>JANJGN010000381.1:0-572267 GCA_026770705.1 Isurus oxyrinchus
AACAACAACCTCAACATTGAAAAACACCAATAAATTCAACAACAACCTCAACATAGAAAAACAACAACAACCTCAACATAAAAAACACCAAAAAATTCAACAACAACTTCAACATTGTAAAACACCAACAAATTGAACAACAACCTCGACTTTGAAAAACACCATCAAATTCAACAACAACCTCAACATTGAAAAACAACAACAACCTCAACATTGAAAAGCACCAACAAATTCAACAACAACCTCAACATTGAAAAAACACCAACAAATTCAACAACAACCTCCACGTTGAACAACAACAACAACCTCAAAATTGAAAAACACCAACAAATTCAACAACAACCTCAACATTGAAAAACAACAACAACCTCAACATTGAAAAACACCAACAAATTCAACAACAACCTCAACATTTAAAGACACCAACAAATTCAACAACAACCTCAACATTGAAAAACACCAACAAATTCAACAACAACCTCAACATTTAAAAACAACAACCTCAACATTGAAAAACACCAACAAATTCAACAACAACCTCAACAATGAAAACACCAACAAATTCAACAACAACCTCGACATTGAAAAACACCAACAACCTCAACATTGAAAAACAACAACAACCTCAACATTGAAAAACACCAACCAATTCAACAACAACCTGAACATTGAAAAACAACAACTTCAACATTGAAAAACACCAACAAATTCAACAACAACTTCAACATTGAAAAACACCAACAAATTCAACAACAACCTCGAAATTGAAAAACACCAACAAATTCAACAACAACCTCAACATTGAAAAACAACAACAACCTCAACATTGAAAAACACCAACAAATTCAACAACAACCTCAACATTGAAAAACACCAACAAATTCAACAACAACCTCAACATTGAAAAACAACAACAA
Organism: Isurus oxyrinchus; assembly: GCA_026770705.1. Lineage (NCBI taxonomy): Eukaryota > Metazoa > Chordata > Chondrichthyes > Lamniformes > Lamnidae > Isurus > Isurus oxyrinchus. Next base: position 918 of record JANJGN010000381.1, read on the forward strand.
CCTCAAGATTGAAAAACACCAACAAATTCAACAACAACCTCAACATTGAAAAACAACAACAACCTCAACATTGAAAAACACCAACAAATTCAACAACAACCTCAACATTGAAAAACAGCAACAAATTCAACAACAAAGTCAGCATTGAAAAACAACAACAACCTCAACATTGAAAAACACCAACAAATCCAACAACAACCTCAACGTTGAAAAACAACAACAACCTCAACATTGAAAAACACCAACGAATTCAACAAAACTTCAACATTGAAAAACAACAACAAATTCAACAACAATCTCGAAATTGAAAAACACCAACAAATTCAACAACAACCTCAACATTGAAAAATAACAACAACCTCAACATTGGAAAACAACAACAACCTCAACATTGAAAAACACCAACAAATTCAACAACAACCTCAACATTGAAAAATAACAACAACCTCAACATTGAAAAACAACAACAACCTCAACATAAAAAACACCAACAAAGTCAACAACAACTTCAACATTGAAAAACACCACCAAATTCAACAACAACCTCGACATTGAAAAAACACCATCAAATTCAACAACAACCTCAACATTGAAAAACAACAACAACCTCAACATTGAAAAACACCAACAAATTCAACAACAACCTCAACATTGAAAAACACCAACAAATTCAACAACAACCTCAACATTGAAAAACACCAACAAATTCAACAACAACCTCAACATTGAAAAACAACAACAACCTCAACATTGAAAAACACCAACAAATTCAACAACAACCTCAACATTGAAAAACAACAACAACCTCAACATTGAAAAACACCAACAAATTCAACAACAACCTCAACTTTGAAAAACACCAACAAATTCAACAACAAAGTCAGCATTGAAAAACAACAACAACCTCAACATTGAAAAACACCAACGAATTCAACAACAACTTCAACATTGAAAAACACCAACAAATTCAACAACAACCTCGAAATTGAAAAACACCAACAAATTCAACAACAACCTCAACATTGAAAAATAACAACAACCTCAACATTGGAAAACAACAACAACCTCAACATTGAAAAACACCAACAAATTCAACAACAACTTCAACATTGAAAAACACCAACAAATTCAACAGCAACCTCGACATTGAAAAACACCAACAAATTCAACAACAACCTCAAGATTGAAAAACAACAGCAACCTCAACATTGAAAAACACCAACAAATTCAACAACAACCTCAACATTGAAAAACAACAACAACCTCAACATAAAAACACCAACAAATTCAACAACAACTTCAACATTGAAAACACCAACAAATTCAACAACAACCTCGACATTGAAAAACACCATCAAATTCAACAACAACCTCAACATTGAAAAACACCAACAAATTCAACAACAAACCTCCACATTGAACAACAACAACAACCACAACATTGAAAAACACCAACAAATTCAACAACAACTTCAACATTGAAAAACAACAACAACCTCAACATTGAAAAACACCAACAAATTCAACAACAACCTCAACATTTAAAAACACCAACAAATTCAACAACAACCTCAACATTGAAAAACACCAACAAATTCAACAACAACCTCGACATTGAAAAAACACCAACAACTTCAACAACAACCTCAACATTGAAAAACTACAACAACTTCAACATTGAAAAACACCAACAAATACAACAACAACCTCAACATTGAAAAACAACAACAACCTCAACATTGAAAAACACCAACAAATTCAACAACAACCTCAACAATGAAAACACCAACAAATTCAACAACAACCTCAACATTGAAAAACAACAACAACCTCAACATTGAAAAACAACAACAACCTCAACATTGAAAAACACCAACCAATTCAACAACAACCTGAACATTGAAAAACAACAACAACCTCAACATTGAAAAACACCAACAAATTCAACAACAACCTCAACATTGAAAAACAACAACAACCTCAACATTGAAAAACACCAACAAATTCAACAATAACCTCAACTTTGAAAAACACCAACAAATTCAACAACAAAGTCAGCATTGAAAAACAACAACAACCTCAACATTGAAAAACACCAACGAATTCAACAACAACTTCAACATTGAAAAACACCAACAAATTCAACAACAACCTCGAAATTGAAAAACACCAACAAATTCAACAACAACCTCAACATTGAAAAATAACAACAACCTCAACATTGGAAAACAACAACAACCTCAACATTGAAAAACACCAACAAATTCAACAACAACCTCAACATTGAAAAATAACAACAACCTCAACATTGAAAAACAACAACAACCTCAACATTGAAAAAACACCAACAAATTCAACAACAACCTCAACATTGAAAAACAACAACAACCTCAACATAAAAAACACCAACAAAGTCAACAACAACTTCAACATTGAAAAACACCAGCAAATTCAACAACAACCTCGACATTGAAAAACACCATCAAATTCAACAACAACCTCAACATTGAAAAACAACACAACCTCAACATTGAAAAACACCAACAAATTCAACAACAACCTCAACATTGAAAAACACCAACAAATTCAACAACAACCTCCACATTGAACAACAACAACAACCTCAAAATTGAAAAACACCAACAAATTCAGCAACAACCTCAACATTGAAAAACAACAACAACCTCAACATTGAAAAACACCAACAAATTCAACAACAACCTCAACAGTTAAAGACACCAACAAATTCAACAACAACCTCAACATTGAAAAACACCAACAAATTCAACAACAACCTCAACATTTAAAAACAACAACAACCTCAACATTGAAAAACACCAACAAATTCAACAACAACCTCACACAACATTGAAAAACAACAACAACCTCAACATCGAAAAACACCAACAAATTCAACAACAACCTCAACATTTAAAAACACAAACAAATTCAACAACAACCTCAGCATTGAAAAACACCAACAAATTCAACAACAACTTCAACATTGAAAAACACCAACAAATTCAACAGCAACCTCGACATTGAAAAACACCAACAAATTCAACAACAACCTCAAGATTGAAAAACAACAGCAACCTCAACATTGAAAAACACCAACAAATTCAACAACAACCTCAACATTGAAAAACAACAACAACCTCAACATAAAAACACCAACAAATTCAACAACAACTTCAACATTGAAAAACACCAACAAATTCAACAACAACCTCGACATTGAAAAACACCATCAAATTCAACAACAACCTCAACATTGAAAAACACCAACAAATTCAACAACAACCTCCACATTGAACAACAACAACAACCTCAACATTGAAAAACACCAACAAATTCAACAACAACTTCAACATTGAAAAACAACAACAACCTCAACATTGAAAAACACCAACAAATTCAACAACAACCTCAACATTTAAAAACACCAACAAATTCAACAACAACCTCAACATTGAAAAACACCAACAAATTCAACAACAACCTCGACATTGAAAAACACCAACAACTTCAACAACAACCTCAACATTGAAAAACTACAACAACTTCAACATTGAAAAACACCAACAAATACAACAACAACCTCAACATTGAAAAACAACAACAACCTCAACATTGAAAAACACCAACAAATTCAACAACAACCTCAACAATGAAAACACCAACAAATTCAACAACAACCTCAACATTGAAAAACAACAACAACCTCAACATTGAAAAACAACAACAACCTCAACATTGAAAAACACCAACCAATTCAACAACAACCTGAACATTGAAAAACAACAACAACCTCAACATTGAAAAACACCAAGAAATTCAACAACAACTTCAACATTGAAAAACACCAACAAATTCAACAACAACCTCGAAATTCAAAAACACCAACAAATTCAACAACAACCTCAACATTGAAAAACAACAACAACTTCAACATTGAAAAACACCAACAAATTCAACAACAACCTCGAAATTCAAAAACACCAACAAATTCAACAACAACCTCAACATTGAACAACAACAACAACCTCAACATTGAAAAACACCAACAAATTCAACAACAACCTCAACATTGAAAAACACCAATAAATTCAACAACAACCTCCACATTGAACAACAACAACAACCTCAACATTGAAAAACACCAACAAATTCAACAACAACTTCAACATTGAAAAACAACAACAACCTCAACATTGAAAAACACCAACAAATTCAACAACAACCTCAACATTTAAAAACACCAACAAATTCAACAACAACCTCAACATTGAAAAACACCAACAAATTCAACAACAACCTCGACATTGAAAAACACCAACAAATTCAACAACAACCTCAACATTGAAAAACTACAACAACTTCAACATTGAAAAACACCAACAAATACAACAACAACCTCAACATTGAAAAACAACAACAACCTCAACATTGAAAAACACCAACAAATTCAACAACAACCTCAACAATGAAAACACCAACAAATTCAACAACAACCTCAACATTGAAAAACAACAACAACCTCAACATTGAAAAACAACAACAACCTCAACATTGAAAAACACCAACCAATTCAACAACAACCTGAACATTGAAAAACAACAACAACCTCAACATTGAAAAACACCAACAAATTCAACAACAACTTCAACATTGAAAAACACCAACAAATTCAACAACAACCTCGAAATTCAAAAACACCAACAAATTCAACAACAACCTCAACATTGAAAAACAACAACAACCTCAACATTGAAAAACACCAACAAATTCAACAACAGCCTCAAAATTGAAAAACACCAACAAATTCAACAACAACCTCAACATTGAAAAACAACAACAACCTCAACATTGAAAAACACCAACAAATTCAACAACAACCTGAACATTGAAAACACCAACAAATTCAACAACAACCTCAACATTGAAAAACAACAACAACCTCAACATTCAAAAACAACAACAACCTCAACATTGAAAAACACCAAACAATACAACAACAACCTCACAATTGAAAAACATCAACAAATTCAACAACAACCTCGAAATTGAAAAACACCAACAAATTCAACAACAACATCAACATTGAAAAATAACAACAACCTCAACATTGAAAACAACAACAACCTCAACATTGAAAAACACCAACAAATTCAACAACAACCTCAACATTAAAAAACAACAACAACATCACCATAAAATACACCAACAAATTCAACAACAACCTCAACATTGAAAAACACCAACAAATTCAACAACAACCTCCACATTGAACAACAACAACAATCTCAAAATTGAAAAACATCAACAAATTCAACAACAACCTCAACATTGAAAAACACCAACAAGTTCAACAACAACCTCCACATTGAACAACAACAACAACCTCAACATTGAAAAACACCAACAAATTCAACAGCAACCTCAACATTGAAATTCAACAACAACCTCAACATTTAAAAACACCAACAAATTCAACAACAACCTCAACATTGAAAAACACCAACAAATTCAACAACAACCTCGACATTGAAAAACACCAACAAATTCAACAACAACCTCAACATTGAAAAACTACAACAACCTCAACATTGAAAAACACCAACAAATACAACAACAACCTCAACATTGAAAACAACAACAACCTCAACATTGAAAAACAACAACAACCTCAACATAAAAAACACCAACAAAGTCAACAACAACTTCAACATTGAAAAACACCAGCAAATTCAACAACAACCTCGACATTGAAAAACACCATCAAATTCAACAACATCCTCAACATTGAAAAACAACAACAACCTCAACATTGAAAAACACCAACAAATTCAACAACAACCTCAACATTGAAAAACACCAAAAAATTCAACAACAACCTCAACATTTAAAAACAACAACAACCTGAACATTGAAAAACACCAACAAATTCAACAACAACCTCAACATTGAAAAACAACAACAATCTCAACATTGAAAAACACCAACAAATTCAACAACAACTTCAACATTGAAAAACACCAACAAATTCAACAACAACCTCGACATTGAAATACACCAACAAATTCAACAACAACCTCAACAATGAAAAACAACAACAACCTCAACATTGAAAAACACCAATAAATTCAACAACAACCTCAACATAGAAAAACAACAACAACCTCAACATAAAAAACACCAAAAAATTCAACAACAACTTCAACATTGTAAAACACCAACAAATTGAACAACAACCTCGACTTTGAAAAACACCATCAAATTCAACAACAACCTCAACATTGAAAAACAACAACAACCTCAACATTGAAAAGCACCAACAAATCATCAACAACAACCTCAACATTGAAAAACACCAACAAATTCAACAACAACCTCCACGTTGAACAACAACAACAACCTCAAAATTGAAAAACACCAACAAATTCAACAACAACCTCAACATTGAAAAACAACAACAACCTCAACATTGAAAAACACCAACAAATTCAACAACAACCTCAACATTTAAAGACACCAACAAATTCAACAACAACCTCAACATTGAAAAACACCAACAAATTCAACAACAACCTCAACATTTAAAAACAACAACCTCAACATTGAAAAACACCAACAAATTCAACAACAACCTCAACAATGAAAACACCAACAAATTCAACAACAACCTCGACATTGAAAAACACCAACAACCTCAACATTGAAAAACAACAACAACCTCAACATTGAAAAACACCAACCAATTCAACAACAACCTGAACATTGAAAAACAACAACTTCAACATTGAAAAACACCAACAAATTCAAAAACAACTTCAACATTGAAAAACACCAACAAATTCAACAACAACCTCGAAATTGAAAAACACCAACAAATTCAACAACAACCTCAACATTGAAAAACAACAACAACCTCAACATTGAAAAACACCAACAAATTCAACAACAACCTCAACATTGAAAAACACCAACAAATTCAACAACAACCTCAACATTGAAAAACAACAACAACCTCAAGATTGAGAAACACCAACAAATTCAACAACAACCTCAACATTGAAAAACAACAACAACCTCAACATTGAAAAACACCAACAAATTCAACAACAACCTCAACATTGAAAAACAGCAACAAATTCAACAACAAAGTCAGCATTGAAAAACAACAACAACCTCAACATTGAAAAACACCAACAAATCCAACAACAACCTCAACGTTGAAAAACAACAACAACCTCAACATTGAAAAACACCAACGAATTCAACAAAACTTCAACATTGAAAAACAACAACAAATTCAACAACAATCTCGAAATTGAAAAACACCAACAAATTCAACAACAACCTCAACATTGAAAAATAACAACAACCTCAACATTGGAAAACAACAACAACCTCAACATTGAAAAACACCAACAAATTCAACAACAACCTCAACATTGAAAAATAACAACAACCTCAACATTGAAAAACAACAACAACCTCAACATAAAAAACACCAACAAAGTCAACAACAACTTCAACATTGAAAAACACCACCAAATTCAACAACAACCTCGACATTGAAAAACACCATCAAATTCAACAACAACCTCAACATTGAAAAACAACAACAACCTCAACATTGAAAAACACCAACAAATTCAACAACAACCTCAACATTGAAAAACACCAACAAATTCAACAACAACCTCAACATTGAAAAACACCAACAAATTCAACAACAACCTCAACATTGAAAAACAACAACAACCTCAACATTGAAAAACACCAACAAATTCAACAACAACCTCAACATTGAAAAACAACAACAAACTCAACATTGAAAAACACCAACAAATTCAACAACAACCTCAACTTTGAAAAACACCAACAAATTCAACAACAAAGTCAGCATTGAAAAACAACAACAACCTCAACATTGAAAAACACCAACGAATTCAACAACAACTTCAACATTGAAAAACACCAACAAATTCAACAACAACCTCGAAATTGAAAAACACCAACAAATTCAACAACAACCTCAACATTGAAAAATAACAACAACCTCAACATTGGAAAACAACAACAACCTCAACATTGAAAAACACCAACAAATTCAACAACAACCTCAACATTGAAAAATAACAACAACCTCAACATTGAAAAACAACAACAACCTCAACATTGAAAAACACCAACAAATTCAACAACAACCTCAACATTGAAAAACAACAACAACCTCAACATAAAAAACACCAACAAAGTCAACAACAACTTCAACATTGAAAAACACCAGCAAATTCAACAACAACCTCGACATTGAAAAACACCATCAAATTCAACAACAACCTCAACATTGAAAAACAACACAACCTCAACATTGAAAAACACCAACAAATTCAACAACAACCTCAACATTGAAAAACACCAACAAATTCAAAAACAACCTCCACATTGAACAACAACAACAACCTCAAAATTGAAAAAAAAACAACAAATTCAACAACAACCTCAACAGTTAAAGACACCAACAAATTCAACAACAACCTCAACATTGAAAAACACCAACAAATTCAACAACAACCTCAACATTTAAAAACAACAACAACCTCAACATTGAAAAACACCAACAAATTCAACAACAACCTCACACAACATTGAAAAAAAACAACAACCTCAACATCGAAAAACACCAACAAATTCAACAACAACCTCAACATTTAAAAACACAAACAAATTCAACAACAACCTCAGCATTGAAAAACACCAACAAATTCAACAACAACCTCAACATTGAAAAACAACAACAACCTCAACATTGAAAAACACCAACAAATTCAACAACAACCTCAACAATGAAAACACCAACAAATTCAACAACAACCTCAACATTGAAAAACAACAACAACCTCAACATTGAAAAACAACAACAACCTCAACATTGAAAAACACCAACCAATTCAACAACAACCTGAACATTGAAAAACAACAACAACCTCAACATTGAAAAACACCAAGAAATTCAACAACAACTTCAACATTGAAAAACACCAACAAATTCAACAACAACCTCGAAATTCAAAAACACCAACAAATTCAACAACAACCTCAACATTGAAAAACAACAACAACTTCAACATTGAAAAACACCAACAAATTCAACAACAACCTCGAAATTCAAAAACACCAACAAATTCAACAACAACCTCAACATTGAACAACAACAACAACCTCAACATTGAAAAACACCAACAAATTCAACAACAACCTCAACATTGAAAAACACCAATAAATTCAACAACAACCTCCACATTGAACAACAACAACAACCTCAACATTGAAAAACACCAACAAATTCAACAACAACTTCAACATTGAAAAACAACAACAACCTCAACATTGAAAAACACCAACAAATTCAACAACAACCTCAACATTTAAAAACACCAACAAATTCAACAACAACCTCAACATTGAAAAACACCAACAAATTCAACAACAACCTCGACATTGAAAAACACCAACAAATTCAACAACAACCTCAACATTGAAAAACTACAACAACTTCAACATTGAAAAACACCAACAAATACAACAACAACCTCAACATTGAAAAACAACAACAACCTCAACATTGAAAAACACCAACAAATTCAACAACAACCTCAACAATGAAAACACCAACAAATTCAACAACAACCTCAACATTGAAAAACAACAACAACCTCAACATTGAAAAACAACAACAACCTCAACATTGAAAAACACCAACCAATTCAACAACAACCTGAACATTGAAAAACAACAACAACCTCAACATTGAAAAACACCAACAAATTCAACAACAACTTCAACATTGAAAAACACCAACAAATTCAACAACAACCTCGAAATTCAAAAACACCAACAAATTCAACAACAACCTCAACATTGAAAAACAACAACAACCTCAACATTGAAAAACACCAACAAATTCAACAACAGCCTCAAAATTGAAAAACACCAACAAATTCAACAACAACCTCAACATTGAAAAACAACAACAACCTCAACATTGAAAAACACCAACAAATTCAACAACAACCTGAACATTGAAAACACCAACAAATTCAACAACAACCTCAACATTGAAAAACAACAACAACCTCAACATTCAAAAACAACAACAACCTCAACATTGAAAAACACCAAACAATACAACAACAACCTCACAATTGAAAAACATCAACAAATTCAACAACAACCTCGAAATTGAAAAACACCAACAAATTCAACAACAACATCAACATTGAAAAATAACAACAACCTCAACATTGAAAACAACAACAACCTCAACATTGAAAAACACCAACAAATTCAACAACAACCTCAACATTAAAAAACAACAACAACATCACCATAAAATACACCAACAAATTCAACAACAACCTCAACATTGAAAAACACCAACAAATTCAACAACAACCTCCACATTGAACAACAACAACAATCTCAAAATTGAAAAACATCAACAAATTCAACAACAACCTCAACATTGAAAAACACCAACAAGTTCAACAACAACCTCCACATTGAACAACAACAACAACCTCAACATTGAAAAACACCAACAAATTCAACAGCAACCTCAACATTGAAATTCAACAACAACCTCAACATTTAAAAACACCAACAAATTCAACAACAACCTCAACATTGAAAAACACCAACAAATTCAACAACAACCTCGACATTGAAAAACACCAACAAATTCAACAACAACCTCAACATTGAAAAACTACAACAACCTCAACATTGAAAAACACCAACAAATACAACAACAACCTCAACATTGAAAACAACAACAACCTCAACATTGAAAAACAACAACAACCTCAACATAAAAAACACCAACAAAGTCAACAACAACTTCAACATTGAAAAACACCAGCAAATTCAACAACAACCTCGACATTGAAAAACACCATCAAATTCAACAACATCCTCAACATTGAAAAACAACAACAACCTCAACATTGAAAAACACCAACAAATTCAACAACAACCTCAACATTGAAAAACACCAAAAAATTCAACAACAACCTCAACATTTAAAAACAACAACAACCTGAACATTGAAAAACACCAACAAATTCAACAACAACCTCAACATTGAAAAACAACAACAATCTCAACATTGAAAAACACCAACAAATTCAACAACAACTTCAACATTGAAAAACACCAACAAATTCAACAACAACCTCGACATTGAAATACACCAACAAATTCAACAACAACCTCAACAATGAAAAACAACAACAACCTCAACATTGAAAAACACCAATAAATTCAACAACAACCTCAACATAGAAAAACAACAACAACCTCAACATAAAAAACACCAAAAAATTCAACAACAACTTCAACATTGTAAAACACCAACAAATTGAACAACAACCTCGACTTTGAAAAACACCATCAAATTCAACAACAACCTCAACATTGAAAAACAACAACAACCTCAACATTGAAAAGCACCAACAAATTCAACAACAACCTCAACATTGAAAAACACCAACAAATTCAACAACAACCTCCACGTTGAACAACAACAACAACCTCAAAATTGAAAAACACCAACAAATTCAACAACAACCTCAACATTGAAAAACAACAACAACCTCAACATTGAAAAACACCAACAAATTCAACAACAACCTCAACATTTAAAGACACCAACAAATTCAACAACAACCTCAACATTGAAAAACACCAACAAATTCAACAACAACCTCAACATTTAAAAACAACAACCTCAACATTGAAAAACACCAACAAATTCAACAACAACCTCAACAATGAAAACACCAACAAATTCAACAACAACCTCGACATTGAAAAACACCAACAACCTCAACATTGAAAAACAACAACAACCTCAACATTGAAAAACACCAACCAATTCAACAACAACCTGAACATTGAAAAACAACAACTTCAACATTGAAAAACACCAACAAATTCAAAAACAACTTCAACATTGAAAAACACCAACAAATTCAACAACAACCTCGAAATTGAAAAACACCAACAAATTCAACAACAACCTCAACATTGAAAAACAACAACAACCTCAACATTGAAAAACACCAACAAATTCAACAACAACCTCAACATTGAAAAACACCAACAAATTCAACAACAACCTCAACATTGAAAAACAACAACAACCTCAAGATTGAGAAACACCAACAAATTCAACAACAACCTCAACATTGAAAAACAACAACAACCTCAACATTGAAAAACACCAACAAATTCAACAACAACCTCAACATTGAAAAACAGCAACAAATTCAACAACAAAGTCAGCATTGAAAAACAACAACAACCTCAACATTGAAAAACACCAACAAATCCAACAACAACCTCAACGTTGAAAAACAACAACAACCTCAACATTGAAAAACACCAACGAATTCAACAAAACTTCAACATTGAAAAACAACAACAAATTCAACAACAATCTCGAAATTGAAAAACACCAACAAATTCAACAACAACCTCAACATTGAAAAATAACAACAACCTCAACATTGGAAAACAACAACAACCTCAACATTGAAAAACACCAACAAATTCAACAACAACCTCAACATTGAAAAATAACAACAACCTCAACATTGAAAAACAACAACAACCTCAACATAAAAAACACCAACAAAGTCAACAACAACTTCAACATTGAAAAACACCACCAAATTCAACAACAACCTCGACATTGAAAAACACCATCAAATTCAACAACAACCTCAACATTGAAAAACAACAACAACCTCAACATTGAAAAACACCAACAAATTCAACAACAACCTCAACATTGAAAAACACCAACAAATTCAACAACAACCTCAACATTGAAAAACACCAACAAATTCAACAACAACCTCAACATTGAAAAACAACAACAACCTCAACATTGAAAAACACCAACAAATTCAACAACAACCTCAACATTGAAAAACAACAACAAACTCAACATTGAAAAACACCAACAAATTCAACAACAACCTCAACTTTGAAAAACACCAACAAATTCAACAACAAAGTCAGCATTGAAAAACAACAACAACCTCAACATTGAAAAACACCAACGAATTCAACAACAACTTCAACATTGAAAAACACCAACAAATTCAACAACAACCTCGAAATTGAAAAACACCAACAAATTCAACAACAACCTCAACATTGAAAAATAACAACAACCTCAACATTGGAAAACAACAACAACCTCAACATTGAAAAACACCAACAAATTCAACAACAACCTCAACATTGAAAAATAACAACAACCTCAACATTGAAAAACAACAACAACCTCAACATTGAAAAACACCAACAAATTCAACAACAACCTCAACATTGAAAAACAACAACAACCTCAACATAAAAAACACCAACAAAGTCAACAACAACTTCAACATTGAAAAACACCAGCAAATTCAACAACAACCTCGACATTGAAAAACACCATCAAATTCAACAACAACCTCAACATTGAAAAACAACACAACCTCAACATTGAAAAACACCAACAAATTCAACAACAACCTCAACATTGAAAAACACCAACAAATTCAAAAACAACCTCCACATTGAACAACAACAACAACCTCAAAATTGAAAAAAAAACAACAAATTCAACAACAACCTCAACAGTTAAAGACACCAACAAATTCAACAACAACCTCAACATTGAAAAACACCAACAAATTCAACAACAACCTCAACATTTAAAAACAACAACAACCTCAACATTGAAAAACACCAACAAATTCAACAACAACCTCACACAACATTGAAAAAAAACAACAACCTCAACATCGAAAAACACCAACAAATTCAACAACAACCTCAACATTTAAAAACACAAACAAATTCAACAACAACCTCAGCATTGAAAAACACCAACAAATTCAACAACAACTTCAACATTGAAAAACACCAACAAATTCAACAGCAACCTCGACATTGAAAAACACCAACAAATTCAACAACAACCTCACACAACATTGAAAAACAACAACAACCTCAACATCGAAAAACACCAACAAATTCAACAACAACCTCAACATTGAAAAACACCAACAAATTCAACAACAACCTCGACATTGAAAAACACCATCAAATTCAACAACAACCTCAACATTGAAAAACACCAACAAATTGAACAACAACCTCCACATTGAACAACAACAACAACCTCAACATTGAAAAACACCAACAAATTCAACAACAACTTCAACATTGAAAAACAACAACAACCTCAACATTGAAAAACACCAACAAATTCAACAACAACCTCAACATTTAAAAACACCAACAAATTCAACAACAACCTCGACATTGAAAAACACCAACAACTTCAACAACAACCTCAACATTGAAAAACTACAACAACTTCAACATTGAAAAACACCAACAAATACAACAACAACCTCAACATTGAAAAACAACAACAACCTCAACATTGAAAAACACCAACAAATTCAACAACAACCTCAACAATGAAAACACCAACAAATTCAACAACAACCTCAACATTGAAAAACAACAACAACCTCAACATTGAAAAACAACAACAACCTCAACATTGAAAAAAAACAACCAATTCAACAACAACCTGAACATTGAAAAACAACAACAACCTCAACATTGAAAAACACCAATAAATTCAACAACAACTTCAACATTGAAAAACACCAACAAATTCAACAACAACCTCGAAATTCAAAAACACCAACAAATTCAACAACAACCTCAACATTGAAAAACAACAACAACCTCAACATTGAAAAACACCAACAAATTCAACAACAACCTCAACATTGAAAAACACCAACAAATTCAACAACAACCTCAACATTGAAAAACAACAACAACCTCAACATTGAAAAACACCAACAAATTCAACAACAACCTCAACATTGAAAAACACCAACAAATTCAACAACAACCTCAACATTGAACAACAACAACAACCTCAACATTGAAAAACACCAACAAATTCAACAACAACCTCAACATTGAAAAACACCAATAAATTCAACAACAACCTCAACATTGAACAACAACAACAACCTCAACATTGAAAAACACCAACAAATTCAACAACAACTTCAACATTGAAAAACAACAACAACCTCAACATTGAAAAACACCAACAAATTCAACAACAACCTCAACATTTAAAAACACCAACAAATTCAACAACAACCTCAACATTGAAAAACACCAACAAATTCAACAACAACCTCGACATTGAAAAACACCAACAAATTCAACAACAACCTCAACATTGAAAAACTACAACAACTTCAACATTGAAAAACACCAACAAATACAACAACAACCTCAACATTGAAAAACAACAACAACCTCAACATTGAAAAACACCAACAAATTCAACAACAACCTCAACAATGAAAACACCAACAAATTCAACAACAACCTCAACATTGAAAAACAACAACAACCTCAACATTGAAAAACAACAACAACCTCAACATTGAAAAACACCAACCAATTCAACAACAACCTGAACATTGAAAAACAACAACAACCTCAACATTGAAAAACACCAACAAATTCAACAACAACTTCAACATTGAAAAACACCAACAAATTCAACAACAACCTCGAAATTCAAAAACACCAACAAATTCAACAACAACCTCAACATTGAAAAACAACAACAACCTCAACATTGAAAAACACCAACAAATTCAACAACAACCTCAAAATTGAAAAACACCAACAAATTCAACAACAACCTCAACATTGAAAAACAACAACAACCTCAACATTGAAAAACACCAACAAATTCAACAACAACCTGAACATTGAAAACACCAACAAATTCAACAACAACGTCAACATTGAAAAACAACAAGAACCTCAACATTCAAAAACAACAACAACCTCAACATTGAAAAACACCAAACAATACAACAACAACCTCACAATTGAAAAACATCAACAAATTCAACAACAACCTCGAAATTGAAAAACACCAACAAATTCAACAACAACCTCAACATTGAAAAATAACAACAACCTCAACATTGAAAACAACAACAACCTCAACATTGAAAAACACCAACAAATTCAACAACAACCTCAACATTAAAAAACAACAACAACCTCACCATAAAATACACCAACAAATTCAACAACAACCTCAACATTGAAAAACACCAACAAATTCAACAACAACCTCCACATTGAACAACAACAACAACCTCAAAATTGAAAAACATCAACAAATTCAACAACAACCTCAACATTGAAAAACACCAACAAGTTCAACAACAACCTCCACATTGAACAAAAACAACAACCTCAACATTGAAAAACACCAACAAATTCAACAGCAACCTCAACATTGAAATTCAACAACAACCTCAACATTTAAAAACACCAACAAATTCAACAACAACCTCAACATTGAAAAACACCAACAAATTCAACAACAACTTCAACATTGAAAAACACCAACAAATTCAACAACAACCTCGACATTGAAAAACACCAACAAATTCAACAACAACCTCAACATTGAAAAACTACAACAACCTCAACATTGAAAAACACCAACAAATACAACAACAACCTCAACATTGAAAACAACAACAACCTCAACATTGAAAAACAACAACAACCTCAACATTGAAAAACACCAACAAATTCAACAACAACTTCAACATTGAAAAACAACAACAACCTCAACATTGAAAAACACCAACAAATTCAACAACAACCTCAACATTTAAAAACACCAACAAATTCAACAACAACCTCAACATTGAAAAACACCAACAAATTCAACAACAACCTCGACATTGAAAAACACCAACAACTTCAACAACAACCTCAACATTGAAAAACTACAACAACTTCAACATTGAAAAACACCAACAAATACAACAACAACCTCAACATTGAAAAACAACAACAACCTCAACATTGAAAAACACCAACAAATTCAACAACAACCTCAACAATGAAAACACCAACAAATTCAACAACAACCTCAACATTGAAAAACAACAACAACCTCAACATTGAAAAACAACAACAACCTCAACATTGAAAAACACCAACCAATTCAACAACAACCTGAACATTGAAAAACAACAACAACCTCAACATTGAAAAACACCAAGAAATTCAACAACAACTTCAACATTGAAAAACACCAACAAATTCAACAACAACCTCGAAATTCAAAAACACCAACAAATTCAACAACAACCTCAACATTGAAAAACAACAACAACTTCAACATTGAAAAACACCAACAAATTCAACAACAACCTCGAAATTCAAAAACACCAACAAATTCAACAACAACCTCAACATTGAACAACAACAACAACCTCAACATTGAAAAACACCAACAAATTCAACAACAACCTCAACATTGAAAAACACCAATAAATTCAACAACAACCTCCACATTGAACAACAACAACAACCTCAACATTGAAAAACACCAACAAATTCAACAACAACTTCAACATTGAAAAACAACAACAACCTCTACATTGAAAAACACCAACAAATTCAACAACAACCTCAACATTTAAAAACACCAACAAATTCAACAACAACCTCAACATTGAAAAACACCAACAAATTCAACAACAACCTCGACATTGAAAAACACCAACAAATTCAACAACAACCTCAACATTGAAAAACTACAACAACTTCAACATTGAAAAACACCAACAAATACAACAACAACCTCAACATTGAAAAACAACAACAACCTCAACATTGAAAAACACCAACAAATTCAACAACAACCTCAACAATGAAAACACCAACAAATTCAACAACAACCTCAACATTGAAAAACAACAACAACCTCAACATTGAAAAACAACAACAACCTCAACATTGAAAAACACCAACCAATTCAACAACAACCTGAACATTGAAAAACAACAACAACCTCAACATTGAAAAACACCAACAAATTCAACAACAACTTCAACATTGAAAAACACCAACAAATTCAACAACAACCTCGAAATTCAAAAACACCAACAAATTCAACAACAACCTCAACATTGAAAAACAACAACAACCTCAACATTGAAAAACACCAACAAATTCAACAACAACCTCAAAATTGAAAAACACCAACAAATTCAACAACAACCTCGAAATTCAAAAACACCAACAAATTCAACAACAACCTCAACATTGAAAAACAACAACAACCTCAACATTGAAAAACACCAACAAATTCAACAACAACCTCAAAATTGAAAAACACCAACAAATTCAACAACAACCTCAACATTGAAAAACAACAACAACCTCAACATTGAAAAACAACAACAACCTCAACATTGAAAAACACCAACCAATTCAACAACAACCTGAACATTGAAAAACAACAACAACCTCAACATTGAAAAACACCAACAAATTCAACAACAACTTCAACATTGAAAAACACCAACAAATTCAACAACAACCTCGAAATTCAAAAACACCAACAAATTCAACAACAACCTCAACATTGAAAAACAACAACAACCTCAACATTGAAAAACACCAACAAATTCAACAACAACCTCAAAATTGAAAAACACCAACAAATTCAACAACAACCTCAACATTGAAAAACAACAACAACCTCAACATTGAAAAACACCAACAAATTCAACAACAACCTGAACATTGAAAACACCAACAAATTCAACAACAACGTCAACATTGAAAAACAACAAGAACCTCAACATTCAAAAACAACAACAACCTCAACATTGAAAAACACCAAACAATACAACAACAACCTCACAATTGAAAAACATCAACAAATTCAACAACAACCTCGAAATTGAAAAACACCAACAAATTCAACAACAACCTCAACATTGAAAAATAACAACAACCTCAACATTGAAAACAACAACAACCTCAACATTGAAAAACACCAACAAATTCAACAACAACCTCAACATTAAAAAACAACAACAACCTCACCATAAAATACACCAACAAATTCAACAACAACCTCAACATTGAAAAAAACCAACAAATTCAACAACAACCTCCACATTGAACAACAACAACAACCTCAAAATTGAAAAACATCAACAAATTCAACAACAACCTCAACATTGAAAAACACCAACAAGTTCAACAACAACCTCCACATTGAACAAAAACAACAACCTCAACATTGAAAAACACCAACAAATTCAACAGCAACCTCAACATTGAAATTCAACAACAACCTCAACATTTAAAAACACCAACAAATTCAACAACAACCTCAACATTGAAAAACACCAACAAATTCAACAACAACTTCAACATTGAAAAACACCAACAAATTCAACAACAACCTCGACATTGAAAAACACCAACAAATTCAACAACAACCTCAACATTGAAAAACTACAACAACCTCAACATTGAAAAACACCAACAAATACAACAACAACCTCAACATTGAAAACAACAACAACCTCAACATTGAAAAACAACAACAACCTCAACATTGAAAAACACCAACAAATTCAACAACAACTTCAACATTGAAAAACAACAACAACCTCGAAATTGAAAAACACCAACAAATTCAACAACAACCTCAACATTGAAAAATAACAACAACCTCAACATTGAAAACAACAACAACCTCAACATTGAAAAACACCAACAAATTCAACAACAACCTCAACATTAAAAAACAACAACAACCTCACCATAAAATACACCAACAAATTCAACAACAACCTCAACATTGAAAAACACCAACAAATTCAACAACAACCTCCACATTGAACAACAACAACAACCTCAAAATTGAAAAACATCAACAAATTCAACAACAACCTCAACATTGAAAAACACCAACAAGTTCAACAACAACCTCCACATTGAACAAAAACAACAACCTCAACATTGAAAAACACCAACAAATTCAACAGCAACCTCAACATTGAAATTCAACAACAACCTCAACATTTAAAAACACCAACAAATTCAACAACAACCTCAACATTGAAAAACACCAACAAATTCAACAACAACTTCAACATTGAAAAACACCAACAAATTCAACAACAACCTCGACATTGAAAAACACCAACAAATTCAACAACAACCTCAACATTGAAAAACTACAACAACCTCAACATTGAAAAACACCAACAAATACAACAACAACCTCAACATTGAAAACAACAACAACCTCAACATTGAAAAACAACAACAACCTCAACATTGAAAAACACCAACAAAGTCAACAACAACTTCAACATTGAAAAACACCAGCAAATTCAACAACAACCTCGACATTGAAAAACACCATCAAATTCAACAACATCCTCAACATTGAAAAACAACAACAACCTCAACATTGAAAAACACCAACAAATTCAACAACAACCTCAACATTGAAAAACACCAACAAATTCAACAACAACCTCAACATTTAAAAACAACAACAACCTGAACATTGAAAAACACCAACAAATTCAACAACAACCTCAACATTGAAAAACAACAACAATCTCAACATTGAAAAACACCAACAAATTCAACAACAACTTCAACATTGAAAAACACCAACAAATTCAACAACAACCTCGACATCGAAAAACACCAACAAATTCAACAACAACCTCAACAATGAAAAACAAAAACAACCTCAACATTGAAAAACACCAACAAATTCAACAACAACCTCAACATAGAAAAACAACAACAACCTCAACATAAAAAACACCAAAAAATTCAATAACAACTTCAACATTGTAAAACACCAACAAATTGAACAACAACCTCGACTTTGAAAAACACCATCAAATTCAACAACAACCTCAACATTGAAAAACAACAACAACCTCAACATTGAAAAGCACCAACAAATTCAACAACAACCTCAACATTGAAAAACACCAACAAATTCAACAACAACCTCCACGTTGAACAACAACAACAACCTCAAAATTGAAAAACACCAACAAATTGAACAACAACCTCAACATTGAAAAACAACAACAACCTCAACATTGAAAAACACCAACAAATTCAACAACAACCTCAACATTTAAAGACACCAACAAATTCAACAACAACCTCAACATTGAAAAACACCAACAAATTCAACAACAACCTCAACATTTAAAAACAACAACAACCTCAACATTGAAAAACACCAACAAATTCAACAACAACCTCACACAACATTGAAAAACAGCAACAAACTCAACATCGAAAAACACCAACAAATTCTACAACAACCTCAACATTTAAAAACACCAACAAATTCAACAACAACCTCAACATTGAAAAACACCAACAAATTCAACAACAACTTCAACATTGAAAAACACCAACAAATTCAACAGCAACCTCGACATTGAAAAACACCAACAGATTCAACAACAACCTCAACATTGAAAAACAACAACAACCTCAACATTGAAAAACACCAACGAATTCAACAACAACCTCAACATTGACAAACAACAACAACCTCAACATAAAAAACACCAACAAATTCAACAACAACTTCAACATTGAAAAACACCAAGAAATTCAACAACAACCTCGACATTGAAAAACACCATCAAATTCAACAACAACCTCAGCATTGAAAAACAACAACAAATTCAACAACAACCTCCACATTGAACAACAACAACAACCTCAACATTGAAAAACACCAACAAATTCAACAACAACCTCAACATTGAAAAACACCAACAAATTCAACAACAACCTCCACATTGAAAAACACCAACAAATTCAACAACAACCTCAACATTGAAAAACACCAACAAATTCAACAACAACTTCAACATTGAAAAACACCAACAAATTCAACAACAACATCGACATTGAAAAACACCAACAAATTCAACAACAACCTCAACATTGAAAAACTACAACAACCTCAACATTGAAAAACACCAACAAATACAACAAAAACCTCAACATTGAAAAACTACAACAACCTCAACATTGAAAAACACCAACAAATTCAACAACAACCTCAACAATGAAAACACCAACAAATTCAACAACAACCTCAACATTGAAAAACAACAACAACCTCAACATTGAAAAACAACAACAACCTCAACATTGAAAAACACCAACCAATTCAACAACAACCTGAACATTGAATAACAACAACAACCTCAACATTGAAAAACACCAACAAATTCAACAACAACTTCAACATTGAAAAACACCAACAAATTCAACAACAACCTCGAAATTGAAAAACACCAACAAATTCAACAACAACCTCAACATTGAAAAACAACAACAACCTCAACATTGAAAAACACCAGCAAATTCAACAACAACCTCAACATTGAAAAACACCAACAAATTCAACAACAACCTCCACATTGAAAAACAACAACAACCTCAACTTTGAAAAACACCAACAAATTCAACAACAACCTCAACATTGAAAAACAACAACAACCTCAACATTGAAAAACACCAACAAATTCAACAACAACCTCAACATTGAAAAACACCAACAAATTCAACAACAACCTCAGCATTGAAAAACAACAACAACCTCAACATTGAAAAACTCCAACAAATTCAACAACAACCTCAACGTTGAAAAACAACAACAACCTCAACATTGAAAAACACCAACAAATTCAACAACAACTTCAACATTGAAAAACACCAACAAATTCAACAACAACCTCGAAATTGAAAAACACCAACAAATTCAACAACAACCTCAACATTGAAAAATAACAACAACCTCAACATTGAAAAACAACAACAACCTCAACATTGAAAAACACCAACAAATTCAACAACAACCTCAACATTGAAAAACAACAACAACCTCAACATAAAAAACACCAACAAATTCAACAACAACTTCAAAATTGAAAAACACCAACAAATTCAACAACAACCTCGACAATGAAAAGCACCATCAAATTCAACAACAACCTCAACATTGAAAAACACCAACAAATTCAACAACAACCTCCACATTGACCAACAACAACAACCTCAACATTGAAAAACACCAACAAATTCAACAACAACCTCAACATTGAAAAACACCAACAAATTCAACAACAACCTCCACATTGAACAACAACAACAACCTCAACATTGAAAAACACCAACAAATTCAACAACAACCTCAACATTTAAAAACAACAACAACCTCAACATTGAAAAACACCAACAAATTCAACAACAACCTCAACATTTAAAAACACCAACAAATTCAACAACAACCTCAACATTGAAAAACAGCAACAAATTCAACAACAACTTCAACATTGAAAAACATCAACAAATTCAACAACAACCTCGACATTGAAAAACGCCAACAAATTCAACAACAACCTCAACATTAAAAAATTACAACAACCTCAACATTGAAAAACACCAACAAATGCAACAACCTCAACATTGAAAAACAACAACAACCTCAACATTGAAAAACACCAACAAATTCAACAACAACCTCAACAATGAAAACACCAACAAATTCAACAACAACCTCAACATTGAAAAACAACAACAACCTCAACATTGAAAAACAACAACAACCTCAACATTGAAAAACACCAACCAATTCAACAACAACCTGAACATTGAAAAACAACAACTTCAACATTGAAAAACACCAACAAATTCAACAACAACTTCAACATTGAAAAACACCAACAAATTCAACAACAACCTCGAAATTGAAAAACACCAACAAATTCAACAACAACCTCAACATTGAAAAACAACAACAACCTCAACATTGAAAAACACCAACAAATTCAACAACAACCTCAACATTGAGAAACACCAACAAATTCAACAACAACCTCAACATTGAAAAACAACAACAACCTCAAGATTGAAAAACACCAACAAATTCAACAACAACCTCAACATTGAAAAACAACAACAACCTCAACATTGAAAAACACCAACAAATTCAACAACAACCTCAACATTGAAAAACAGCAACAAATTCAACAACAAAGTCAGCATTGAAAAACAACAACAACCTCAACATTGAAAAACACCAACAAATCCAACAACAACCTCAACGTTGAAAAACAACAACAACCTCAACATTGAAAAACACCAACGAATTCAACAAAACTTCAACATTGAAAAACAACAACAAATTCAACAACAATCTCGAAATTGAAAAACACCAACAAATTCAACAACAACCTCAACATTGAAAAATAACAACAACCTCAACATTGGAAAACAACAACAACCTCAACATTGAAAAACACCAACAAATTCAACAACAACCTCAACATTGAAAAATAACAACAACCTCAACATTGAAAAACAACAACAACCTCAACATAAAAAACACCAACAAAGTCAACAACAACTTCAACATTGAAAAACACCACCAAATTCAACAACAACCTCGACATTGAAAAACACCATCAAATTCAACAACAACCTCAACATTGAAAAACAACAACAACCTCAACATTGAAAAACACCAACAAATTCAACAACAACCTCAACATTGAAAAACACCAACAAATTCAACAACAACCTCAACATTGAAAAACACCAACAAATTCAACAACAACCTCAACATTGAAAAACAACAACAACCTCAACATTGAAAAACACCAACAAATTCAACAACAACCTCAACATTGAAAAACAACAACAACCTCAACATTGAAAAACACCAACAAATTCAACAACAACCTCAACTTTGAAAAACACCAACAAATTCAACAACAAAGTCAGCATTGAAAAACAACAACAACCTCAACATTGAAAAACACCAACGAATTCAACCACAACTTCAACATTGAAAAACACCAACAAATTCAACAACAACCTCGAAATTGAAAAACACCAACAAATTCAACAACAACCTCAACATTGAAAAATAACAACAACCTCAACATTGGAAAACAACAACAACCTCAACATTGAAAAACACCAACAAATTCAACAACAACTTCAACATTGAAAAACAACAACAACCTCAACATTGAAAAACACCAACAAATTCAACAACAACCTCAACATTTAAAAACACCAACAAATTCAACAACAACCTCAACATTGAAAAACACCAACAAATTCAACAACAACCTCGACATTGAAAAACACCAACAAATTCAACAACAACCTCAACATTGAAAAACTACAACAACTTCAACATTGAAAAACACCAACAAATACAACAACAACCTCAACATTGAAAAACAACAACAACCTCAACATTGAAAAACACCAACAAA
Source organism: Isurus oxyrinchus (assembly GCA_026770705.1). Classification (NCBI taxonomy): domain Eukaryota; kingdom Metazoa; phylum Chordata; class Chondrichthyes; order Lamniformes; family Lamnidae; genus Isurus; species Isurus oxyrinchus. The sequence goes on from JANJGN010000381.1 coordinate 26,225, forward strand.
TTCAACAACAACCTCAACAATGAAAACACCAACAAATTCAACAACAACCTCGAAATTCAAAAACACCAACAAATTCAACAACAACCTCAACATTGAAAAACAACAACAACCTCAACATTGAAAAACACCAACAAATTCAACAACAACCTCAAAATTGAAAAACACCAACAAATTCAACAACAACATCAACATTGAAAAACAACAACAACCTCAACATTGAAAAACACCAACAAATTCAACAACAACCTGAACATTGAAAACACCAACAAATTCAACAACAACCTCAACATTGAAAAACAACAACAACCTCAACATTCAAAAACAACAACAACCTCAACATTGAAAAACACCAAACAATACAACAACAACCTCACAATTGAAAAACATCAACAAATTCAACATAAACCTCAACATTTAAAAACGCCAACAAATTCAACAACAACCTCAACATTGAAAAACACCAACAAATTCAACAATATCCTCAACATTGAAAAACAACAACAACCTCAACATTGAAAAACACCAACAAATTCAACAACAACCTCAACATTGAAAAACTCCAACAAATTCAACAACAACCTCAACATTGAAAAACACCAGCAAATTCAACAACAACTTCAACATTGAAAAACACCAACAAATTCAACAACAACCTCGACATTGAAAAACACCAACAAATTCAACAGCAACCTCAACATTGAAAAACAACAACAACCTCAACATTGAAAAACACCAACAAATTCAACAACAACCTCAACATTGAAAAACAACAACAACCTCAACATTGAAAAACACCAACAAATTCAACAACAACCTCAACTTTGAAAAACACCAACAAATTCAACAACAAAGTCAGCATTGAAAAACAACAACAACCTCAACATTGAAAAACACCAACGAATTCAACCACAACTTCAACATTGAAAAACACCAACAAATTCAACAACAACCTCGAAATTGAAAAACACCAACAAATTCAACAACAACCTCAACATTGAAAAATAACAACAACCTCAACATTGGAAAACAACAACAACCTCAACATTGAAAAACACCAACAAATTCAACAACAACTTCAACATTGAAAAACAACAACAACCTCAACATTGAAAAACACCAACAAATTCAACAACAACCTCAACATTTAAAAACACCAACAAATTCAACAACAACCTCAACATTGAAAAACACCAACAAATTCAACAACAACCTCGACATTGAAAAACACCAACAAATTCAACAACAACCTCAACATTGAAAAACTACAACAACTTCAACATTGAAAAACACCAACAAATACAACAACAACCTCAACATTGAAAAACAACAACAACCTCAACATTGAAAAACACCAACAAATTCAACAACAACCTCAACAATGAAAACACCAACAAATTCAACAACAACCTCGAAATTCAAAAACACCAACAAATTCAACAACAACCTCAACATTGAAAAACAACAACAACCTCAACATTGAAAAACACCAACAAATTCAACAACAACCTCAAAATTGAAAAACACCAACAAATTCAACAACAACCTCAACATTGAAAAACAACAACAACCTCAACATTGAAAAACACCAACAAATTCAACAACAACCTGAACATTGAAAACACCAACAAATTCAACAACAACCTCAACATTGAAAAACAACAACAACCTCAACATTCAAAAACAACAACAACCTCAACATTGAAAAACACCAAACAATACAACAACAACCTCACAATTGAAAAACATCAACAAATTCAACATAAACCTCAACATTTAAAAACGCCAACAAATTCAACAACAACCTCAACATTGAAAAACACCAACAAATTCAACAATATCCTCAACATTGAAAAACAACAACAACCTCAACATTGAAAAACACCAACAAATTCAACAACAACCTCAACATTGAAAAACTCCAACAAATTCAACAACAACCTCAACATTTAAAAACACCAACAAATTCAACAACAACCTCAACATTGAAAAACACCAACAAATTCAACAACAACCTCGACATTGAAAAACACCAACAAATTCAACAACAACCTCAACATTGAAAAACTACAACAACTTCAACATTGAAAAACACCAACAAATACAACAACAACCTCAACATTGAATAACAACAACAACCTCAACATTGAAAAACACCAACAAATTCAACAACAACCTCAACAATGAAAACACCAACAAATTCAACAACAACCTCAACATTGAAAAACAACAACAACCTCAACATTGAAAAACAACAACAACCTCAACATTGAAAAACACCAACAAATTCAACAACAACCTCAACATTGAAAAACAACAACAACCTCAACATAAAAAACACCAACAAAGTCAACAACAACTTCAACATGGAAAAACACCAGCAAATTCAACAACAACCTCGACATTGAAAAACACCATCAAATTCAACAACAACCTCAACATTGAAAAACAACACAACCTCAACATTGAAAAACACCAACAAATTCAACAACAACCTTAACAATGAAAACACCAACAAATTCAACAACAACCTCGAAATTCAAAAACACCAACAAATTCAACAACAACCTCAACATTGAAAAACAACAACAACCTCAACATTGAAAAACACCAACAAATTCAACAACAACCTCAAAATTGAAAAACACCAACAAATTCAACAACAACCTCAACATTGAAAAACAACAACAACCTCAACATTGAAAAACACCAACAAATTCAACAACAACCTGAACATTGAAAACACCAACAAATTCAACAACAACCTCAACATTGAAAAACAACAACAACCTCAACATTCAAAAACAACAACAACCTCAACATTGAAAAACACGAAACAATACAACAACAACCTCACAATTGAAAAACATCAACAAATTCAACATAAACCTCAACATTTAAAAACGCCAACAAATTCAACAACAACCTCAACATTGAAAAACACCAACAAATTCAACAATATCCTCAACATTGAAAAACAACAACAACCTCAACATTGAAAAACACCAACAAATTCAACAACAACCTCAACATTGAAAAACTCCAACAAATTCAACAACAACCTCAACATTGAAAAACACCAGCAAATTCATCAACAACTTCAACATTGAAAAACACCAACAAATTCAACAACAACCTCGACATTGAAAAACACCAACAAATTCAACAGCAACCTCAACATTGAAAAACAACAACAACCTCAACATTGAAAAACACCAACAAATTCAACAACAACCTCAACATTGAAAAACAACAACAACCTCAACATTGAAAAACACCAACAAATTCAACAACAACCTCAACTTTGAAAAACACCAACAAATTCAACAACAAAGTCAGCATTGAAAAACAACAACAACCTCAACATTGAAAAACACCAACGAATTCAACCACAACTTCAACATTGAAAAACACCAACAAATTCAACAACAACCTCGAAATTGAAAAACACCAACAAATTCAACAACAACCTCAACATTGAAAAATAACAACAACCTCAACATTGGAAAACAACAACAACCTCAACATTGAAAAACACCAACAAATTCAACAACAACTTCAACATTGAAAAACAACAACAACCTCAACATTGAAAAACACCAACAAATTCAACAACAACCTCAACATTTAAAAACACCAACAAATTCAACAACAACCTCAACATTGAAAAACACCAACAAATTCAACAACAACCTCGACATTGAAAAACACCAACAAATTCAACAACAACCTCAACATTGAAAAACTACAACAACTTCAACATTGAAAAACACCAACAAATACAACAACAACCTCAACATTGAAAAACAACAACAACCTCAACATTGAAAAACACCAACAAATTCAACAACAACCTCAACAATGAAAACACCAACAAATTCAACAACAACCTCGAAATTCAAAAACACCAACAAATTCAACAACAACCTCAACATTGAAAAACAACAACAACCTCAACATTGAAAAACACCAACAAATTCAACAACAACCTCAAAATTGAAAAACACCAACAAATTCAACAACAACCTCAACATTGAAAAACAACAACAACCTCAACATTGAAAAACACCAACAAATTCAACAACAACCTGAACATTGAAAACACCAACAAATTCAACAACAACCTCAACATTGAAAAACAACAACAACCTCAACATTCAAAAACAACAACAAGCTCAACATTGAAAAACACCAAACAATACAACAACAACCTCACAATTGAAAAACATCAACAAATTCAACATAAACCTCAACATTTAAAAACGCCAACAAATTCAACAACAACCTCAACATTGAAAAACACCAACAAATTCAACAATATCCTCAACATTGAAAAACAACAACAACCTCAACATTGAAAAACACCAACAAATTCAACAACAACCTCAACATTGAAAAACTCCAACAAATTCAACAACAACCTCAACATTTAAAAACACCAACAAATTCAACAACAACCTCAACATTGAAAAACACCAACAAATTCAACAACAACCTCGACATTGAAAAACACCAACAAATTCAACAACAACCTCAACATTGAAAAACTACAACAACTTCAACATTGAAAAACACCAACAAATACAACAACAACCTCAACATTGAATAACAACAACAACCTCAACATTGAAAAACACCAACAAATTCAACAACAACCTCAACAATGAAAACACCAACAAATTCAACAACAACCTCAACATTGAAAAACAACAACAACCTCAACATTGAAAAACAACAACAACCTCAACATTGAAAAACACCAACAAATTCAACAACAACCTCAACATTGAAAAACAACAACAACCTCAACATAAAAAACACCAACAAAGTCAACAACAACTTCAACATGGAAAAACACCAGCAAATTCAACAACAACCTCGACATTGAAAAACACCATCAAATTCAACAACAACCTCAACATTGAAAAACAACACAACCTCAACATTGAAAAACACCAACAAATTCAACAACAACCTCAACATTGAAAAACACCAACAAATTCAACAACAACCTCCACATTGAACAACAACAACAACCTCAAAATTGAAAAACACCAACAAATTCAGCAACAACCTCAACATTGAAAAACAACAACAACCTCAACATTGAAAAACACCAACAAATTCAACAACAACCTCAACATTTAAAGACACCAACAAATTCAACAACAACCTCAACATTGAAAAACACCAACAAATTCAACAACAACCTCAACATTTAAAAACAACAACAACCTCAACATTGAAAAACACCAACAAATTCAACAACAACCTCACACAACATTGAAAAACAACAGCAACCTCAACATCGAAAAACACCAACAAATTCAACAACAACCTCAACATTTAAAAACACAAACAAATTCAACAACAACCTCAGCATTGAAAAACACCAACAAATTCAACAACAACTTCAACATTGAAAAACACCAACAAATTCAACAGCAACCTCGACATTGAAAAACACCAACAAATTCAACAACAACCTCAACATTGAAAAACACCAACAAATTCAACAACAACTTCAACATTGAAAAACAACAACAACCTCAACATTGAAAAACACCAACAAATTCAACAACAACCTCAACATTTAAAAACACCAACAAATTCAACAACAACCTCAACATTGAAAAACACCAACAAATTCAACAACAACCTCGACATTGAAAAACACCAACAACTTCAACAACAACCTCAACATTGAAAAACTACAACAACTTCAACATTGAAAAACACCAACAAATACAACAACAACCTCAACATTGAAAAACAACAACAACCTCAACATTGAAAAACACCAACAAATTCAACAACAACCTCCACAATGAAAACACCAACAAATTCAACAACAACCTCAACATTGAAAAACAACAACAACCTCAACATTGAAAAACAACAACAACCTCAACATTGAAAAACACCAACCAATTCAACAACAACCTGAACATTGAAAAACAACAACAACCTCAACATTGAAAAACACCAATAAATTCAACAACAACTTCAACATTGAAAAACACCAACAAATTCAACAACAACCTCGAAATTCAAAAACACCAACAAATTCAACAACAACCTCAACATTGAAAAACAACAACCTCAACATTGAAAAACACCAACAAATTCAACAACAACCTCAACATTGAAAAACACCAACAAATTCAACAACAACCTCAACATTGAAAACAACAACAACCTCAACATTGAAAAACACCAACAAATTCAACAACAACCTCAACATTGAAAAACACCAACAAATTCAACAACAACCTCAACATTGAACAACAACAACAACCTCAACATTGAAAAACACCAACAAATTCAACAACAACCTCAACATTGAAAAACACCAATAAATTCAACAACAACCTCCACATTGAACAACAACAACAACCTCAACATTGAAAAACACCAACAAATTCAACAACAACTTCAACATTGAAAAACAACAACAACCTCAACATTGAAAAACACCAACAAATTCAACAACAACCTCAACATTTAAAAACACCAACAAATTCAACAACAACCTCAACATTGAAAAACACCAACAAATTCAACAACAACCTCGACATTGAAAAACACCAACAAATTCAACAACAACCTCAACATTGAAAAACTACAACAACTTCAACATTGAAAAACACCAACAAATACAACAACAACCTCAACATTGAAAAACAACAACAACCTCAACATTGAAAAACACCAACAAATTCAACAACAACCTCAACAATGAAAACACCAACAAATTCAACAACAACCTCAACATTGAAAAACAACAACAACCTCAACATTGAAAAACAACAACAACCTCAACATTGAAAAACACCAACCAATTCAACAACAACCTGAACAGTGAAAAACAACAACAACCTCAACATTGAAAAACACCAACAAATTCAACAACAACCTCAACATTGAAAAACAACAACAACCTCAACATTGAAAAACACCAAGAAATTCAACAACAACCTCAAAATTGAAAAACACCAACAAATTCAACAACAACCTCAACATTGAAAAACAACAACAACCTCAACATTGAAAAACACCAACAAATTCAACCACAACCTGAACATTGAAAACACCAACAAATTCAACAACAACCTCAACATTGAAAAACAACAACAACCTCAACATTCAAAAACAACAACAACCTCAACATTGAAAAACACCAAACAATACAACAACAACCTCACAATTGAAATACATCAACAAATTCAACATAAACCTCAACATTTAAAAACGCCAACAAATTCAACAACAACCTCAACATTGAAAAACACCAACAAATTCAACAACAACCTCCACATTGAACAACAACAACAACCTCAACATTGAAAAACACCAACAAATTCAACAACAACCTCAACATTTAAAAACAACAACAACCTCAACATTGAAAAACACCAACAAATTCAACAACAACCTCAACATTTAAAAACACCAACAAATTCAACAACAACCTCAACATTGAAAAACAGCAACAAATTCAACAACAACTTCAACATTGAAAAACATCAACAAATTCAACAACAACCTCGACATTGAAAAACGCCAACAAATTCAACAACAACCTCAACATTAAAAAATTACAACAACCTCAACATTGAAAAACACCAACAAATGCAACAACCTCAACATTGAAAAACAACAACAACCTCAACATTGAAAAACACCAACAAATTCAACAACAACCTCAACAATGAAAACACCAACAAATTCAACAACAACCTCAACATTGAAAAACAACAACAACCTCAACATTGAAAAACAACAACAACCTCAACATTGAAAAACACCAACCAATTCAACAACAACCTGAACATTGAAAAACAACAACTTCAACATTGAAAAACACCAACAAATTCAACAACAACTTCAACATTGAAAAACACCAACAAATTCAACAACAACCTCGAAATTGAAAAACACCAACAAATTCAACAACAACCTCAACATTGAAAAACAACAACAACCTCAACATTGAAAAACACCAACAAATTCAACAACAACCTCAACATTGAAAAACACCAACAAATTCAACAACAACCTCAACATTGAAAAACAACAACAACCTCAAGATTGAAAAACACCAACAAATTCAACAACAACCTCAACATTGAAAAACAACAACAACCTCAACATTGAAAAACACCAACAAATTCAACAACAACCTCAACATTGAAAAACAGCAACAAATTCAACAACAAAGTCAGCATTGAAAAACAACAACAACCTCAACATTGAAAAACACCAACAAATCCAACAACAACCTCAACGTTGAAAAACAACAACAACCTCAACATTGAAAAACACCAACGAATTCAACAAAACTTCAACATTGAAAAACAACAACAAATTCAACAACAATCTCGAAATTGAAAAACACCAACAAATTCAACAACAACCTCAACATTGAAAAATAACAACAACCTCAACATTGGAAAACAACAACAACCTCAACATTGAAAAACACCAACAAATTCAACAACAACCTCAACATTGAAAAATAACAACAACCTCAACATTGAAAAACAACAACAACCTCAACATAAAAAACACCAACAAAGTCAACAACAACTTCAACATTGAAAAACACCACCAAATTCAACAACAACCTCGACATTGAAAAACACCATCAAATTCAACAACAACCTCAACATTGAAAAACAACAACAACCTCAACATTGAAAAACACCAACAAATTCAACAACAACCTCAACATTGAAAAACACCAACAAATTCAACAACAACCTCAACATTGAAAAACACCAACAAATTCAACAACAACCTCAACATTGAAAAACAACAACAACCTCAACATTGAAAAACACCAACAAATTCAACAACAACCTCAACATTGAAAAACAACAACAACCTCAACATTGAAAAACACCAACAAATTCAACAACAACCTCAACTTTGAAAAACACCAACAAATTCAACAACAAAGTCAGCATTGAAAAACAACAACAACCTCAACATTGAAAAACACCTACGAATTCAACCACAACTTCAACATTGAAAAACACCAACAAATTCAACAACAACCTCGAAATTGAAAAACACCAACAAATTCAACAACAACCTCAACATTGAAAAATAACAACAACCTCAACATTGGAAAACAACAACAACCTCAACATTGAAAAACACCAACAAATTCAACAACAACTTCAACATTGAAAAACAACAACAACCTCAACATTGAAAAACACCAACAAATTCAACAACAACCTCAACATTTTAAAACACCAACAAATTCAACAACAACCTCAACATTGAAAAACACCAACAAATTCAACAACAACCTCGACATTGAAAAACACCAACAAATTCAACAACAACCTCAACATTGAAAAACTACAACAACTTCAACATTGAAAAACACCAACAAATACAACAACAACCTCAACATTGAAAAACAACAACAACCTCAACATTGAAAAACACCAACAAATTCAACAACAACCTCAACAATGAAAACACCAACAAATTCAACAACAACCTCGAAATTCAAAAACACCAACAAATTCAACAACAACCTCAACATTGAAAAACAACAACAACCTCAACATTGAAAAACACCAACAAATTCAACAACAACCTCAAAATTGAAAAACACCAACAAATTCAACAACAACCTCAACATTGAAAAACAACAACAACCTCAACATTGAAAAACACCAACAAATTCAACAACAACCTGAACATTGAAAACACCAACAAATTCAAAAACAACCTCAACATTGAAAAACAACAACAACCTCAACATTCAAAAACAACAACAACCTCAACATTGAAAAACACCAAACAATACAACAACAACCTCACAATTGAAAAACATCAACAAATTCAACATAAACCTCAACATTTAAAAACGCCAACAAATTCAACAACAACCTCAACATTGAAAAACACCAACAAATTCAACAATATCCTCAACATTGAAAAACAACAACAACCTCAACATTGAAAAACACCAACAAATTCAACAACAACCTCAACATTGAAAAACTCCAACAAATTCAACAACAACCTCAACATTTAAAAACACCAACAAATTCAACAACAACCTCAACATTGAAAAACACCAACAAATTCAACAACAACCTCGACATTGAAAAACACCAACAAATTCAACAACAACCTCAACATTGAAAAACTACAACAACTTCAACATTGAAAAACACCAACAAATACAACAACAACCTCAACATTGAATAACAACAACAACCTCAACATTGAAAAACACCAACAAATTCAACAACAACCTCAACAATGAAAACACCAACAAATTCAACAACAACCTCAACATTGAAAAACAACAACAACCTCAACATTGAAAAACAACAACAACCTCAACATTGAAAAACACCAACAAATTCAACAACAACCTCAACATTGAAAAACAACAACAACCTCAACATAAAAAACACCAACAAAGTCAACAACAACTTCAACATGGAAAAACACCAGCAAATTCAACAACAACCTCGACATTGAAAAACACCATCAAATTCAACAACAACCTCAACATTGAAAAACAACACAACCTCAACATTGAAAAACACCAACAAATTCAACAACAACCTCAACATTGAAAAACACCAACAAATTCAACAACAACCTCCACATTGAACAACAACAACAACCTCAAAATTGAAAAACACCAACAAATTCAGCAACAACCTCAACATTGAAAAACAACAACAACCTCAACATTGAAAAACACCAACAAATTCAACAACAACCTCAACATTTAAAGACACCAACAAATTCAACAACAACCTCAACATTGAAAAACACCAACAAATTCAACAACAACCTCAACATTTAAAAACAACAACAACCTCAACATTGAAAAACACCAACAAATTCAACAACAACCTCACACAACATTGAAAAACAACAGCAACCTCAACATCGAAAAACACCAACAAATTCAACAACAACCTCAACATTTAAAAACACAAACAAATTCAACAACAACCTCAGCATTGAAAAACACCAACAAATTCAACAACAACTTCAACATTGAAAAACACCAACAAATTCAACAGCAACCTCGACATTGAAAAACACCAACAAATTCAACAACAACCTCAACATTGAAAAACACCAACAAATTCAACAACAACTTCAACATTGAAAAACAACAACAACCTCAACATTGAAAAACACCAACAAATTCAACAACAACCTCAACATTTAAAAACACCAACAAATTCAACAACAACCTCAACATTGAAAAACACCAACAAATTCAACAACAACCTCGACATTGAAAAACACCAACAACTTCAACAACAACCTCAACATTGAAAAACTACAACAACTTCAACATTGAAAAACACCAACAAATACAACAACAACCTCAACATTGAAAAACAACAACAACCTCAACATTGAAAAACACCAACAAATTCAACAACAACCTCAACAATGAAAACACCAACAAATTCAACAACAACCTCAACATTGAAAAACAACAACAACCTCAACATTGAAAAACAACAACAACCTCAACATTGAAAAACACCAACCAATTCAACAACAACCTGAACATTGAAAAACAACAACAACCTCAACATTGAAAAACACCAATAAATTCAACAACAACTTCAACATTGAAAAACACCAACAAATTCAACAACAACCTCGAAATTCAAAAACACCAACAAATTCAACAACAACCTCAACATTGAAAAACAACAACAACCTCAACATTGAAAAACACCAACAAATTCAACAACAACCTCAACATTGAAAAACACCAACAAATTCAACAACAACCTCAACATTGAAAACAACAACAACCTCAACATTGAAAAACACCAACAAATTCAACAACAACCTCAACATTGAAAAACACCAACAAATTCAACAACAACCTCAACATTGAACAACAACAACAACCTCAACATTGAAAAACACCAACAAATTCAACAACAACCTCAACATTGAAAAACACCAATAAATTCAACAACAACCTCCACATTGAACAACAACAACAACCTCAACATTGAAAAACACCAACAAATTCAACAACAACTTCAACATTGAAAAACAACAACAACCTCAACATTGAAAAACACCAACAAATTCAACAACAACCTCAACATTTAAAAACACCAACAAATTCAACAACAACCTCAACATTGAAAAACACCAACAAATTCAACAACAACCTCGACATTGAAAAACACCAACAAATTCAACAACAACCTCAACATTGAAAAACTACAACAACTTCAACATTGAAAAACACCAACAAAAACAACAAGAACCTCAACATTGAAAAACAACAACAACCTCAACATTGAAAAACAACAACAACCTCAACATTGAAAAACACCAACCAATTCAACAACAACCTGAACAGTGAAAAACAACAACAACCTCAACATTGAAAAACACCAACAAATTCAACAACAACTTCAACATTGAAAAACACCAACAAATTCAACAACAACCTCGAAATTCAAAAACACCAACAAATTCAACAACAACCTCAACATTGAAAAACAACAACAACCTCAACATTGAAAAACACCAAGAAATTCAACAACAACCTCAAAATTGAAAAACACCAACAAATTCAACAACAACCTCAACATTGAAAAACAACAACAACCTCAACATTGAAAAACACCAACAAATTCAACCACAACCTGAACATTGAAAACACCAACAAATTCAACAACAACCTCAACATTGAAAAACAACAACAACCTCAACATTCAAAAACAACAACAACCTCAACATTGAAAAACACCAAACAATACAACAACAACCTCACAATTGAAAAACATCAACAAATTCAACATAAACCTCAACATTTAAAAACGCCAACAAATTCAACAGCAACCTCAACATTGAAAAACACCAACAAATTCAACAATAACCTCAACATTGAAAAACAACAACAACCTCAACATTGAAAAACACCAACAAATTCAACAACAACCTCAACATTGAAAAACTCCAACAAATTCAACAACAACCTCAACATTTAAAAAAACCAACAAATTCAACAACAACCTCAACATTGAAAAACACCAACAAATTCAACAACAACCTCGACATTGAAAAACACCAACAAATTCAACAACAACCTCAACATTGAAAAACTACAACAACTTCAACATTGAAAAACACCAACAAATACAACAACAACCTCAACATTGAAAAACAACAACAACCTCAACATTGAAAAACACCAACAAATTCAACAACAACCTCAACAATGAAAACACCAACAAATTCAACAATAACCTCAACATTGAAAAACAACAACAACCTCAACATTGAAAAACAACAACAACCTCAACATTGAAAAACACCAACCAATTCAATAACAACCTGAACATTGAAAAACAACAACAACCTCAACATTGAAAAACACCAACAAATAGAACAACAACTTCAACATTGAAAAACACCAACAAATTCAACAACAACCTCGAAATTCAAAAACACCTACAAATTCAACAACAACATCAGCATTGAAAAACAACAACAACCTCAACATTGAAAAACTCCAACAAATTCAACAACAACCTCAACGTTGAAAAACAACAACAACCTCAACATTGAAAAACACCAACAAATTCAACAACAACTTCAACATTGAAAAACACCAACAAATTCAACAACAACCTCGAAATTGAAAAACACCAACAAATTCAACAACAACCTCAACATTGAAAAATAACAACAACCTCAACATTGAAAAACAACAACAACCTCAACATTGAAAAACACCAACAAATTCAACAACAACCTCAACATTGAAAAACAACAACAACCTCAACATAAAAAACACCAACAAATTCAACAACAACTTCAACATTGAAAAACACCAACAAATTCAACAACAACCTCGACAATGAAAAGCACCATCAAATTCAACAACAACCTCAACATTGAAAAACACCAACAAATTCAACAACAACGTCCACATTGACCAACAACAACAACCTCAACATTGAAAAACACCAACAAATTCAACAACAACCTCAACATTGAAAAACACCAACAAATTCAACAACAACCTCCACATTGAACAACAACAACAACCTCAACATTGAAAAACACCAACAAATTCAACAACAACCTCAACATTTAAAAACAACAACAACCTCAACATTGAAAAACACCAACAAATTCAACAACAACCTCAACATTTAAAAACTCCAACAAATTCAACAACAACCTCAACATTGAAAAACACCAACAAATTCAACAACAACTTCAACATTGAAAAACATCAACAAATTCAACAACAACCTCGACATTGAAAAACGCCAACAAATTCAACAACAACCTCAACATTGAAAAACTACAACAACCTCAACATTGAAAAACACCAACAAATACAACAACCTCAACATTGAAAAACAACAACAACCTCAACATTGAAAAACACCAACAAATTCAACAACAACCTCAACAATGAAAACACCAACAAATTCAACAACAACCTCAACATTGAAAAACAACAACAACCTCAACATTGAAAAACAACAACAACCTCAACATTGAAAAACACCAACCAATTCAACAACAACCTGAACATTGAAAAACAACAACTTCAACATTGAAAAACACCAACAAATTCAACAACAACTTCAACATTGAAAAACACCAACAAATTCAACAACAACCTCGAAATTGAAAAACACCAACAAATTCAACAACAACCTCAACATTGAAAAACAACAACAACCTCAACATTGAAAAACACCAACAAATTCAACAACAACCTCAACATTGAAAAACACCAACAAATTCAACAACAACCTCAACATTGAAAAACAACAACAACCTCAAGATTGAAAAACACCAACAAATTCAACAACAACCTCAACATTGAAAAACAACAACAACCTCAACATTGAAAAACGCCAACAAATTCAACAACAACCTCAACATTGAAAAACACCAACAAATTCAACAACAAAGTCAGCATTGAAAAACAACAACAACCTCAACATTGAAAAACACCAACAAATCCAACAACAACCTCAACGTTGAAAAACAACAACAACCTCAACTTTGAAAAACACCAACGAATTCAACAAAACTTCAACATTGAAAAACAACAACAAATTCAACAACAATCTCGAAATTGAAAAACACCAACAAATTCAAAAACAACCTCAACATTGAAAAATAACAACAACCTCAACATTGGAAAACAACAACAACCTCAACATTGAAAAACACCAACAAATTCAACAACAACCTCAACATTGAAAAATAACAACAACCTCAACACTGAAAAACAACAACAACCTCAACATTGAAAAACACCAACAAATTCAACAACAACCTCAACATTGAAAAACAACAACAACCTCAACATAAAAAACACCAACAAAGTCAACATCAACCTCAACATTGAAAAACAACAACAACCTCAACATTGAAAAACACCAACAAATTCAACAACAACCTCAACAATGAAAACACCAACAAATTCAACAACAACCTCAACATTGAAAAACAACAACAACCTAAACATTGAAAAACAACAACAACCTCAACATTGAAAAACACCAACAAATTCAACAACAACCTGAACAGTGAAAAACAACAACAACCTCAACATTGAAAAACACCAACAAATTCAACAACAACTTCAACATTGAAAAACACCAACAAATTCAACAACAACCTCGAAATTCAAAAACACCAACAAATTCAACAACAACCTCAACATTGAAAAACAACAACAACCTCAACATTGAAAAACACCAAGAAATTCAACAACAACCTCAAAATTGAAAAACACCAACAAATTCAACAACAACCTCAACATTGAAAAACAACAACAACCTCAACATTGAAAAACACCAACAAATTCAACAACAACCTGAACATTGAAAACACCAACAAATTCAACAACAACCTCAACATTGAAAAACAACAACAACCTCAACATTCAAAAACAACAACAACCTCAACATTGAAAAACACCAAACAATACAACAACAACCTCACAATTGAAAAACATCAACAAATTCAACATAAACCTCAACATTTAAAAACGCCAACAAATTCAACAACAACCTCAACATTGAAAAACACCAACAAATTCAACAAAAACCTCAACATTGAAAAACAACAACAACCTCAACATTGAAAAACACCAACAAATTCAACAACAACCTCAACATTGAAAAACTCCAACAAATTCAACAACAACCTCAACATTTAAAAACACCAACAAATTCAACAACAACCTCAACATTGAAAAACACCAACAAATTCAACAACAACCTCGACATTGAAAAACACCAACAAATTCAACAACAACCTCAACATTGAAAAACTACAACAACTTCAACATTGAAAAACACCAACAAATACAACAACAACCTCAACATTGAAAAACAACAACAACCTCAACATTGAAAAACACCAACAAATTCAACAACAACCTCAACAATGAAAACACCAACAAATTCAACAACAACCTCAACATTGAAAAACAACAACAACCTCAACATTGAAAAACAACAACAACCTCAACATTGAAAAACACCAACCAATTCAATAACAACCTGAATATTGAAAAACAACAACAACCTCAACATTGAAAAACACCAACAAATAGAACAACAACTTCAACATTGAAAAACACCAACAAATTCAACAACAACCTCGAAATTCAAAAACACCTACAAATTCAACAACAACATCAGCATTGAAAAACAACAACAACCTCAACATTGAAAAACTCCAACAAATTCAACAACAACTTCAACATTGAAAAACACCAACAAATTCAACAACAACCTCGAAATTGAAAAACACCAACAAATTCAACAACAACCTCAACATTGAAAAATAACAACAACCTCAACATTGAAAAACAACAACAACCTCAACATTGAAAAACACCAACAAATTCAACAACAACCTCAACATTGAAAAACAACAACAACCTCAACATAAAAAACACCAACAAATTCAACAACAACTTCAACATTGAAAAACACCAACAAATTCAACAACAACCTCGACAATGAAAAGCACCATCAAATTCAACAACAACCTCAACATTGAAAAACACCAACAAATTCAACAACAACCTCCACATTGACCAACAACAACAACCTCAACATTGAAAAACACCAACAAATTCAACAACAACCTCAACATTGAAAAACACCAACAAATTCAACAACAACCTCCACATTGAACAACAACAACAACCTCAACATTGAAAAACACCAACAAATTCAACAACAACCTCAACATTTAAAAACAACAACAACCTCAACATTGAAAAACACCAACAAATTCAACAACAACGTCAACATTTAAAAACTCCAACAAATTCAACAACAACCTCAACATTGAAAAACACCAACAAATTCAACAACAACTTCAACATTGAAAAACATCAACAAATTCAACAACAACCTCGACATTGAAAAACGCCAACAAATTCAACAACAACCTCAACATTCAAAAACTACAACAACCTCAACATTGAAAAACACCAACAAATACAACAACCTCAACATTGAAAAACAACAACAACCTCAACATTGAAAAACACCAACAAATTCAACAACAACCTCAACAATGAAAACACCAACAAATTCAACAACAACCTCAACATTGAAAAACAACAACAACCTCAACATTGAAAAACAACAACAACGTCAACATTGAAAAACACCAACCAATTCAACAACAACCTGAACATTGAAAAACAACAACTTCAACATTGAAAAACACCAACAAATTCAACAACAACTTCAACATTGAAAAACACCAACAAATTCAACAACAACCTCGAAATTGAAAAACACCAACAAATTCAACAACAACCTCAACATTGAAAAACAACAACAACCTCAACATTGAAAAACACCAACAAATTCAACAACAACCTCAACATTGAAAAACACCAACAAATTCAACAACAACCTCAACATTGAAAAACAACAACAACCTCAAGATTGAAAAACACCAACAAATTCAACAACAACCTCAACATTGAAAAACAACAACAACCTCAACATTGAAAAACGCCAACAAATTCAACAACAACCTCAACATTGAAAAACACCAACAAATTCAACAACAAAGTCAGCATTGAAAAACAACAACAACCTCAACATTGAAAAACACCAACAAATCCAACAACAACCTCAACGTTGAAAAACAACAACAACCTCAACTTTGAAAAACACCAACGAATTCAACAAAACTTCAACATTGAAAACAACAACAAATTCAACAACAATCTCGAAATTGAAAAACACCAACAAATTCAAAAACAACCTCAACATTGAAAAATAACAACAACCTCAACATTGGAAAACAACAACAACCTCAACATTGAAAAACACCAACAAATTCAACAACAACCTCAACATTGAAAAATAACAACAACCTCAACATTGAAAAACAACAACAACCTCAACATTGAAAAACACCAACAAATTCAACAACAACCTCAACATTGAAAAACAACAACAACCTCAACATAAAAAACACCAACAAAGTCAACAACAACTTCAACATTGAAAAACACCACCAAATTCAACAACAACCTCCACTTTGAAAAACACCATCAAATTCAACAACAACCTCAACATTGAAAAACAACAACAACCTCAACATTGAAAAACACCAACAAATTCAACAACAACCTCAACATTGAAAAACACCAACAAATTCAACAACAACCTCAACATTGAAAAACACCAACAAATTCAACAACAACCTCAACATTGAAAAACAACAACAACCTCAACATTGAAAAACACCAACAAATTCAACAACAACCTCAACATTGAAAAACAACAACAACCTCAACATTGAAAAACACCAACAAATTCAACAACAACCTCACACAACATTGAAAAACAGCAACAAACTCAACATCGAAAAACACCAACAAATTCTACAACAACCTCAACATTTAAAAACACCAACAAATTCAACAACAACCTCAACATTGAAAAACACCAACAAATTCAACAACAACTTCAACATTGAAAAACACCAACAAATTCAACAGCAACCTCGACATTGAAAAACACCAACAGATTCAACAACAACCTCAACATTGAAAAACAACAACAACCTCAACATTGAAAAACACCAACGAATTCAACAACAACCTCAACATTGAAAAACAACAACAACCTCAACATAAAAAACACCAACAAATTCAACAACAACTTCAACATTGAAAAACAACAAGAAATTCAACAACAACCTCGACATTGAAAAACACCATCAAATTCAACAACAACCTCAACATTGAAAAACACCAACAAATTCAACAACAACCTCCACATTGAACAACAACAACAACCTCAACATTGAAAAACACCAACAAATTCAACAACAACCTCAACATTGAAAAATACCAACAAATTCAACAACAACCTCCACATTGAACAATAACAACAACCTCAACATTGAAAAACACCAACAAATTCAACAACAACCTCAACATTGAAAAACAACAACAACCTCAACATTGAAAAACACCAACAAATTCAACAACAACCTCAACATTGAAAAACACCAACAAATTCAACAACAACCTCAACATTGAAAAACACCAACAAATTCAACAACAACTTCAACATTGAAAAACACCAACAAATTCAACAACAACCTCGACATTGAAAGACACCAACAAATTCAACAACAACCTCAACATTGAAAAACTACAACAACCTCAACATTGAAAAACACCAACAAATACAACAAAAACCTCAACATTGAAAAACTACAACAACCTCAACATTGAAAAACACCAACAAATTCAACAACAACCTCAACAATGAAAACACCAACAAATTCAACAACAACCTCAACATTGAAAAACAACAACAACCTCAACATTGAAAAACAACAACAACCTCAACATTGAAAAACACCAACCAATTCAACAACAACCTGAACATTGAATAACAACAACAACCTCAACATTGAAAAAGACCAACAAATTCAACAACAACTTCAACATTGAAAAACACCAACAAATTCAACAACAACCTCGAAATTGAAAAACACCAACAAATTCAACAACAACCTCAACATTGAAAAACAACAACAACCTCAACATTGAAAAACACCAGCAAATTCAACAACAACCTCAACATTGAAAAACTCCAACAAATTCAACAACAACCTCAACATTGAAAAACACCAACAAATTCAACAACAACTTCAACATTGAAAAACATCAACAAATTCAACAACAACCTCGACATTGAAAAACGCCAACAAATTCAACAACAACCTCAACATTGAAAAACTACAACAACCTCAACATTGAAAAACACCAACAAATACAACAACCTCAACATTGAAAAACAACAACAACCTCAACATTGAAAAACACCAACAAATTCAACAACAACCTCAACAATGAAAACACCAACAAATTCAACAACAACCTCAACATTGAAAAACAACAACAACCTCAACATTGAAAAACAACAACAACGTCAACATTGAAAAACACCAACCAATTCAACAACAACCTGAACATTGAAAAACAACAACTTCAACATTGAAAAACACCAACAAATTCAACAACAACTTCAACATTGAAAAACACCAACAAATTCAACAACAACCTCGAAATTGAAAAACACCAACAAATTCAACAACAACCTCAACATTGAAAAACAACAACAACCTCAACATTGAAAAACACCAACAAATTCAACAACAACCTCAACATTGAAAAACACCAACAAATTCAACAACAACCTCAACATTGAAAAACAACAACAACCTCAAGATTGAAAAACACCAACAAATTCAACAACAACCTCAACATTGAAAAACAACAACAACCTCAACATTGAAAAACGCCAACAAATTCAACAACAACCTCAACATTGAAAAACACCAACAAATTCAACAACAAAGTCAGCATTGAAAAACAACAACAACCTCAACATTGAAAAACACCAACAAATCCAACAACAACCTCAACGTTGAAAAACAACAACAACCTCAACTTTGAAAAACACCAACGAATTCAACAAAACTTCAACATTGAAAAACAACAACAAATTCAACAACAATCTCGAAATTGAAAAACACCAACAAATTCAAAAACAACCTCAACATTGAAAAATAACAACAACCTCAACATTGGAAAACAACAACAACCTCAACATTGAAAAACACCAACAAATTCAACAACAACCTCAACATTGAAAAATAACAACAACCTCAACATTGAAAAACAACAACAACCTCAACATTGAAAAACACCAACAAATTCAACAACAACCTCAACATTGAAAAACAACAACAACCTCAACATAAAAAACACCAACAAAGTCAACAACAACTTCAACATTGAAAAACACCACCAAATTCAACAACAACCTCCACTTTGAAAAACACCATCAAATTCAACAACAACCTCAACATTGAAAAACAACAACAACCTCAACATTGAAAAACACCAACAAATTCAACAACAACCTCACACAACATTGAAAAACAGCAACAAACTCAACATCGAAAAACACCAACAAATTCTACAACAACCTCAACATTTAAAAACACCAACAAATTCAACAACAACCTCAACGTTGAAAAACACCAACAAATTCAACAACAATTTCAACATTGAAAAACACCAACAAATTCAACAGCAACCTCGACATTGAAAAACACCAACAGATTCAACAACAACCTCAACATTGAAAAACAACAACAACCTCAACATTGAAAAACACCAACGAATTCAACAACAACCTCAACATTGAAAAACAACAACAACCTCAACATAAAAAACACCAACAAATTCAACAACAACTTCAACATTGAAAAACACCAAGAAATTCAACAACAACCTCGACATTGAAAAACACCATCAAATTCAACAACAACCTCAACATTGAAAAACACCAACAAATTCAACAACAACCTCCACATTGAACAACAACAACAACCTCAACATTGAAAAACACCAACAAATTCAACAACAACCTCAACATTGAAAAATACCAATAAATTCAACAACAACCTCCACATTGAACAATAACAACAACCTCAACATTGAAAAACACCAACAAATTCAACAACAACCTCAACATTGAAAAACAACAACAACCTCAACATTGAAAAACACCAACAAATTCAACAACAACCTCAACATTGAAAAACACCAACAAATTCAACAACAACCTCAACATTGAAAAACACCAACAAATTCAACAACAACTTCAACATTGAAAAACACCAACAAATTCAACAACAACCTCGACATTGAAAGACACCAACAAATTCAACAACAACCTCAACATTGAAAAACTACAACCACCTCAACATTGAAAAACACCAACAAATACAACAAAAACCTCAACATTGAAAAACTACAACAACCTCAACATTGAAAAACACCAACAAATTCAACAACAACCTCAACAATGAAAACACCAACAAATTCAACAACAACCTCAACATTGAAAAACAACAACAACCTCAACATTGAAAAACAACAACAACCTCAACATTGAAAAACACCAACCAATTCAACAACAACCTGAACATTGAATAACAACAACAACCTCAACATTGAAAAAGACCAACAAATTCAACAACAACTTCAACATTGAAAAACACCAACAAATTCAACAACAACCTCGAAATTGAAAAACACCAACAAATTCAACAACAACCTCAACATTGAAAAACAACAACAACCTCAACATTGAAAAACACCAGCAAATTCAACAACAACCTCAACATTGAAAAACACCAACAAATTCAACAACAACCTCCACATTGAAAAACAACAACAACCTCAACTTTGAAAAACACCAACAAATTCAACAACAACCTCAACATTGAAAAACAACAACAACCTCAACATTGAAAAACACCAACAAATTCAACAACAACCTCAACTTTGAAAAAGACCAACAAATTCAACAACAACCTCAGCATTGAAAAATAACAACAACCTCAACATTGAAAAACAACAACAACCTCAACTTTGAAAAACACCAACAAATTCAACAACAACCTCAACATTGAAAAATAACAACAACCTCAACATTGAAAAACAACAACAACCTCAACATTGAAAAACACCAACAAATTCAACAACAACCTCAACATTGAAAAATAACAACAACCTCAACATTGAAAAACAACTACATCCTCAACATTGAAAAAGACCAACAAATTCAACAACAAACTCAACATTGAAAAACAATAACAACCTCAACATTGAAAAACACCAACAAATTCAACAACAACCTCAACATTGAAAAACACCAACAAATTCAACAACAACCTCAGCATTGAAAAACAACAACAACCTCAACATTGAAAAACTCCAACAAATTCAACAACAACGTCAACGTTGAAAAACAACAACAACCTCAACATTGAAAAACACCAACAAATTCAACAACAACTTCAACATTGAAAAACACCAACAAATTCAACAACAACCTCGAAATTGGAAAACACCAACAAATTCAACAACAACCTCAACATTGAAAAATAACAACAACCTCAACATTGAAAAACAACAACAACCTCAACATTGAAAAACAACAACAAATTCAACAACAACCTCAACATTGAAAAACAACAACAACCTCAACATAAAAAACACCAACAAATTCAACAACAACTTCAACATTGAAAAACACCAACAAATTCAACAACAACCTCGACAATGAAAAGCACCATCAAATTCAACATCAACCTCAACATTGAAAAACACCAACAAATTCAACAACAACCTCCACATTGACCAACAACAACAACCTCAACATTGAAAAACACCAACAAATTCAACAACAACCTCAACATTGAAAAACACCAACAAATTCAACAACAACCTCCACATTGAACAACAACAACAACCTCAACATTGAAAAACACCAACAAATTCAACAACAACCTCAACATTGAAAAACAACAACAACCTCAACATTGAAAAACACCAACAAATTCAACAACAACCTCAACAATGAAAACACCAACAAATTCAACAACAACCTCAACATTGAAAAACAACAACAACCTCAACATTCAAAAACAACAACAACCTCAACATTCAAAAACACCAACCAATTCAACAACAACCTCAACATTGAAAAACAACAACAACCTCAACATAAAAAACACCAACAAAGTCAACAACAACTTCAACATTGAAAAACACCACCAAATTCAACAACAACCTCGACATTGAAAAACACCATCAAATTCAACAACAACCTCAACATTGAAAAACACCAACAAATTCAACAACAACCTCAACATTGAAAAACAACAACAACCTCAAGATTGAAAAACACCAACAAATTCAACAACAACCTCAACATTGAAAAACAACAACAACCTCAACATTGAAAAACACCAACAAATTCAACAGCAACCTCAACATTGAAAAACAGCAACAAATTCAACAACAAAGTCAGCATTGAAAAACAACAACAACCTCAACATTGAAAAACACCAACAAATCCAACAACAACCTCAACGTTGAAAAACAACAACAACCTCAACATTGAAAAACACCAACGAATTCAACAAAACTTCAACATTGAAAAACAACAACAAATTCAACAACAATCTCGAAATTGAAAAACACCAACAAATTCAACAACAACCTCAACATTGAAAAATAACAACAACCTCAACATTGGAAAACAACAACAACCTCAACATTGAAAAACACCAACAAATTCAACAACAACCTCAACATTGAAAAATAACAACAACCTCAAGATTGAAAAACAACAACAACCTCAACATTGAAAAACACCAACAAATTCAACAACAACCTCAACATTGAAAAACAACAACAACCTCAACATAAAAAACACCAACAAAGTCAACAACAACTTCAACATTGAAAAACACCACCAAATTCAACAACAACCTCGACATTGAAAAACACCATCAAATTCAACAACAACCTCAACATTGAAAAACAACAACAACCTCAACATTGAAAAACACCAACAAATTCAACAACAACCTCAACATTGAAAAACACCAACAAATTCAACAACAACCTCAACATTGAAAAACACCAACAAATTCAACAACAACCTCAACATTGAAAAACAACAACAACCTCAACATTGAAAAACACCATCAAATTCAACAACAACCTCAACATTGAAAAACAACAACAACCTCAACATTGAAAAACACCAACAAATTCAACAACAACCTCAACATTGAAAAACACCAACAAATTCAACAACAAAGTCAGCATTGAAAAACAACAACAACCTCAACATTGAAAAACACCAACAAATCCAACAACAACCTCAACGTTGAAAAACAACAACAACCTCAACATTGAAAAACACCAACGAATTCAACAACAACTTCAACATTGAAAAACACCAACAAATTCAACAACAACCTCGAAATTGAAAAACACCAACAAATTCAACAACAACCTCAACATTGAAAAATAACAACAACCTCAACATTGGAAAACAACAACAACCTCAACATTGAAAAACACCAACAAATTCAAAAACAACCTCAACATTGAAAAATAACAACAACCTCAACATTGAAAAACAACAACAACCTCAACATTGAAAAACACCAACAAATTCAACAACAACCTCAACATTGAAAAACAACAACAACTTCAACATAAAAAACACCAACAAAGTCAACAACAACTTCAACATTGAAAAACACCAGCAAATTCAACAACAACCTCGACATTGAAAAACACGATCAAATTCAACAACAACCTCAACATTGAAAAACAACAACAACCTCAACATTGAAAAACACCAACAAATTCAACAACAACCTCCACATTGAACAACAACAACAACCTCAAAATTGAAAAACACCAACAAATTCAGCAACAACCTCAACATTGAAAAACAACAACAACCTCAACATTGAAAAACACCAACAAATTCAACAACAACCTCAACATTTAAAGACACCAACAAATTCAACAACAACCTCAACATTGAAAAACACCAACAAATTCAACAACAACCTCAACATTTAAAAACAACAACAACCTCAACATTGAAAAACACCAACAAATTCAACAACAACCTCACACAACATTGAAAAACAACAACAACCTCAACATCGAAAAACACCAACAAATTCAACAAAAACCTCAACATTTAAAAACACAAACAAATTCAACAACAACCACAGCATTGAAAAACACCAACAAATTCAACAACAACTTCAACATTGAAAAACACCAACAAATTCAACAGCAACCTCGACATTGAAAAACACCAACAAATTCAACAACAACCTCAAGATTGAAAAACAACAACAACCTCAACATTGAAAAACACCAACAAATTCAACAACAACCTCAACATTGAAAAACAACAACAACCTCAACATAAAAACACCAACAAATTCAACAACAACATCAACATTGAAAAACACCAACAAATTCAACAACAACCTCGACATTGAAAAACACCATCAAATTCAACAACAACCTCAACATTGAAAAACACCAACAAATACAACAACAACCTCCACATTGAACAACAACAACCTCAACATTGAAAAACACCAACAAATTCAACAACAACTTCAACATTGAAAAACAACAACAACCTCAACATTGAAAAACACCAACAAATTCAACAACAACCTCAACAATTAAAAACACCAACAAATTCAACAACAACCTCAACATTGAAAAACACCAACAAATTCAACAACAACCTCGACATTGAAAAACACCAACAAATTCAACAACAACCTCAACATTGAAAAACTACAACAACTTCAACATTGAAAAACACCAACAAATACAACAACAACCTCAACATTGAAAAACAACAACAACCTCAACATTGAAAAACACCTACAAATTCAACAACAACCTCAACAATGAAAACACCAACAAATTCAACAACAACCTCAACATTGAAAAACAACAACAACCTCAACATTGAAAAACAACAACAACCTCAACATTGAAAAACACCAACCAATTCAACAACAACCTGAACATTGAAAAACAACAACAACCTCAACATTGAAAAACACCAACAAATTCAACAACAGCTTCAACATTGAAAAACACCAACAAATTCAACAACAACCTCGAAATTCAAAAACACCAACAAATTCAACAACAACCTCAACATTGAAAAACAACAACAACCTCAACATTGAAAAACACCAACAAATTCAACAACAACCTCAACATTGAAAAACACCAACAAATTCAACAACAACCTCAACATTGAAAAACAACAACAACCTCAACATTGAAAAACACCAACAAATTCAACAACAACCTCAACATTGAAAAACACCAACAAATTCAACAACAACCTCAACATTGAACAACAACAACAACCTCAACATTGAAAAACACCAACAAATTCAACAACAACCTCAACATTGAAAAACACCAATAAATTCAACAACAACCTCCACATTGAACAACAACAACAACCTCAACATTGAAAAACACCAACAAATTCAACAACAACTTCAACATTGAAAAACAACAACAACCTCAACATTGAAAAACACCAACAAATTCAACAGCAACCTCGACATTGAAAAACACCAACAAATTCAACAACAACCTCAAGATTGAAAAACAACAACAACCTCAACATTGAAAAACACCAACAAATTCAACAACAACCTCAACATTGAAAAACAACAA
Organism: Isurus oxyrinchus; assembly: GCA_026770705.1. Taxonomy (NCBI): domain Eukaryota; kingdom Metazoa; phylum Chordata; class Chondrichthyes; order Lamniformes; family Lamnidae; genus Isurus; species Isurus oxyrinchus. The sequence goes on from JANJGN010000381.1 coordinate 53,916, forward strand.
CAACCTCAACATAAAAACACCAACAAATTCAACAACAACATCAACATTGAAAAACACCAACAAATTCAACAACGACCTCGACATTGAAAAACACCATCAAATTCAACAACAACCTCAACATTGAAAAACACCAACAAATTCAACAACAACCTCCACATTGAACAACAACAACCTCAACATTGAAAAACACCAACAAATTCAACAACAACTTCAACATTGAAAAACAACAACAACCTCAACATTGAAAAACACCAACAAATTCAACAACAACCTCAACATTTAAAAACACCAACAAATTCAACAACAACCTCAACATTGAAAAACACCAACAAATTCAACAACAACCTCGACATTGAAAAACACCAACAAATTCAACAACAACCTCAACATTGAAAAACTACAACAACTTCAACATTGAAAAACACCAACAAATACAACAACAACCTCAACATTGAAAAACAACAACAACCTCAACATTGAAAAACACCAACAAATTCAACAACAACCTCAACAATGAAAACACCAACAAATTCAACAACAACCTCAACATTGAAAAACAACAACAACCTCAACATTGAAAAACAACAACAACCTCAACATTGAAAAACACCAACCAATTCAACATCAACCTGAACATTGAAAAACAACAACAACCTCAACATTGAAAAACACCAACAAATTCAACAACAACTTCAACATTGAAAAACACCAACAAATTCAACAACAACCTCGAAATTCAAAAACACCAACAAATTCAACAACAACCTCAACATTGAAAAACAACAACAACCTCAACATTGAAAAACACCAACAAATTCAACAACAACCTCAACATTGAAAAACACCAACAAATTCAACAACAACCTCAACATTGAAAAACAACAACAACCTCAACATTGAAAAACACCAACAAATTCAACAACAACCTCAACATTGAAAAACAACAACAACCTCAACATAAAAACACCAACAAATTCAACAACAACATCAACATTGAAAAACACCAACAAATTCAACAACAACCTCGACATTGAAAAACACCATCAAATTCAACAACAACCTCAACATTGAAAAACACCAACAAATTCAACAACAACCTCCACATTGAACAACAACAACCTCAACATTGAAAAACACCAACAAATTCAACAACAACTTCAACATTGAAAAACAACAACAACCTCAACATTGAAAAACACCAACAAATTCAACAACAACCTCAACAATTAAAAACACCAACAAATTCAACAACAACCTCAACATTGAAAAACACCAACAAATTCAACAACAACCTCGACATTGAAAAACACCAACAAATTCAACAACAACCTCAACATTGAAAAACTACAACAACTTCAACATTGAAAAACACCAACAAATACAACAACAACCTCAACATTGAAAAACAACAACAACCTCAACATTGAAAAACACCTACAAATTCAACAACAACCTCAACAATGAAAACACCAACAAATTCAACAACAACCTCAACATTGAAAAACAACAACAACCTCAACATTGAAAAACAACAACAACCTCAACATTGAAAAACACCAACCAATTCAACAACAACCTGAACATTGAAAAACAACAACAACCTCAACATTGAAAAACACCAACAAATTCAACAACAACTTCAACATTGAAAAACACCAACAAATTCAACAACAACCTCGAAATTCAAAAACACCAACAAATTCAACAACAACCTCAACATTGAAAAACAACAACAACCTCAACATTGAAAAACACCAACAAATTCAACAACAACCTCAACATTGAAAAACACCAACAAATTCAACAACAACCTCAACATTTAAAAACAACAACAACCTCAACATTGAAAAACACCAACAAATTCAACAACAACCTCAACATTGAAAAACACCAACAAATTCAACAACAACCTCAACATTGAACAACAACAACAACCTCAACATTGAAAAACACCAACAAATTCAACAACAACCTCAACATTGAAAAACACCAATAAATTCAACAACAACCTCCACATTGAACAACAACAACAACCTCAACATTGAAAAACACCAACAAATTCAACAACAACTTCAACATTGAAAAACAACAACAACCTCAACATTGAAAAACACCAACAAATTCAACAGCAACCTCGACATTGAAAAACACCAACAAATTCAACAACAACCTCAAGATTGAAAAACAAGAACAACCTCAACATTGAAAAACACCAACAAATTCAACAACAACCTCAACATTGAAAAACAACAACAACCTCAACATAAAAACACCAACAAATTCAACAACAACATCAACATTGAAAAACACCAACAAATTCAACAACAACCTCGACATTGAAAAACACCATCAAATTCAACAACAACCTCAACATTGAAAAACACCAACAAATTCAACAACAACCTCCACATTGAACAACAACAACCTCAACATTGAAAACCACCAACAAATTCAACAACAACTTCAACATTGAAAAACAACAACAACCTCAACATTCAAAAACACCAACAAATTCAACAACAACCTCAACATTTAAAAACACCAACAAATTCAACAACAACCTCAACATTGAAAAACACCAACAAATTCAACAACAACCTCGACATTGAAAAACACCAACAAATTCAACAACAACCTCAACATTGAAAAACTACAACAACTTCAACATTGAAAAACACCAACAAATACAACAACAACCTCAACATTGAAAAACAACAACAACCTCAACATTGAAAAACACCAACAAATTCAACAACAACCTCAACAATGAAAACACCAACAAATTCAACAACAACCTCAACATTGAAAAACAACAACAACCTCAACATTGAAAAACAACAACAACCTCAACATTGAAAAACACCAACCAATTCAACATCAACCTGAACATTGAAAAACAACAGAACCTCAACATTGAAAAACACCAACAAATTCAACAACAACTTCAACATTGAAAAACACCAACAAATTCAACAACAACCTCGAAATTCAAAAACACCAACAAATTCAACAACAACCTCAACATTGAAAAACAACAACAACCTCAACATTGAAAAACACCAACAAATTCAACAACAACCTCAACATTGAAAAACACCAACAAATTCAACAACAACCTCAACATTGAAAAACAACAACAACCTCAACATTGAAAAACACCAACAAATTCAACAACAACCTCAACATTGAAAAACACCAACAAATTCAACAACAACCTCAACATTGAACAACAACAACAACCTCAACATTGAAAAACACCCACAAATTCAACAACAACCTCAACATTGAAAAACACCAATAAATTCAACAACAACCTCCACATTGAACAACAACAACAACCTCAACATTGAAAAACACCAACAAATTCAACAACAACTTCAACATTGAAAAACAACAACAACCTCAACATTGAAAAACACCAACAAATTCAACAACAACCTCAACATTTAAAAACACCAACAAATTCAACAACAACCTCAACATTGAAAAACACCAACAAATTCAATAACAACCTCGACATTGAAAAACACCAACAAATTCAACAACAACCTCAACATTGAAAAACTACAACAACTTCAACATTGAAAAACACCAACAAATACAACAACAACCTCAACATTGAAAAACAACAACAACCTCAAAATTGAAAAACACCAACAAATTCAACAACAACCTCAACAATGAAAACACCAACAAATTCAACAACAACCTCAACATTGAAAAACAACAACAACCTCAACATTGAAAAACAACAACAACCTCAGCATTGAAAAACACCAACCAATTCAACAACAACCTGAACATTGAAAAACAACAACAACCTCAACATTGAAAAACACCAACAAATTCAACAACAACTTCAACATTGAAAAACACCAACAAATTCAACAACAACCTCGAAATTCAAAAACACCAACAAATTCAACAACAACCTCAACATTGAAAAACAACAACAACCTCAACATTGAAAAATACCAACAAATTCAACAACAACCTCAACATTGAAAAACACCAACAAATTCAACAACAACCTCAACATTGAAAAACAACAACTTCAACATTGAAAAACACCAACAAATTCAACAACAACCTGAACATTGAAAACACCAACAAATTCAACAACAATCTCAACATTGAAAAACAACAACAACCTCAACATTCAAAAACAACAACAACCTCAACATTGAAAAACACCAAACAATACAACAACAACCTCACAATTGAAAAACATCAACAAATTCAACATAAACCTCAACATTTAAAAACGCCAACAAATTCAACAACTACCTCAACATTGAAAAACACCAACAAATTCAACAATAACCTCAACATTGAAAAACAACAACAACCTCAACATTGAAAAACACCAACAAATTCAACAACAACCTCAACATTGAAAAACTCCAACAAATTCAACAACAACCTCAACATTCAAAAACACCAACCAATTCAACAACAACCTCAACATTGAAAAACAACAACAACCTCAACATAAAAAACACCAACAAAGTCAACAACAACTTCAACATTGAAAAACACCACCAAATTCAACAACAACCTCGACATTGAAAAACAACAACAACCTCAAGATTGAAAAACACCAACAAATTCAACAACAACCTCAACATTGAAAAACAACAACAACCTCAACATTGAAAAACACCAACAAATTCAACAGCAACCTCAACATTGAAAAACAGCAACAAATTCAACAACAAAGTCAGCATTGAAAAACAACAACAACCTCAACATTGAAAAACACCAACAAATCCAACAACAACCTCAACGTTGAAAAACAACAACAACCTCAACATTGAAAAACACCAACGAATTCAACAAAACTTCAACATTGAAAAACAACAACAAATTCAACAACAATCTCGAAATTGAAAAACACCAACAAATTCAACAACAACCTCAACATTGAAAAATAACAACAACCTCAACATTGGAAAACAACAACAACCTCAACATTGAAAAACACCAACAAATTAAACAACAACCTCAACATTGAAAAATAACAACAACCTCAAGATTGAAAAACAACAACAACCTCAACATTGAAAAACACCAACAAATTCAACAACAACCTCAACATTGAAAAACAACAACAACCTCAACATAAAAAACACCAACAAAGTCAACAACAACTTCAACATTGAAAAACACCACCAAATTCAACAACAACCTCGACATTGAAAAACACCATCAAATTCAACAACAACCTCAACATTGAAAAACAACAACAACCTCAACATTGAAAAACACCAACAAATTCAACAACAACCTCAACATTGAAAAACACCAACAAATTCAACAACAACCTCAACATTGAAAAACACCAACAAATTCAACAACAACCTCAACATTGAAAAACAACAACAACCTCAACATTGAAAAACACCATCAAATTCAACAACAACCTCAACATTGAAAAACAACAACAACCTCAACATTGAAAAACACCAACAAATTCAACAACAACCTCAACATTGAAAAACACCAACAAATTCAACAACAAAGTCAGCATTGAAAAACAACAACAACCTCAACATTGAAAAACACCAACAAATCCAACAACAACCTCAACGTTGAAAAACAACAACAACCTCAACATTGAAAAACACCAGCGAATTCAACAACAACTTCAACATTGAAAAACACCAACAAATTCAACAACAACCTCGAAATTGAAAAACACCAACAAATTCAACAACAACCTCAACTTTGAAAAATAACAACAACCTCAACATTGGAAAACAACAACAACCTCAACATTGAAAAACACCAACAAATTCAACAACAACCTCAACATTGAAAAATAACAACAACCTCAACATTGAAAAACAAAAACAACCTCAACATTGAAAAACACCAACAAATTCAACAACAACCTCAACATTGAAAAACAACAACAACTTCAACATAAAAAACACCAACAAAGTCAACAACAACTTCAACATTGAAAAACACCAGCAAATTCAACAACAACCTCGACATTGAAAAACACCATCAAATTCAACAACAACCTCAACATTGAAAAACACAACAACCTCAACATTGAAAAACACCAACAAATTCAACAACAACCTCCACATTGAACAACAACAACAAACTCAAAATTGAAAAACACCAACAAATTCAGCAACAACCTCAACATTGAAAAACAACAACAACCTCAACATTGAAAAACACCAACAAATTCAACAACAACCTCAACATTTAAAGACACCAACAAATTCAACAACAACCTCAACATTGAAAAACACCAACAAATTCAACAACAACCTCAACATTTAAAAACAACAACAACCTCAACATTGAAAAACACCAACAAATTCAACAACAACCTCACACAACATTGAAAAACAACAACAACCTCAACATCGAAAAACACCAACAAATTCAACAACAACCTCAACATTTAAAAACACAAACAAATTCAACAACAACCTCAGCATTGAAAAACACCAACAAATTCAACAACAACTTCAACATTGAAAAACACCAACAAATTCAACAGCAACCTCGACATTGAAAAACACCAACAAATTCAACAACAACCTCAAGATTGAAAAACAACAACAACCTCAACATTGAAAAACACCAACAAATTCAACAACAACCTCAACATTGAAAAACAACAACAACCTCAACATAAAAACACCAACAAATTCAACAACAACATCAACATTGAAAAACACCAACAAATTCAACAACAACCTCGACATTGAAAAACACCATCAAATTCAACAACAACCTCAACATTGAAAAACACCAACAAATTCAACAACAACCTCCACATTGAACAACAACAACCTCAACATTGAAAAACACCAACAAATTCAACAACAACTTCAGCATTGAAAAACAACAACAACCTCAACATTGAAAAACACCAACAAATTCAACAACAACCTCAACAATTAAAAACACCAACAAATTCAACAACAACCTCAACATTGAAAAACACCAACAAATTCAACAACAACCTCGACATTGAAAAACACCAACAAATTCAACAACAACCTCAACATTGAAAAACTACAACAACTTCAACATTGAAAAACACCAACAATTACAACAACAACCTCAACATTGAAAAACAACAACAACCTCAACATTGAAAAACACCTACAAATTCAACAACAACCTCAACAATGAAAACACCAACAAATTCAACAACAACCTCAACATTGAAAAACAACAACAACCTCAACATTGAAAAACAACAACAACCTCAACATTGAAAAACACCAACCAATTCAACAACAACCTGAACATTGAAAAACAACAACAACCTCAACATTGAAAAACAACAACAACCTCAACATTGAAAAACACCAACAAATTCAACAACAACTTCAACATTGAAAAACACCAACAAATTCAACAACAACCTCGAAATTCAAAAACACCAACAAATTCAACAACAACCTCAACATTGAAAAACAACAACAACCTCAACATTGAAAAACACCAACAAATTCAACAACAACCTCAACATTGAAAAACACCAACAAATTCAACAACAACCTCAACATTGAAAAACAACAACAACCTCAACATTGAAAAACACCAACAAATTCAACAACAACCTCAACATTGAAAAACACCAACAAATTCAACAACAACCTCAACATTGAACAACAACAACAACCTCAACATTGAAAAACACCAACAAATTCAACAACAACCTCAACATTGAAAAACACCAATAAATTCAACAACAACCTCCACATTGAACAACAACAACAACCTCAACATGGAAAAACACCAACAAATTCAACAACAACTTCAACATTGAAAAACAACAACAACCTCAACATTGAAAAACACCAACAAATTCAACAGCAACCTCGACATTGAAAAACACCAACAAATTCAACAACAACCTCAAGATTGAAAAACAACAACAACCTCAACATTGAAAAACACCAACAAATTCAACAACAACCTCAACATTGAAAAACAACAACAACCTCAACATAAAAACACCAACAAATTCAACAACAACATCAACATTGAAAAACACCAACAAATTCAACAACAACCTCGACATTGAAAAACACCATCAAATTCAACAACAACCTCAACATTGAAAAACACCAACAAATTCAACAACAACCTCCACATTGAACAACAACAACCTCAACATTGAAAAACACCAACAAATTCAACAACAACTTCAACATTGAAAAACAACAACAACCTCAACATTGAAAAACACCAACAAATTCAACAACAACCTCAACATTTAAAAACACCAACAAATTCAACAACAACCTCAACATTGAAAAACACCAACAAATTCAACAACAACCTCGACATTGAAAAACACCAACAAATTCAACAACAACCTCAACATTGAAAAACTACAACAACTTCAACATTGAAAAACACCAACAAATACAACAACAACATCAACATTGAAAAACAACAACAACCTCAACATTGAAAAACACCAACAAATTCAACAACAACCTCAACAATGAAAACACCAACAAATTCAACAACAACCTCAACATTGAAAAACAACAACAACCTCAACATTGAAAAACAACAACAACCTCAACATTGAAAAACACCAACCAATTCAACATCAACCTGAACATTGAAAAACAACAACAACCTCAACATTGAAAAACACCAACAAATTCAACAACAACTTCAACATTGAAAAACACCAACAAATTCAACAACAACCTCGAAATTCAAAAACACCAACAAATTCAACAACAACCTCAACATTGAAAAACAACAACAACCTCACCATTGAAAAACACCAACAAATTCAACAACAACCTCAACATTGAAAAACACCAACAAATTCAACAACAACCTCAACATTAAAAAACAACAACAACCTCAACATTGAAAAAAACCAACAAATTCAACAACAACCTCAACATTGAAAAACACCAACAAATTCAACAACAACCTCAACATTGAACAACAACAACAACCTCAACATTGAAAAACACCAACAAATTCAACAACAACCTCAACATTGAAAAACACCAATAAATTCAACAACAACCTCCACATTGAACAACAACAACAACCTCAACATTGAAAAACACCAACAGATTCAACAACAACTTCAACATTGAAAAACAACAACAACCTCAACATTGAAAAATACCAACAAATTCAACAACAACTTCAGCATTGAAAAACAACAACAACCTCAACATTGAAAAAAATCAACAAATTCAACAACAACCTCAACAATTAAAAACACCAACAAATTCAACAACAACCTCAACATTGAAAAACACCAACAAATTCAACAACAACCTCGACATTGAAAAACACCAACAAATTCAACAACAACCTCAACATTGAAAAACTACAACAACTTCAACATTGAAAAACACCAACAATTACAACAACAACCTCAACATTGAAAAACAACAACAACCTCAACATTGAAAAACACCTACAAATTCAACAACAACCTCAACAATGAAAACACCAACAAATTCAACAACAACCTCAACATTGAAAAACAACAACAACCTCAACATTGAAAAACAACAACAACCTCAACATTGAAAAACACCAACCAATTCAACAACAACCTGAACATTGAAAAACAACAACAACCTCAACATTGAAAAACAACAACAACCTCAACATTGAAAAACACCAACAAATTCAACAACAACTTCAACATTGAAAAACACCAACAAATTCAACAACAACCTCGAAATTCAAAAACACCAACAAATTCAACAACAACCTCAACATTGAAAAACAACAACAACCTCAACATTGAAAAACACCAACAAATTCAACAACAACCTCAACATTGAAAAACACCAACAAATTCAACAACAACCTCAACATTGAAAAACAACAACAACCTCAACATTGAAAAACACCAACAAATTCAACAACAACCTCAACATTGAAAAACACCAACAAATTCAACAACAACCTCAACATTGAACAACAACAACAACCTCAACATTGAAAAACACCAACAAATTCAACAACAACCTCAACATTGAAAAACACCAATAAATTCAACAACAACCTCCACATTGAACAACAACAACAACCTCAACATTGAAAAACACCAACAAATTCAACAACAACTTCAACATTGAAAAACAACAACAACCTCAACATTGAAAAACACCAACAAATTCAACAGCACCTCGACATTGAAAAACACCAACAAATTCAACAACAACCTCAAGATTGAAAAACAACAACAACCTCAACATTGAAAAACACCAACAAATTCAACAACAACCTCAACATTGAAAAACAACAACAACCTCAACATAAAAACACCAACAAATTCAACAACAACATCAACATTGAAAAACACCAACAAATTCAACAACAACCTCGACATTGAAAAACACCATCAAATTCAACAACAACCTCAACATTGAAAAACACCAACAAATTCAACAACAACCTCCACATTGAACAACAACAACCTCAACATTGAAAAACACCAACAAATTCAACAACAACTTCAACATTGAAAAACAACAACAACCTCAACATTGAAAAACACCAACAAATTCAACAACAACCTCAACATTTAAAAACACCAACAAATTCAACAACAACCTCAACATTGAAAAACACCAACAAATTCAACAACAACCTCGACATTGAAAAACACCAACAAATTCAACAACAACCTCAACATTGAAAAACTACAACAACTTCAACATTGAAAAACACCAACAAATACAACAACAACCTCAACATTGAAAAACAACAAAAACCTCAACATTGAAAAACACCAACAAATTCAACAACAACCTCAACAATGAAAACACCAACAAATTCAACAACAACCTCAACATTGAAAAACAACAACAACCTCAACATTGAAAAACAACAACAACCTCAACATTGAAAAACACAACCAATTCAACATCAACCTGAACATTGAAAAAACAACAACAACCTCAACATTGAAAAACACCAACAAATTCAACAACAACTTCAACATTGAAAAACACCAACAAATTCAACAACAACCTCGAAATTCAAAAACACCAACAAATTCAACAACAACCTCAACATTGAAAAACAACAACAACCTCACCATTGAAAAACACCAACAAATTCAACAACAACCCTCAACATTGAAAAACACCAACAAATTCAACAACAACCTCAACATTGAAAAACAACAACAACCTCAACATTGAAAAACACCAACAAATTCAACAACAACCTCAACATTGAAAAACACCAACAAATTCAACAACAACCTCAACATTGAACAACAACAACAACCTCAACATTGAAAAACACCAACAAATTCAACAACAACCTCAACATTGAAAAACACCAATAAATTCAACAACAACCTCCACATTGAACAACAACAACAACCTCAACATTGAAAAACACCAACAGATTCAACAACAACTTCAACATTGAAAAACAACAACAACCTCAACATTGAAAAACACCAACAAATTCAACAACAACCTCAACATTTAAAAACACCAACAAATTCAACAACAACCTCAACATTGAAAAACACCAACAAATTCAACAACAACCTCGACATTGAAAAACACCAACAAATTCAACAACAACCTCAACATTGAAAAACTACAACAACTTCAACATTGAAAAACACCAACAAATACAACAACAACCTCAACATTGAAAAACAACAACAACCTCAACATTGAAAAACACCAACAAATTCAACAACAACCTCAACAATGAAAACACCAACAAATTCAACAACAACCTCAACATTGAAAAACAACAACAACCTCAACATTGAAAAACACCAACAAATTCAACAACAACCTCAACAATGAAAACACCAACAAATTCAACAACAACCTCAACATTGAAAAACAACAACAACCTCAACATTGAAAAACAACAACAACCTCAGCATTGAAAAACACCAACAAATTCAACAACAACTTCAACATTGAAAAACACCAACAAATTCAACAACAACTTCGAAATTCAAAAACACCAACAAATTCAACAACAACCTCAACATTGAAAAACAACAACAACCTCAACATTGAAAAATACCAACAAATTCAACAACAACCTCAACATTGAAAAACACCAACAAATTCAACAACAACCTCAACATTGAAAAACAACAACAACTTCAACATTGAAAAACACCAACAAATTCAACAACAACCTGAACATTGAAAACACCAACAAATTCAACAACAACCTCAACATTGAAAAACAACAACAACCTCAACATAAAAACACCAACAAATTCAACAACAACATCAACATTGAAAAACACCAACAAATTCAACAACAACCTCGACATTGAAAAACACCATCAAATTCAACAACAACCTCAACATTGAAAAAACACCAACAAATTCAACAACAACCTCCACATTGAACAACAACAACCTCAACATTGAAAAACACCAACAAATTCAACAACAACTTCAACATTGAAAAACAACAACAACCTCAACATTGAAAAACACCAACAAATTCAACAACAACCTCAACATTTAAAACACCAACAAATTCAACAACAACCTCAACATTGAAAAACACCAACAAATTCAACAACAACCTCGACATTGAAAAACACCAACAAATTCAACAACAACCTCAACATTGAAAAACTACAACAACTTCAACATTGAAAAACACCAACAAATACAACAACAACCTCAACATTGAAAAACAACAACAACCTCAACATTGAAAAACACCAACAAATTCAACAACAACCTCAACAATGAAAACACCAACAAATTCAACAACAACCTCAACATTGAAAAACAACAACAACCTCAACATTGAAAAACAACAACAACCTCAACATTGAAAAACACCAACCAATTCAACATCAACCTGAACATTGAAAAACAACAACAACCTCAACATTGAAAAACACCAACAAATTCAACAACAACTTCAACATTGAAAAACACCAACAAATTCAACAACAACCTCGAAATTCAAAAACACCAACAAATTCAACAACAACCTCAACATTGAAAAACAACAACAACCTCACCATTGAAAAACACCAACAAATTCAAACAACAACCTCAACATTGAAAAACACCAACAAATTCAACAACAACCTCAACATTGAAAAACAACAACAACCTCAACATTGAAAAACACCAACAAATTCAACAACAACCTCAACATTGAAAAACACCAACAAATTCAACAACAACCTCAACATTGAACAACAACAACAACCTCAACATTGAAAAACACCAACAAATTCAACAACAACCTCAACATTGAAAAACACCAATAAATTCAACAACAACCTCCACATTGAACAACAACAACAACCTCAACATTGAAAAACACCAACAGATTCAACAACAACTTCAACATTGAAAAACAACAACAACCTCAACATTGAAAAACACCAACAAATTCAACAACAACCTCAACATTTAAAAACACCAACAAATTCAACAACAACCTCAACATTGAAAAACACCAACAAATTCAACAACAACCTCGACATTGAAAAACACCAACAAATTCAACAACAACCTCAACATTGAAAAACTACAACAACTTCAACATTGAAAAACACCAACAAATACAACAACAACCTCAACATTGAAAAACAACAACAACCTCAACATTGAAAAACACCAACAAATTCAACAACAACCTCAACAATGAAAACACCAACAAATTCAACAACAACCTCAACATTGAAAAACAACAACAACCTCAACATTGAAAAACACCAACAAATTCAACAACAACCTCAACAATGAAAACACCAACAAATTCAACAACAACCTCAACATTGAAAAACAACAACAACCTCAACATTGAAAAACAACAACAACCTCAGCATTGAAAAACACCAACAAATTCAACAACAACTTCAACATTGAAAAACACCAACAAATTCAACAACAACTTCGAAATTCAAAAACACCAACAAATTCAACAACAACCTCAACATTGAAAAACAACAACAACCTCAACATTGAAAAATACCAACAAATTCAACAACAACCTCAACATTGAAAAACACCAACAAATTCAACAACAACCTCAACATTGAAAAACAACAACAACTTCAACATTGAAAAACACCAACAAATTCAACAACAACCTGAACATTGAAAACACCAACAAATTCAACAACAATCTCAACATTGAAAAACAACAACAACCTCAACATTCAAAAACAACAACAACCTCAACATTGAAAAACACCAAACAATACAACAACAACCTCACAATTGAAAAACATCAACAAATTCAACATAAACCTCAACATTTAAAAACGCCAACAAATTCATCAACAACCTCAACATTGAAAAACACCAACAAATTCAACAATAACCTCAACATTGAAAAACAACAACAACCTCAACATTGAAAAACACCAACAAATTCAACAACAACCTCAACATTGAAAAACTCCAACAAATTCAACAACAACCTCAACATTTAAAAACACCAACAAATTCAACAACAACCTCAACATTGAAAAACACCAACAAATTCAACAACAACCTCGGCATTGAAAAACACCAACAAATTCAACAACAACCTCAACATTGAAAAACTACAACAACTTCAACATTGAAAAATACCAACAAATACAACAACAACCTCAACATTGAAAAACAACAACAACCTCAACATTGAAAAACACCAACAAATTCAACAACAACCTCAACAATGAAAACACCAACAAATTCAACAACAACCTCAACATTGAAAAACAACAACAACCTCAACATTGAAAAACAACAACAACCTCAACATTGAAAAACACCAACCAATTCAATAACAACCTGAACATTGAAAAACAACAACAACCTCAACATTGAAAAACACCAACAAATAGAACAACAACTTCAACATTGAAAAACACCAACAAATTCAACAACAACCTCGAAATTCAAAAACACCTACAAATTCAACAACAACCTCAGCATTGAAAAACAACAACAACCTCAACATTGAAAAACACCAACAAATTCAACAACAACCTCACACAACATTGAAAAACAACAACAACCTCAACATCGAAAAACACCAACAAATTCAACAACAACCTCAACATTTAAAAACACAGACAAATTCAACAACAACCTCAGCATTGAAAAACACCAACAAATTCAACAACAACTTCAACATTGAAAAACACCAACAAATTCAACAGCAACCTCGACATTGAAAAACACCAACAAATTCAACAACAACCTCAAGATTGAAAAACAACAACAACCTCAACATTGAAAAACACCAACAAATTCAACAACAACCTCAACATTGAAAAACAACAACAACCTCAACATAAAAACACCAACAAATTCAACAACAACTTCAACATTGAAAAACACCAACAAATTCAACAACAACCTCGACATTGAAAAACACCATCAAATTCAACAACAACCTCAACATTGAAAAACACCAACAAATTCAACAACAACCTCAACATTGAAAAACAACAACAACCTCAACATAAAAAACACCAACAAAGTCAACAACAACTTCAACATTGAAAAACACCACCAAATTCAACAACAACCTCGACATTGAAAAACACCATCAAATTCAACAACAACCTCAACATTGAAAAACAACAACAACCTCAACATTGAAAAACACCAACAAATTCAACAACAACCTCAACATTGAAAAACACCAACAAATTCAACAACAACCTCAACATTGAAAAACAACAACAACCTCAACATAAAAAACACCAACAAAGTCAACAACAACTTCAACATTGAAAAACACCACCAAATTCAACAACAACCTCGACATTGAAAAACACCATCAAATTCAACAACAACCTCAACATTGAAAAACAACAACAACCTCAACATTGAAAAACACCAACAAATTCAACAACAACCTCAACATTGAAAAACACCAACAAATTCAACAACAACCTCAACATTGAAAAACACCAACAAATTCAACAACAACCTCAACATTGAAAAACAACAACAACCTCAACATTGAAAAACACCATCAAATTCAACAACAACCTCAACATTGAAAAACACCAGCAAATTCAACAACAACCTCAACATTGAAAAACACCAACAAATTCAACAACAAAGTCAGCATTGAAAAACAACAACAACCCCAACATTGAAAAACACCAACAAATCCAACAACAACCTCAACATTGAAAAAAAACAACAACCTCAACATTGAAAAACACCAACGAATTCAACAACAACTTCAACATTGAAAAACACCAACAAATTCAACAACAACCTCGAAATTGAAAAACACCAACAAATTCAACAACAACCTCAACATTGAAAAATAACAACAACCTCAATATTGGAAAACAACAACAACCTCAACATTGAAAAACACCAACAAATTCAACAACAACCTCAACATTGAAAAATAACAACAACCTCAACATTGAAAAACAACAACAACCTCAACATTGAAAAACACCAACAAATTCAACAACAACCTCAACATTGAAAAACAACAACAACCTCAACATAAAAAACACCAACAAAGTCAACAACAACTTCAACATTGAAAAACACCAGCAAATTCAACAACAACCTCGACATTGAAAAACACCATCAAATTCAACAACAACCTCAACATTGAAAAACAACAACAACCTCAACATTGAAAAACACCAACAAATTCAACAACAACCTCAACATTGAAAAACACCAACAAATTCAACAACAACCTCCACATTGAACAACAACAACAACCTCAAAATTGAAAAACACCAACAAATTCAGCAACAACCTCAACATTGAAAAACAACAACAACCTCAACATTGAAAAACACCAACAAATTCAACAACAACCTCAACATTTAAAGACACCAACAAATTCAACAACAACCTCAACATTGAAAAACACCAACAAATTCAACAACAACCTCAACAATTAAAAACAACAACAACCTCAACATTGAAAAACACCAACAAATTCAACAACAACCTCACACAACATTGAAAAACAACAACAACCTCAACATCGAAAAACACCAACAAATTCAACAACAACCTCAACATTTAAAAACACAAACAAATTCATCAACAACCTCAGCATTGAAAAACACCAACAAATTCAACAACAACTTCAACATTGAAAAACACCAACAAATTCAACAGCAACCTCGACATTGAAAAACACCAACAAATTCAACAACAACCTCAAGATTGAAAAGCAACAACAACCTCAACATTGAAAAACACCAACAAATTCAACAACAACCTCAACATTGAAAAACAACAACAACCTCAACATAAAAACACCAACAAATTCAACAACAACATCAACATTGAAAAACACCAACAAATTCAACAACAACCTCGACATTGAAAAACACCATCAAATTCAACAACAACCTCAACATTGAAAAACACCAACAAATTCAACAACAACCTCCACATTGAACAACAACAACCTCAACATTGAAAAACACCAACAAATTCAACAACAACTTCAACATTGAAAAACAACAACAACCTCAACATTGAAAAACACCAACAAATTCAACAACAACCTCAACATTTAAAAACACCAACAAATTCAACAACAACCTCAATATTGAAAAACACCAACAAATTCAACAACAACCTCGACATTGAAAAACACCAACAAATTCAACAACAACCTCAACATTGTAAAACTACAACAACTTCAACATTGAAAAACACCAACAAATACAACAACAACCTCAACATTGAAAAACAACAACAACCTCAACATTGAAAAACACCAACAAATTCAACAACAACCTCAACAATGAAAACACCAACAAATTCAACAACAACCTCAACATTGAAAAACAACAACAACCTCAACATTGAAAAACAACAACAACCTCAACATTGAAAAACACCAACCAATTCAACAACAACCTGAACATTGAAAAACAACAACAACCTCAACATTGAAAAACACCAACAAATTCAACAACAACTTCAACATTGAAAAACACCAACAAATTCAACAACAACCTCGAAATTCAAAAACACCAACAAATTCAACAACAACCTCAACATTGAAAAACAACAACAACCTCAACATTGAAAAACAACAACAAATTCAACAACAACCTCAACATTGAAATACACCAACAAATTCAACAACAACCTCAACATTGAAAAACAACAACAACCTCAACATTGAAAAACACCAACAAATTCAACAACAACCTCAACATTGAAAAACACCAACAAATTCAACAACAACCTCAACATTGAACAACAACAACAACCTCAACATTGAAAAACACCAACAAATTCAACAACAACCTCAACATTGAAAAACACCAATAAATTCAACAACAACCTCCACATTGAACAACAACAACAACCTCAACATTGAAAAACACCAACAAATTCAACAACAACTTCAACATTGAAAAACAACAACAACCTCAACATTGAAAAACACCAACAAATTCAACAACAACCTCAACATTCAAAAACACCAACAAATTCAACAACAACCTCAACATTGAAAAACACCAACAAATTCAACAACAACCTCGACATTGAAAAACACCAACAAATTCAACAACAACCTCAACATTGAAAAACTACAACAACTTCAACATTGAAAAACACCAACAAATACAACAACAACCTCAACATTGAAAAACAACAACAACCTCAACATTGAAAAACACCAACAAATTCAACAACAACCTCAACAATGAAAACACCAACAAATACAACAACAACCTCAACATTGAAAAACAACAACAACCTCAACATTGAAAAACACCAACAAATTCAACAACAACCTCAACAATGAAAACACCAACAAATTCAACAACAACCTCAACATTCAAAAACAACAACAACCTCAACATTGAAAAACAACTACAACCCCAACATTGAAAAACACCAACCAATTCAACAACAACCTGAACATTGAAAAACAACAACAACCTCAACATTGAAAAACACCAACAAATTCAACAACAACCTCAACATTGAAAAACAACAACAACCTCAAAATTGAAAAACACCAACAAATTCAACAACAACCTCAACATTGAAAAACACCAACAAATACAACAACAACCTCAACATTGAACAACAACAACAACCTCAACATTGAAAAACACCAACAAATTCAACAACAACCTCAACATTGAAAAACACCAATAAATTCAACAACAACCTCCACATTGAACAACAACAACAACCTCAACATTGAAAAACACCAACAAATTCAACAACAACTTCAACATTGAAAAACAACAACAACCTCAACATTGAAAAACACCAACAAATTCAACAACAACCTCAACATTTAAAAACACCAACAAATTCAACAACAACCTCAACATTGAAAAACACCAACAAATTCAACAACAACCTCGACATTGAAAAAGACCAACAAATTCAACAATAACCTCAACATTGAAAAACTACAACAACTTCAACATTGAAAAACACCAACAAATACAACAACAACCTCAACATTGAAAAACAACAACAACCTCAACCTTGAAAAACACCAACAAATTCAACAACAACCTCAACAATGAAAACACCAACAAATTCAACAACAACCTCAACATTGAAAAACATCAACAACCTCAACATTGAAAAACAAAAACAACCTCAACATTGAAAAACACCAACAAATTCAACAACAACTTCAACATTGAAAAACACCAACAAATTCAACAACAACCTCGAAATTCAAAAACACCAACAAATTCAACAACAACCTCAACATTGAAAAACAACAACAACCTCAACATTGAAAAATACCAACAAATTCAACAACAACCTCAACATTGAAAAACACCAACAAATTCAACAACAACCTCAACATTGAAAAACAACAACAACCTCAACATTCAAAAACAACAACAACCTCAACATTGAAAAACACCAAACAATACAACAACAACCTCACAGTTGAAAAACATCAACAAATTCAACATAAACCTCAACATTTAAAAACGCCAACAAATTCAACAACAACCTCAACATTGAAAAACACCAACAAATTCAACAATAACCTCAACATTGAAAAACAACAACAACCTCAACATTGAAAAACACCAACAAATTCAACAACAACCTCAACATTGAAAAACTCCAACAAATTCAACAACAACCTCAACATTTAAAAACACCAACAAATTCAACAACAACCTCAACATTGAAAAACACCAACAAATTCAACAACAACCTCGACATTGAAAAACACCAACAAATTCAACAACAACCTCAACATTGAAAAACTACAACAACTTCAACATTGAAAAACACCAACAAGTACAACAACAACCTCAACATTGAAAAACAACAACAACCTCAACATTGAAAAACACCAACAAATTCAACAACAACCTCAACAATGAAAACACCAACAAATTCAACAACAACCTCAACATTGAAAAACAACAACAACCTCAACATTGAAAAACAACAACAACCTCAACATTGAAAAACACCAACCAATTCAATAACAACCTGAACATTGAAAAACAACAACAACCTCAACATTGAAAAACACCAACAAATAGAACAACAACTTCAACATTGAAAAACACCAACAAATTCAACAACAACCTCGAAATTCAAAAACACCTACAAATTCAACAACAACCTCAGCATTGAAAAACAACAACAACCTCAACATTGAAAAACACCCACAAATTCAACAACAACCTCACACAACATTGAAAAACAACAACAACCTCAACATCGAAAAACACCAACAAATTCAACAACAACCTCAACATTTAAAAAC
Source organism: Isurus oxyrinchus (assembly GCA_026770705.1). NCBI lineage: Eukaryota > Metazoa > Chordata > Chondrichthyes > Lamniformes > Lamnidae > Isurus > Isurus oxyrinchus. The sequence goes on from JANJGN010000381.1 coordinate 74,646, forward strand.
ACAAACAAATTCAACAACAACCTCAGCAATGAAAAACACCAACAAATTCAACAACAACTTCAACATTGAAAAACACCAACAAATTCAACAGCAACCTCGACATTGAAAAACACCAACAAATTCAACAACAACCTCAAGATTGAAAAACAACAACAACCTCAACATTGAAAAACACCAACAAATTCAACAACAACCTCAACATTGAAAAACAACAACAACCTCAACATTGAAAAACACCAACAAATACAACAACAACCTCAACATTGAAAAACAACAACAACCTCAACATTGAAAAACACCAACAAATTCAACAACAACCTCAACAATGAAAACACCAACAAATTCAACAACAACCTCAACATTGAAAAACAACAACAACCTCAACATTGAAAAACAACAACAACCTCAACATTGAAAAACACCAACCAATTCAACATCAACCTGAACATTGAAAAACAACAACAACCTCAACATTGAAAAACACCAACAAATTCAACAACAACTTCAACATTGAAAAACACCAACAAATTCAACAACAACCTCGAAATTCAAAAACACCAACAAATTCAACAACAACCTCAACATTGAAAAACAACAACAACCTCAACATTGAAAAACACGAACAAATTCAACAACAACCTCAACATTGAAAAACACCAACAAATTCAACAACAACCTCAACATTGAAAAACAACAACAACCTCAACATTGAAAAACACCAACAAATTCAACAACAACCTCAACATTGAAAAACACCAACAAATTCAACAACAACCTCAACATTGAACAACAACAACAACCTCAACATTGAAAAACACCAACAAATTCAACAACAACCTCAACATTGAAAAACACCAATAAATTCAACAACAACCTCCACATTGAACAACAACAACAACCTCAACATTGAAAAACACCAACAAATTCAACAACAACTTCAACATTGAAAAACAACAACAACCTCAACATTGAAAAACACCAACAAATTCAACAACAACCACAACATTTAAAAACACCAACAAATTCAACAACAACCTCAACATTGAAAAACACCAACAAATTCAACAACAACCTCGACATTGAAAAACACCAACAAATTCAACAACAACCTCAACATTGAAAAACTACAACAACCTCAACATTGAAAAACACCAACAAATACAACAACAACCTCAACATTGAAAAACAACAACAACCTCAACATTGAAAAACACCAACAAATTCAACAACAACCTCAACAATGAAAACACCAACAAATTCAACAACAACCTCAACATTGAACAACAACAACAACCTCAACATTGAAAAACAACAACAACCTCAGCATTGAAAAACACCAACCAATTCAACAACAACCTGAACATTGTAAAACAACAACAACCTCAACATTGAAAAACACCAACAAATTCAACAACAACTTCAACATTGAAAAACACCAACAAATTCAACAACAACCTCGAAATTCAAAAACACCAACAAATTCAACAACAACCTCAACATTGAAAAACAACAACAACCTCAACATTGAAAAATACCAACAAATTCAACAACAACCTCAACATTGCAAAACACCAACAAATTCAACAACAACCTCAACATTGAAAAACACCAACAAATTCAACAACAACCTGAACATTGAAAACACCAACAAATTCAACAACAACCTCAACATTGAAAAACAACAACAACCTCAACATTCAAAAACAACAACAACCTCAACATTGAAAAACACCAAACAATACAACAACAACCTCACAATTGAAAAACATCAACAAATTCAACATAAACCTCAACATTTAAAAAAGCCAACAAATTCAACAACTACCTCAACATTGAAAAACACCAACAAATTCAACAATAACCTCAACATTGAAAAACAACAACAACCTCAACATTGAAAAACACCAAAAAATTCAACAACAACCTCAACATTGAAAAACTCCAACAAATTCAACAACAACCTCAACATTTAAAAACACCAACAAATTCAACAACAACCTCAACATTGAAAAACACCAACAAATTCAACAACAACCTCGACATTGAAAAACACCAACAAATTCAACAACAACCTCAACATTGAAAAACTACAACAACTTCAACATTGAAAAACACCAACAAATACAACAACAACCTCAACATTGAAAAACAACAACAACCTCAACATTGAAAAACACCAACAAATTCAACAACAACCTCAACAATGAAAACACCAACAAATTCAACAACAACCTCAACATTGAAAAACAACAACAACCTCAACATTGAAAAACAACAACAACCTCAACATTGAAAAACACCAACCAATTCAATAACAACCTGAACATTGAAAAACAACAACAACCTCAACATTGAAAAACACCAACAAATAGAACAACAACTTCAACATTGAAAAACACCAACAAATTCAACAACAACCTCGAAATTCAAAAACACCTACAAATTCAACAACAACCTCAGCATTGAAAAACAACAACAACCTCAACATTGAAAAACACCAACAAATTCAACAACAACCTCACACAACATTGAAAAACAACAACAACCTCAACATCGAAAAACACCAACAAATTCAACAACAACCTCAACATTTAAAAACACAAACAAATTCAACAACAACCTCAGCATTGAAAAACACCAACAAATTCAACAACAACTTCAACATTGAAAAACACCAACAAATTCAACAGCAACCTCGACATTGAAAAACACCAACAAATTCAACAACAACCTCAAGATTGAAAAACAACAACAACCTCAACATTGAAAAACACCAACAAATTCAACAACAACCTCAACATTGAAAAACAACAACAACCTCAACATAAAAACACCAACAAATTCAACAACAACTTCAACATTGAAAAACACCAACAAATTCAACAACAACCTCGACATTGAAAAACACCATCAAATTCAACAACAACCTCAACATTGAAAAACACCAACAAATTCAACAACAACCTCCACATTGAACAACAACAACAACCTCAACATTGAAAAACACCAACAAATTCAACAACAACTTCAACATTGAAAAACAACAACAACCTCAACATTGAAAAACACCAACAAATTCAACAACAACCTCGACATTGAAAAACACCAACAAATTCAACAACAACCTCAACATTGAAAAACTACAACAACTTCAACATTGAAAAACACCAACAAATACAACAACAACCTCAACATTGAAAAACAACAACAACCTCAACATTGAAAAACACCAACAAATTCAACAACAACCTCAACAATGAAAACACCAACAAATTCAACAACAACCTCAACATTGAACAACAACAACAACCTCAACATTGAAAAACAACAACAACCTCAGCATTGAAAAACACCAACCAATTCAACAACAACCTGAACATTGTAAAACAACAACAACCTCAACATTGAAAAACACCAACAAATTCAACAACAACTTCAACATTGAAAAACACCAACAAATTCAACAACAACCTCGAAATTCAAAAACACCAACAAATTCAACAACAACCTCAACATTGAAAAACAACAACAACCTCAACATTGAAAAATACCAACAAATTCAACAACAACCTCAACATTGCAAAACACCAACAAATTCAACAACAACCTCAACATTGAAAAACAACAACAACCTCAACATTGAAAAACACCAACAAATTCAACAACAACCTGAACATTGAAAACACCAACAAATTCAACAACAACCTCAACATTGAAAAACAACAACAACCTTAACATTCAAAAACAACAACAACCTCAACATTGAAAAACACCAAACAATACAACAACAACCTCACAATTGAAAAACATCAACAAATTCAACATAAACCTCAACATTTAAAAAAGCCAACAAATTCAACAACAACCTCAACATTGAAAAACACCAACAAATTCAACAATAACCTCAACATTGAAAAACAACAACAACCTCAACATTGAAAAACACCAAAAAATTCAACAACAACCTCAACATTGAAAAACTCCAACAAATTCAACAACAACCTCAACATTTAAAAACACCAACAAATTCAACAACAACCTCAACATTGAAAAACACCAACAAATTCAACAACAACCTCGACATTGAAAAACACCAACAAATTCAACAACAACCTCAACATTGAAAAACTACAACAACTTCAACATTGAAAAACACCAACAAATACAACAACAACCTCAACATTGAAAAACAACAACAACCTCAACATTGAAAAACACCAACAAATTCAACAACAACCTCAACAATGAAAACACCAACAAATTCAACAACAACCTCAACATTGAAAAACAACAACAACCTCAACATTGAAAAACAACAACAACCTCAACATTGAAAAACACCAACCAATTCAATAACAACCTGAACATTGAAAAACAACAACAACCTCAACATTGAAAAACACCAACAAATAGAACAACAACTTCAACATTGAAAAACACCAACAAATTCAACAACAACCTCGAAATTCAAAAACACCTACAAATTCAACAACAACCTCAGCATTGAAAAACAACAACAACCTCAACATTGAAAAACACCAACAAATTCAACAACAACCTCACACAACATTGAAAAACAACAACAACCTCAACATCGAAAAACACCAACAAATTCAACAACAACCTCAACATTTAAAAACACAAACAAATTCAACAACAACCTCAGCATTGAAAAACACCAACAAATTCAACAACAACTTCAACATTGAAAAACACCAACAAATTCAACAGCAACCTCGACATTGAAAAACACCAACAAATTCAACAACAACCTCAAGATTGAAAAACAACAACAACCTCAACATTGAAAAACAACAACAAATTCAACAACAACCTCAACATTGAAAAACAACAACAACCTCAACATAAAAACACCAACAAATTCAACAACAACTTCAACATTGAAAAACACCAACAAATTCAACAACAACCTCGACATTGAAAAACACCATCAAATTCAACAACAACCTCAACATTGAAAAACACCAACAAATTCAACAACAACCTCAACATTGAAAAACAACAAAAACCTCAACATAAAAAACACCAACAAAGTCAAGAACAACTTCAACATTGAAAAACACCACCAAATTCAACAACAACCTCGACACTGAAAAACACCATCAAATTCAACAACAACCTCAACATTGAAAAACAACAACAACCTCAACATTGAAAAACACCAACAAATTGAACAACAACCTCAACATTGAAAAAACCCAACAAATTCAACAACAACCTCAACATTGAAAAACACCAACAAATTCAACAACAACCTCAACATTGAAAAACAACAACAACCTCAACATTGAAAAACACCATCAAATTCAACAACAACCTCAACATTGAAAAACAACAACAACCTCAACATTGAAAAACACCAACAAATTCAACAACAACCTCAACATTGAAAAACACCAACAAATTCAACAACAAAGTCAGCATTGAAAAACAACAACAACCTCAACATTGAAAAACACCAACAAATCCAACAACAACCTCAACGTTGAAAAACAACAACAACCTCAACATTGAAAATACCAACGAATTCAACAACAACTTAAAAATTGAAAAACACCAACAAATTCAACAACAACCTCACACAACATTGAAAAACAACAACAACCTCAACATCGAAAAACACCAACAAATTCAACAACAACCTCAACATTTAAAAACACAAACAAATTCAACAACAACCTCAGCATTGAAAAACACCAACAAATTCAACAACAACTTCAACATTGAAAAACACCAACAAATTCAACAGCAACCTCGACATTGAAAAACACCAACAAATTCAACAACAACCTCAAGATTGAAAAACAACAACAACCTCAACATTGAAAAACACCAACAAATTCAACAACAACCTCAACATTGAAAAACAACAACAACCTCAACATAAAAACACCAACAAATTCAACAACAACTTCAACATTGAAAAACACCAACAAATTCAACAACAACCTCGACATTGAAAAACACCATCAAATTCAACAACAACCTCAACATTGAAAAACACCAACAAATTCAACAACAACCTCCACATTGAACAACAACAACAACCTCAACATTGAAAAACACCAACAAATTCAACAACAACTTCAACATTGAAAAACAACAACAACCTCAACATTGAAAAACACCAACAAATTCAACAACAACCACAACATTTAAAAACACCAACAAATTCAACAACAACCTCAACATTGAAAAACACCAACAAATTCAACAACAACCTCGACATTGAAAAACACCAACAAATTCAACAACAACCTCAACATTGAAAAACTACAACAACTTCAACATTGAAAAACACCAACAAATACAACAACAACCTCAACATTGAAAAACAACAACAACCTCAACATTGAAAAACACCAACAAATTCAACAACAACCTCAACAATGAAAACACCAACAAATTCAACAACAACCTCAACATTGAACAACAACAACAACCTCAACATTGAAAAACAACAACAACCTCAGCATTGAAAAACACCAACCAATTCAACAACAACCTGAACATTGTAAAACAACAACAACCTCAACATTGAAAAACACCAACAAATTCAACAACAACTTCAACATTGAAAAATACCAACAAATTCAACAACAACCTCGAAATTCAAAAACACCAACAAATTCAACAACAACCTCAACATTGAAAAACAACAACAACCTCAACATTGAAAAATACCAACAAATTCAACAACAACCTCAACATTGCAAAACACCAACAAATTCAACAACAACCTCAACATTGAAAAACAACAACAACCTCAACATTGAAAAACACCAACAAATTCAACAACAACCTGAACATTGAAAACACCAACAAATTCAACAACAACCTCAACATTGAAAAACAACAACAACCTCAACATTCAAAAACAACAACAACCTCAACATTGAAAAACACCAAACAATACAACAACAACCTCACAATTGAAAAACATCAACAAATTCAACATAAACCTCAACATTTAAAAAAGCCAACAAATTCAACAACAACCTCAACATTGAAAAACACCAACAAATTCAACAATAACCTCAACATTGAAAAACAACAACAACCTCAACATTGAAAAACACCAAAAAATTCAACAACAACCTCAACATTGAAAAACTCCAACAAATTCAACAACAACCTCAACATTTAAAAACACCAACAAATTCAACAACAACCTCAACATTGAAAAACACCAACAAATTCAACAACAACCTCGACATTGAAAAACACCAACAAATTCAACAACAACCTCAACATTGAAAAACTACAACAACTTCAACATTGAAAAACACCAACAAATACAACAACAACCTCAACATTGAAAAACAACAACAACCTCAACATTGAAAAACACCAACAAATTCAACAACAACCTCAACAATGAAAACACCAACAAATTCAACAACAACCTCAACATTGAAAAACAACAACAACCTCAACATTGAAAAACAACAACAACCTCAACATTGAAAAACACCAACCAATTCAATAACAACCTGAACATTGAAAAACAACAACAACCTCAACATTGAAAAACACCAACAAATAGAACAACAACTTCAACATTGAAAAACACCAACAAATTCAACAACAACCTCGAAATTCAAAAACACCTACAAATTCAACAACAACCTCAGCATTGAAAAACAACAACAACCTCAACATTGAAAAACACCAACAAATTCAACAACAACCTCACACAACATTGAAAAACAACAACAACCTCAACATCGAAAAACACCAACAAATTCAACAACAACCTCAACATTTAAAAACACAAACAAATTCAACAACAACCTCAGCATTGAAAAACACCAACAAATTCAACAACAACTTCAACATTGAAAAACACCAACAAATTCAACAGCAACCTCGACATTGAAAAACACCAACAAATTCAACAACAACCTCAAGATTGAAAAACAACAACAACCTCAACATTGAAAAACAACAACAAATTCAACAACAACCTCAACATTGAAAAACAACAACAACCTCAACATAAAAACACCAACAAATTCAACAACAACTTCAACATTGAAAAACACCAACAAATTCAACAACAACCTCGACATTGAAAAACACCATCAAATTCAACAACAACCTCAACATTGAAAAACACCAACAAATTCAACAACAACCTCAACATTGAAAAACAACAAAAACCTCAACATAAAAAACACCAACAAAGTCAAGAACAACTTCAACATTGAAAAACACCACCAAATTCAACAACAACCTCGACACTGAAAAACACCATCAAATTCAACAACAACCTCAACATTGAAAAACACCAACAAATTCAACAACAACCTCAACATTGAAAAAACCCAACAAATTCAACAACAACCTCAACATTGAAAAACACCAACAAATTCAACAACAACCTCAACATTGAAAAACAACAACAACCTCAACATTGAAAAACACCATCAAATTCAACAACAACCTCAACATTGAAAAACAACAACAACCTCAACATTGAAAAACACCAACAAATTCAACAACAACCTCAACATTGAAAAACACCAACAAATTCAACAACAAAGTCAGCATTGAAAAACAACAACAACCTCAACATTGAAAAACACCAACAAATCCAACAACAACCTCAACGTTGAAAAACAACAACAACCTCAACATTGAAAATACCAACGAATTCAACAACAACCTCGAAATTGAAAAACACCAACAAATTCAACAACAACCTCAACATTGAAAAATAACAACAACCTCAACATTGGAAAACAACAACAACCTCAACATTGAAAAACACCAACAAATTCAACAACAACCTCAACATTGAAAAATAACAACAACCTCAACATTGAAAAACAACAACATCCTCAACATTGAAAAACACCAACAAATTCAACAACAACCTCAACATTGATAAACAACAACAACCTCAACATAAAAAACACCAACAAAGTCAACAACAACTTCAACATTGAAAAACACCAGCAAATTCAACAACAACCTCGACATTGAAAAACACCATCAAATTCAACAACAACCTCAACATTGAAAAAGAACAACAACCTCAACATTGAAAAACACCAACAAATTCAACAACAACCTCAACATTGAAAAACACCAACAAATTCAACAACAACCTCCACATTGAACAACAACAACAACCTCAAAATTGAAAAACACCAACAAATTCAGCAACAACCTCAACATTGAAAAACAACAACAACCTCAACATTGAAAAACACCAACAAATTCAACAACAACCTCAACATTTAAAGACACCAACAAATTCAACAACAACCTCAACATTGAAAAACACCAACAAATTCAACAACAACCTCAACATTTAAAAACAACAACAACCTCAACATTGAAAAACACCAACAAATTCAACAACAACCTCACACAACATTGAAAAACAACAACAACCTCAACATCGAAAAACACCAACAAATTCAACACAACCTCAACATTTAAAAACACAAACAAATTCAACAACAACCTCAGCATTGAAAAACACCAACAAATTCAACAACAACTTCAACATTGACAAACACCAACAAATTCAACAGCAACCTCGACAGTGAAAAACACCAACAAATTCAACAACAACCTCAACATTGAAAAACAACAACAACCTCAACATAAAAACACCAACAAATTCAACAACAACATCAACATTGAAAAACACCAACAAATTCAACAACAACCTCGACATTGAAAAACACCATCAAATTCAACAACAACCTCAACATTGAAAAACACCAACAAATTCAACAACAACCTCCACATTGAACAACAACAACCTCAACATTGAAAAAACCCAACAAATTCAACAACAACCTCAACATTGAAAAACACCAACAAATTCAACAACAACCTCAACATTGAAAAACAACAACAACCTCAACATTGAAAAACACCATCAAATTCAACAACAACCTCAACATTGAAAAACAACAACAACCTCAACATTGAAAAACACCAACAAATTCAACAACAACCTCAACATTGAAAAACACCAACAAATTCAACAACAAAGTCAGCATTGAAAAACAACAACAACCTCAACATTGAAAAACACCAACAAATCCAACAACAACCTCAACGTTGAAAAACAACAACAACCTCAACATTGAAAATACCAACGAATTCAACAACAACCTCGAAATTGAAAAACACCAACAAATTCAACAACAACCTCAACATTGAAAAATAACAACAACCTCAACATTGGAAAACAACAACAACCTCAACATTGAAAAACACCAACAAATTCAACAACAACCTCAACATTGAAAAATAACAACAACCTCAACATTGAAAAACAACAACATCCTCAACATTGAAAAACACCAACAAATTCAACAACAACCTCAACATTGATAAACAACAACAACCTCAACATAAAAAACACCAACAAAGTCAACAACAACTTCAACATTGAAAAACACCAGCAAATTCAACAACAACCTCGACATTGAAAAACACCATCAAATTCAACAACAACCTCAACATTGAAAAAGAACAACAACCTCAACATTGAAAAACACCAACAAATTCAACAACAACCTCAACATTGAAAAACACCAACAAATTCAACAACAACCTCCACATTGAACAACAACAACAACCTCAAAATTGAAAAACACCAACAAATTCAGCAACAACCTCAACATTGAAAAACAACAACAACCTCAACATTGAAAAACACCAACAAATTCAACAACAACCTCAACATTTAAAGACACCAACAAATTCAACAACAACCTCAACATTGAAAAACACCAACAAATTCAACAACAACCTCAACATTTAAAAACAACAACAACCTCAACATTGAAAAACACCAACAAATTCAACAACAACCTCACACAACATTGAAAAACAACAACAACCTCAACATCGAAAAACACCAACAAATTCAACACAACCTCAACATTTAAAAACACAAACAAATTCAACAACAACCTCAGCATTGAAAAACACCAACAAATTCAACAACAACTTCAACATTGACAAACACCAACAAATTCAACAGCAACCTCGACAGTGAAAAACACCAACAAATTCAACAACAACCTCAACATTGAAAAACAACAACAACCTCAACATAAAAACACCAACAAATTCAACAACAACATCAACATTGAAAAACACCAACAAATTCAACAACAACCTCGACATTGAAAAACACCATCAAATTCAACAACAACCTCAACATTGAAAAACACCAACAAATTCAACAACAACCTCCACATTGAACAACAACAACCTCAACATTGAAAAACACCAACAAATTCAACAACAACTTCAACATTGAAAAACAACAACAACCTCAACTTTGAAAAACACCAACAAATTCAACAACAACCTCAACATTTAAAAACACCAACAAATTCAACAACAACCTCAACATTGAAAAACACCAACAAATTCAACAACAACTTCAACATTGAAAAACACCAACAAATTCAACAGCAACCTCGACATTGAAAAACACCAACAAATTCAACAACAACCTCAAGATTGAAAAACAACAACAACCTCAACATTGAAAAACAACAACAAATTCAACAACAACCTCAACATTGAAAAACAACAACAACCTCAACATAAAAACACCAACAAATTCAACAACAACTTCAACATTGAAAAACACCAACAAATTCAACAACAACCTCGACATTGAAAAACACCATCAAATTCAACAACAACCTCAACATTGAAAAACACCAACAAATTCAACAACAACCTCAACATTGAAAAACAACAAAAACCTCAACATAAAAAACACCAACAAAGTCAAGAACAACTTCAACATTGAAAAACACCACCAAATTCAACAACAACCTCGACACTGAAAAACACCATCAAATTCAACAACAACCTCAACATTGAAAAACACCAACAAATTCAACAACAACCTCAACATTGAAAAAACCCAACAAATTCAACAACAACCTCAACATTGAAAAACACCAACAAATTCAACAACAACCTCAACATTGAAAAACAACAACAACCTCAACATTGAAAAACACCATCAAATTCAACAACAACCTCAACATTGAAAAACAACAACAACCTCAACATTGAAAAACACCAACAAATTCAACAACAACCTCAACATTGAAAAACACCAACAAATTCAACAACAAAGTCAGCATTGAAAAACAACAACAACCTCAACATTGAAAAACACCAACAAATCCAACAACAACCTCAACGTTGAAAAACAACAACAACCTCAACATTGAAAATACCAACGAATTCAACAACAACTTAAAAATTGAAAAACACCAACAAATTCAACAACAACCTCGAAATTGAAAAACACCAACAAATTCAACAACAACCTCAACATTGAAAAATAACAACAACCTCAACATTGGAAAACAACAACAACCTCAACATTGAAAAACACCAACAAATTCAACAACAACCTCAACATTGAAAAATAACAACAACCTCAACATTGAAAAACAACAACATCCTCAACATTGAAAAACACCAACAAATTCAACAACAACCTCAACATTGATAAACAACAACAACCTCAACATAAAAAACACCAACAAAGTCAACAACAACTTCAACATTGAAAAACACCGGCAAATTCAACAACAACCTCGACATTGAAAAACACCATCAAATTCAACAACAACCTCAACATTGAAAAAGAACAACAACCTCAACATTGAAAAACACCAACAAATTCAACAACAACCTCAACATTGAAAAACACCAACAAATTCAACAACAACCTCCACATTGAACAACAACAACAACCTCAAAATTGAAAAACACCAACAAATTCAGCAACAACCTCAACATTGAAAAACAACAACAACCTCAACATTGAAAAACACCAACAAATTCAACAACAACCTCAACATTTAAAGACACCAACAAATTCAACAACAACCTCAACATTGAAAAACACCAACAAATTCAACAACAACCTCAACATTTAAAAACAACAACAACCTCAACATTGAAAAACACCAACAAATTCAACAACAACCTCACACAACATTGAAAAACAACAACAACCTCAACATCGAAAAACACCAACAAATTCAACAACAACCTCAACATTTAAAAACACAAACAAATTCAACAACAACCTCAGCATTGAAAAACACCAACAAATTCAACAACAACTTCAACATTGACAAACACCAACAAATTCAACAGCAACCTCGACATTGAAAAACACCAACAAATTCAACAACAACCTCAAGATTGAAAAACAACAACAACCTCAACATTGAAAAACACCAACAAATTCAACAACAACCTCAACATTGAAAAACAACAACAACCTCAACATAAAAACACCAACAAATTCAACAACAACATCAACATTGAAAAACACCAACAAATTCAACAACAACCTCGACATTGAAAAACACCATCAAATTCAACAACAACCTCAACATTGAAAAACACCAACAAATTCAACAACAACCTCCACATTGAACAACAACAACCTCAACATTGAAAAACACCAACAAATTCAACAACAACTTCAACATTGAAAAACAACAACAACCTCAACTTTGAAAAACACCAACAAATTCAACAACAACCTCAACATTTAAAAACACCAACAAATTCAACAACAACCTCAACATTGAAAAACACCAACAAATTCAACAACAACCTCGACATTGAAAAACACCAACAAATTCAACAACAACCTCAACATTGAAAAGCTACAACAACTTCAACATTGAAAAACACCAACAAATACAACAACAACCTCAACATTGAAAAACAACAACAACCTCAACATTGAAAAACACCAACAAATTCAACAACAACCTCAACAATGAAAACACCAACAAATTCAACAACAACCTCAACATTGAAAAACAACAACAACCTCAACATTGAAAAACAACAACAACCTCAACATTGAAAAACACCAACCAATTCAACAACAACCTGAACATTGAAAAACAACAACAACCTCGACATTGAAAAACACCATCAAATTCAACAACAACCTCAACATTGAAAAAGAACAACAACCTCAACATTGAAAAACACCAACAAATTCAACAACAACCTCAACATTGAAAAACACCAACAAATTCAACAACAACCTCCACATTGAACAACAACAACAACCTCAAAATTGAAAAACACCAACAAATTCAGCAACAACCTCAACATTGAAAAACAACAACAACCTCAACATTGAAAAACACCAACAAATTCAACAACAACCTCAACATTTAAAGACACCAACAAATTCAACAACAACCTCAACATTGAAAAACACCAACAAATTCAACAACAACCTCAACATTTAAAAACAACAACAACCTCAACATTGAAAAACACCAACAAATTCAACAACAACCTCACACAACATTGAAAAACAACAACAACCTCAACATCGAAAAACACCAACAAATTCAACAACAACCTCAACATTTAAAAACACAAACAAATTCAACAACAACCTCAGCATTGAAAAACACCAACAAATTCAACAACAACTTCAACATTGACAAACACCAACAAATTCAACAGCAACCTCGACATTGAAAAACACCAACAAATTCAACAACAACCTCAAGATTGAAAAACAACAACAACCTCAACATTGAAAAACACCAACAAATTCAACAACAACCTCAACATTGAAAAACAACAACAACCTCAACATAAAAACACCAACAAATTCAACAACAACATCAACATTGAAAAACACCAACAAATTCAACAACAACCTCGACATTGAAAAACACCATCAAATTCAACAACAACCTCAACATTGAAAAACACCAACAAATTCAACAACAACCTCCACATTGAACAACAACAACCTCAACATTGAAAAACACCAACAAATTCAACAACAACTTCAACATTGAAAAACAACAACAACCTCAACATTGAAAAACACCAACAAATTCAACAACAACCTCAACATTTAAAAACACCAACAAATTCAACAACAACCTCAACATTGAAAAACACCAACAAATTCAACAACAACCTCGACATTGAAAAACACCAACAAATTCAACAACAACCTCAACATTGAAAAACTACAACAACTTCAACATTGAAAAACACCAACAAATACAACAACAACCTCAACATTGAAAAACAACAACAACCTCAACATTGAAAAACACCAACAAATTCAACAACAACCTCAACAATGAAAACACCAACAAATTCAACAACAACCTCAACATTGAAAAACAACAACAACCTCAACATTGAAAAACACCAACAACCTCAACATTGAAAAACACCAACCAATTCAACAACAACCTGAACATTGAAAAACAACAACAACCTCAACATTGAAAAACACCAACAAATTCAACAACAACTTCAACATTGAAAAACACCAACAAATTCAACAAGAACCTCGAAATTCAAAAACACCAACAAATTCAACAACAACCTCAACATTGAAAAACAACAACAACCTCAACATTGAAAAACACCAACAAATTCAACAACAACCTCAACATTGAAAAACACCAACAAATTCAACAACAACCTCAACATTGAAAAACAACAACAACCTCAACATTGAAAAACACCAACAAATTCAACAACAACCTCAACATTGAAAAACACGAACAAATTCAACAACAACCTCAACATTGAACAACAACAACAACCTCAACATTGAAAAACACCAACAAATTCAACAACAACCTCAACATTGAAAAACACCAATAAATTCAACAACAAGCTCCACATTGAACAACAACAACAACCTCAACATTGAAAAACACCAACAAATTCAACAACAACTTCAACATTGAAAAACAACAACAACCTCAACATTGAAAAACACCTACAAATTCAACAACAACCTCAACATTTAAAAACACTAACAAATTCAACAACAACCTCAACATTGAAAAACACCAACAAATTCAACAACAACCTCGACATTGAAAAACACCAACAAATTCAACAACAACCTCAACATTGAAAAACTACAACAACTTCAACATTGAAAAACACCAACAAATACAACAACAACCTCAACGTGGAAAAACAACAACAACCTCAACATTGAAAAACACCAACAAATTCAACAACAACCTCAACAATGAAAACACCAACAAATTCAACAACAACCTCAACATTGAAAAACAACAACAACCTCAACATTCAAAAACAACAACAACCTCAACATTGAAAAACACCAAACAATACAACAACAACCTCACAATTGAAAAACATCAACAAATTCAACATAAACCTCAACATTTAAAAAAGCCAACAAATTCAACAACAACCTCAACATTGAAAAACACCAACAAATTCAACAATAACCTCAACATTGAAAAACAACAACAACCTCAACATTGAAAAACACCAAAAAATTCAACAACAACCTCAACATTGAAAAACTCCAACAAATTCAACAACAACCTCAACATTTAAAAACACCAACAAATTCAACAACAACCTCAACATTGAAAAACACCAACAAATTCAACAACAACCTCGACATTGAAAAACACCAACAAATTCAACAACAACCTCAACATTGAAAAACTACAACAACTTCAACATTGAAAAACACCAACAAATACAACAACAACCTCAACATTGAAAAACAACAACAACCTCAACATTGAAAAACACCAACAAATTCAACAACAACCTCAACAATGAAAACACCAACAAATTCAACAACAACCTCAACATTGAAAAACAACAACAACCTCAACATTGAAAAACAACAACAACCTCAACATTGAAAAACACCAACCAATTCAATAACAACCTGAACATTGAAAAACAACAACAACCTCAACATTGAAAAACACCAACAAATAGAACAACAACTTCAACATTGAAAAACACCAACAAATTCAACAACAACCTCGAAATTCAAAAACACCTACAAATTCAACAACAACCTCAGCATTGAAAAACAACAACAACCTCAACATTGAAAAACACCAACAAATTCAACAACAACCTCACACAACATTGAAAAACAACAACAACCTCAACATCGAAAAACACCAACAAATTCAACAACAACCTCAACATTTAAAAACACAAACAAATTCAACAACAACCTCAGCATTGAAAAACACCAACAAATTCAACAACAACTTCAACATTGAAAAACACCAACAAATTCAACAGCAACCTCGACATTGAAAAACACCAACAAATTCAACAACAACCTCAAGATTGAAAAACAACAACAACCTCAACATTGAAAAACAACAACAAATTCAACAACAACCTCAACATTGAAAAACAACAACAACCTCAACATAAAAACACCAACAAATTCAACAACAACTTCAACATTGAAAAACACCAACAAATTCAACAACAACCTCGACATTGAAAAACACCATCAAATTCAACAACAACCTCAACATTGAAAAACACCAACAAATTCAACAACAACCTCAACATTGAAAAACAACAAAAACCTCAACATAAAAAACACCAACAAAGTCAAGAACAACTTCAACATTGAAAAACACCACCAAATTCAACAACAACCTCGACACTGAAAAACACCATCAAATTCAACAACAACCTCAACATTGAAAAACACCAACAAATTCAACAACAACCTCAACATTGAAAAAACCCAACAAATTCAACAACAACCTCAACATTGAAAAACACCAACAAATTCAACAACAACCTCAACATTGAAAAACAACAACAACCTCAACATTGAAAAACACCATCAAATTCAACAACAACCTCAACATTGAAAAACAACAACAACCTCAACATTGAAAAACACCAACAAATTCAACAACAACCTCAACATTGAAAAACACCAACAAATTCAACAACAAAGTCAGCATTGAAAAACAACAACAACCTCAACATTGAAAAACACCAACAAATCCAACAACAACCTCAACGTTGAAAAACAACAACAACCTCAACATTGAAAATACCAACGAATTCAACAACAACTTAAAAATTGAAAAACACCAACAAATTCAACAACAACCTCGAAATTGAAAAACACCAACAAATTCAACAACAACCTCAACATTGAAAAATAACAACAACCTCAACATTGGAAAACAACAACAACCTCAACATTGAAAAACACCAACAAATTCAACAACAACCTCAACATTGAAAAATAACAACAACCTCAACATTGAAAAACAACAACATCCTCAACATTGAAAAACACCAACAAATTCAACAACAACCTCAACATTGATAAACAACAACAACCTCAACATAAAAAACACCAACAAAGTCAACAACAACTTCAACATTGAAAAACACCAGCAAATTCAACAACAACCTCGACATTGAAAAACACCATCAAATTCAACAACAACCTCAACATTGAAAAAGAACAACAACCTCAACATTGAAAAACACCAACAAATTCAACAACAACCTCAACATTGAAAAACACCAACAAATTCAACAACAACCTCCACATTGAACAACAACAACAACCTCAAAATTGAAAAACACCAACAAATTCAGCAGCAACCTCAACATTGAAAAACAACAACAACCTCAACATTGAAAAACACCAACAAATTCAACAACAACCTCAACATTTAAAGACACCAACAAATTCAACAACAACCTCAACATTGAAAAACACCAACAAATTCAACAACAACCTCAACATTTAAAAACAACAACAACCTCAACATTGAAAAACACCAACAAATTCAACAACAACCTCACACAACATTGAAAAACAACAACAACCTCAACATCGAAAAACACCAACAAATTCAACAACAACCTCAACATTTAAAAACACAAACAAATTCAACAACAACCTCAGCATTGAAAAACACCAACAAATTCAACAACAACTTCAACACCGACAAACACCAACAAATTCAACAGCAACCTCGACATTGAAAAACACCAACAAATTCAACAACAACCTCAAGATTGAAAAACAACAACAACCTCAACATTGAAAAACACCAACAAATTCAACAACAACCTCAACATTGAAAAACAACAACAACCTCAACATAAAAACACCAACAAATTCAACAACAACATCAACATTGAAAAACACCAACAAATTCAACAACAACCTCGACATTGAAAAACACCATCAAATTCAACAACAACCTCAACATTGAAAAACACCAACAAATTCAACAACAACCTCCACATTGAACAACAACAACCTCAACATTGAAAAACACCAACAAATTCAACAACAACTTCAACATTGAAAAACAACAACAACCTCAACTTTGAAAAACACCAACAAATTCAACAACAACCTCAACATTTAAAAACACCAACAAATTCAACAACAACCTCAACATTGAAAAACACCAACAAATTCAACAACAACTTCAACATTGAAAAACACCAACAAATTCAACAGCAACCTCGACATTGAAAAACACCAACAAATTCAACAACAACCTCAAGATTGAAAAACAACAACAACCTCAACATTGAAAAACAACAACAAATTCAACAACAACCTCAACATTGAAAAACAACAACAACCTCAACATAAAAACACCAACAAATTCAACAACAACTTCAACATTGAAAAACACCAACAAATTCAACAACAACCTCGACATTGAAAAACACCATCAAATTCAACAACAACCTCAACATTGAAAAACACCAACAAATTCAACAACAACCTCAACATTGAAAAACAACAAAAACCTCAACATAAAAAACACCAACAAAGTCAAGAACAACTTCAACATTGAAAAACACCACCAAATTCAACAACAACCTCGACACTGAAAAACACCATCAAATTCAACAACAACCTCAACATTGAAAAACACCAACAAATTCAACAACAACCTCAACATTGAAAAAACCCAACAAATTCAACAACAACCTCAACATTGAAAAACACCAACAAATTCAACAACAACCTCAACATTGAAAAACAACAACAACCTCAACATTGAAAAACACCATCAAATTCAACAACAACCTCAACATTGAAAAACAACAACAACCTCAACATTGAAAAACACCAACAAATTCAACAACAACCTCAACATTGAAAAACACCAACAAATTCAACAACAAAGTCAGCATTGAAAAACAACAACAACCTCAACATTGAAAAACACCAACAAATCCAACAACAACCTCAACGTTGAAAAACAACAACAACCTCAACATTGAAAATACCAACGAATTCAACAACAACTTAAAAATTGAAAAACACCAACAAATTCAACAACAACCTCGAAATTGAAAAACACCAACAAATTCAACAACAACCTCAACATTGAAAAATAACAACAACCTCAACATTGGAAAACAACAACAACCTCAACATTGAAAAACACCAACAAATTCAACAACAACCTCAACATTGAAAAATAACAACAACCTCAACATTGAAAAACAACAACATCCTCAACATTGAAAAACACCAACAAATTCAACAACAACCTCAACATTGATAAACAACAACAACCTCAACATAAAAAACACCAACAAAGTCAACAACAACTTCAACATTGAAAAACACCAGCAAATTCAACAACAACCTCGACATTGAAAAACACCATCAAATTCAACAACAACCTCAACATTGAAAAAGAACAACAACCTCAACATTGAAAAACACCAACAAATTCAACAACAACCTCAACATTGAAAAACACCAACAAATTCAACAACAACCTCCACATTGAACAACAACAACAACCTCAAAATTGAAAAACACCAACAAATTCAGCAACAACCTCAACATTGAAAAACAACAACAACCTCAACATTGAAAAACACCAACAAATTCAACAACAACCTCAACATTTAAAGACACCAACAAATTCAACAACAACCTCAACATTGAAAAACACCAACAAATTCAACAACAACCTCAACATTTAAAAACAACAACAACCTCAACATTGAAAAACACCAACAAATTCAACAACAACCTCACACAACATTGAAAAACAACAACAACCTCAACATCGAAAAACACCAACAAATTCAACAACAACCTCAACATTTAAAAACACAAACAAATTCAACAACAACCTCAGCATTGAAAAACACCAACAAATTCAACAACAACTTCAACATTGACAAACACCAACAAATTCAACAGCAACCTCGACATTGAAAAACACCAACAAATTCAACAACAACCTCAAGATTGAAAAACAACAACAACCTCAACATTGAAAAACACCAACAAATTCAACAACAACCTCAACATTGAAAAACAACAACAACCTCAACATAAAAACACCAACAAATTCAACAACAACATCAACATTGAAAAACACCAACAAATTCAACAACAACCTCGACATTGAAAAACACCATCAAATTCAACAACAACCTCAACATTGAAAAACACCAACAAATTCAACAACAACCTCCACATTGAACAACAACAACCTCAACTTTGAAAAACACCAACAAATTCAACAACAACTTCAACATTGAAAAACAACAACAACCTCAACTTTGAAAAACACCAACAAATTCAACAACAACCTCAACATTTAAAAACACCAACAAATTCAACAACAACCTCAACATTGAAAAACACCAACAAATTCAACAACAACCTCGACATTGAAAAACACCAACAAATTCAACAACAACCTCAACATTGAAAAGCTACAACAACTTCAACATTGAAAAACACCAACAAATACAACAACAACCTCAACATTGAAAAACAACAACAACCTCAACATTGAAAAACACCAACAAATTCAACAACAACCTCAACAATGAAAACACCAACAAATTCAACAACAACCTCAACATTGAAAAACAACAACAACCTCAACATTGAAAAACAACAACAACCTCAACATTGAAAAACACCAACCAATTCAACAACAACCTGAACATTGAAAAACAACAACAACCTCGACATTGAAAAACACCATCAAATTCAACAACAACCTCAACATTGAAAAAGAACAACAACCTCAACATTGAAAAACACCAACAAATTCAACAACAACCTCAACATTGAAAAACACCAACAAATTCAACAACAACCTCCACATTGAACAACAACAACAACCTCAAAATTGAAAAACACCAACAAATTCAGCAACAACCTCAACATTGAAAAACAACAACAACCTCAACATTGAAAAACACCAACAAATTCAACAACAACCTCAACATTTAAAGACACCAACAAATTCAACAACAACCTCAACATTGAAAAACACCAACAAATTCAACAACAACCTCAACATTTAAAAACAACAACAACCTCAACATTGAAAAACACCAACAAATTCAACAACAACCTCACACAACATTGAAAAACAACAACAACCTCAACATCGAAAAACACCAACAAATTCAACAACAACCTCAACATTTAAAAACACAAACAAATTCAACAACAACCTCAGCATTGAAAAACACCAACAAATTCAACAACAACTTCAACATTGACAAACACCAACAAATTCAACAGCAACCTCGACATTGAAAAACACCAACAAATTCAACAACAACCTCAAGATTGAAAAACAACAACAACCTCAACATTGAAAAACACCAACAAATTCAACAACAACCTCAACATTGAAAAACAACAACAACCTCAACATAAAAACACCAACAAATTCAACAACAACATCAACATTGAAAAACACCAACAAATTCAACAACAACCTCGACATTGAAAAACACCATCAAATTCAACAACAACCTCAACATTGAAAAACACCAACAAATTCAACAACAACCTCCACATTGAACAACAACAACCTCAACATTGAAAAACACCAACAAATTCAACAACAACTTCAACATTGAAAAACAACAACAACCTCAACATTGAAAAACACCAACAAATTCAACAACAACCTCAACATTTAAAAACACCAACAAATTCAACAACAACCTCAACATTGAAAAACACCAACAAATTCAACAACAACCTCGACATTGAAAAACACCAACAAATTCAACAACAACCTCAACATTGAAAAACTACAACAACTTCAACATTGAAAAACACCAACAAATACAACAACAACCTCAACATTGAAAAACAACAACAACCTCAACATTGAAAAACACCAACAAATTCAACAACAACCTCAACAATGAAAACACCAACAAATTCAACAACAACCTCAACATTGAAAAACAACAACAACCTCAACATTGAAAAACAACAACAACCTCAACATTGAAAAACACCAACCAATTCAACAACAACCTGAACATTGAAAAACAACAACAACCTCAACATTGAAAAACACCAACAAATTCAACAACAACTTCAACATTGAAAAACACCAACAAATTCAACAAGAACCTCGAAATTCAAAAACACCAACAAATTCAACAACAACCTCAACATTGAAAAACAACAACAACCTCAACATTGAAAAACACCAACAAATTCAACAACAACCTCAACATTGAAAAACACCAACAAATTCAACAACAACCTCAACATTGAAAAACAACAACAACCTCAACATTGAAAAACACCAACAAATTCAACAACAACCTCAACATTGAAAAACACGAACAAATTCAACAACAACCTCAACATTGAACAACAACAACAACCTCAACATTGAAAAACACCAACAAATTCAACAACAACCTCAACATTGAAAAACACCAATAAATTCAACAACAAGCTCCACATTGAACAACAACAACAACCTCAACATTGAAAAACACCAACAAATTCAACAACAACTTCAACATTGAAAAACAACAACAACCTCAACATTGAAAAACACCTACAAATTCAACAACAACCTCAACATTTAAAAACACTAACAAATTCAACAACAACCTCAACATTGAAAAACACCAACAAATTCAACAACAACCTCGACATTGAAAAACACCAACAAATTCAACAACAACCTCAACATTGAAAAAGTACAACAACTTCAACATTGAAAAACACCAACAAATACAACAACAACCTCAACATTGAAAAACAACAACAACCTCAACATTGAAAAACACCAACAAATTCAACAACAACCTCAACAATGAAAACACCAACAAATTCAACAACAACCTCAACATTGAAAAACAACAACAACCTCAACATTGAAAAACAACAACAACCTCAGCTTTGAAAAACACCAACCAATTCAACAACAACCTGAACATTGAAAAACAACAACAACCTCAACATTGAAAAACACCAACAAATTCAACAACAACTTCAACATTGAAAAACACCAACAAATTCAACAACAACCTCGAAATTCAAAAACACCAACAAATTCAACAACAACCTCAACATTGAAAAACAACAACAACCTCAACATTGAAAAATACCAACAAATTCAACAACAACCTCAACATTGAAAAACACCAACAAATTCAACAACAACCTCAACATTGAAAAACAACAACAACCTCAACATTGAAAAACACCAACAAATTCAACAACAACCTGAACATTGAAAACACCAACAAATTCAACAACAACCTCAACATTGAAAAACAACAACAACCTCAACATTCAAAAACAACAACAACCTCAACATTGAAAAACACCAAACAATACAACAACAACCTCACAATTGAAAAACATCAACAAATTCAACATAAACCTCAACATTTAAAAACGCCAACAAATTCAACAACAACCTCAACATTGAAAAACACCAACAACCTCAACATTTAGAAACACCAACAAATTCAACAACAACCTCAACATTGAAAAACACCAACAAATTCAACAACAACCTCGACATTGAAAAACACCAACAAATTCAACAACAACTTCAACATTGAAAAACTACAACAACTTCAACATTGAAAAACACCAACAAATACAACAACAACCTCAACATTGAAAAACAACAACAACCTCAACATTGAAAAACACCAACAAATTCAACAACAACCTCACACAACATTGAAAAACAACAACAACCTCAACATCGAAAAACACCAACAAATTCAACAACAACCTCAACATTTAAAAACACAAACAAATTCAACAACAACCTCAGCATTGAAAAACACCAACAAATTCAACAACAACTTCAACATTGACAAACACCAACAAATTCAACAGCAACCTCGACATTGAAAAACACCAACAAATTCAACAACAACCTCAAGATTGAAAAACAACAACAACCTCAACATTGAAAAACACCAACAAATTCAACAACAACCTCAACATTGAAAAACAACAACAACCTCAACATAAAAACACCAACAAATTCAACAACAACATCAACATTGAAAAACACCAACAAATTCAACAACAACCTCGACATTGAAAAACACCATCAAATTCAACAACAACCTCAACATTGAAAAACACCAACAAATTCAACAACAACCTCCACATTGAACAACAACAACCTCAACATTGAAAAACACCAACAAATTCAACAACAACTTCAACATTGAAAAACAACAACAACCTCAACATTGAAAAACACCAACAAATTCAACAACAACCTCAACATTTAAAAACACCAACAAATTCAACAACAACCTCAACATTGAAAAACACCAACAAATTCAACAACAACCTCGACATTGAAAAACACCAACAAATTCAACAACAACCTCAACATTGAAAAACTACAACAACTTCAACATTGAAAAACACCAACAAATACAACAACAACCTCAACATTGAAAAACAACAACAACCTCAACATTGAAAAACACCAACAAATTCAACAACAACCTCAACAATGAAAACACCAACAAATTCAACAACAACCTCAACATTGAAAAACAACAACAACCTCAACATTGAAAAACAACAACAACCTCAACATTGAAAAACACCAACCAATTCAACAACAACCTGAACATTGAAAAACAACAACAACCTCAACATTGAAAAACACCAACAAATTCAACAACAACTTCAACATTGAAAAACACCAACAAATTCAACAACAACCTCGAAATTCAAAAACACCAACAAATTCAACAACAACCTCAACATTGAAAAACAACAACAACCTCAACATTGAAAAACACCAACAAATTCAACAACAACCTCAACATTGAAAAACACCAACAAATTCAACAACAACCTCAACATTGAAAAACAACAACAACCTCAACATTGAAAAACACCAACAAATTCAACAACAACCTCAACATTGAAAAACACGAACAAATTCAACAACAACCTCAACATTGAACAACAACAACAACCTCAACATTGAAAAACACCAACAAATTCAACAACAACCTCAACATTGAAAAACACCAATAAATTCAACAACAAGCTCCACATTGAACATCAACAAAAACCTCAACATTGAAAAACACGAACAAATTCAACAACAACTTCAACATTGAAAAACAACAACAACCTCAACATTGAAAAACACCAACAAATTCAACAACAACCTCAACATTTAAAAACACTAACAAATTCAACAACAACCTCAACATTGAAAAACACCAACAAATTCAACAACAACCTCGACATTGAAAAACACCAACAAATTCAACAACAACCTCAACATTGAAAAACTACAACAACTTCAACATTGAAAAACACCAACAAATACAACAACAACCTCAACATTGAAAAACAACAACAACCTCAACATTGAAAAACACCAACAAATTCAACAACAACCTCAACAATGAAAACACCAACAAATTCAACAACAACCTCAACATTGAAAAACAACAACAACCTCAACATTGAAAAACAACAACAACCTCAGCTTTGAAAAACAACAACCAATTCAACAACAACCTGAACATTGAAAAACAACAACAACCTCAACATTGAAAAACACCAACAAATTCAACAACAACTTCAACATTGAAAAACACCAACAAATTCAACAACAACCTCGAAATTCAAAAACACCAACAAATTCAACAACAACCTCAACATTGAAAAACAACAACCTCAACATTGAAAAATACCAACAAATTCAACAACAACCTCAACATTGAAAAACACCAACAAATTCAACAACAACCTCAACATTGAAAAACAACAACAACCTCAACATTGAAAAACACCAACAAATTCAACAACAACCTGAACATTGAAAACACCAACAAATTCAACAACAACCTCAACATTGAAAAATAACAACAACCTCAACATTCAAAAACAACAACAACCTCAACATTGAAAAACACCAAACAATACAACAACAACCTCACAATTGAAAAACATCAACAAATTCAACATAAACCTCAACATTTAAAAACGCCAACAAATTCAACAACAACCTCAACATTGAAAAACAACAACAAATTCAACAATAACCTCAACATTGAAAAACAACAACAACCTCAACATTTAAAAACACCAACAAATTCAACAACAACCTCAACATTGAAAAACACCAACAAATTCAACAACAACCTCGACATTGAAAAACACCAACAAATTCAACAACAACCTCAACATTGAAAAACTACAACAACTTCAACATTGAAAAACACCAACAAATACAACAACAACCTCAACATTGAAAAACAACAAAAACCTCAACATTGAAAAACACCAACAAATTCAACAACAACCTCAACAATGAAAACACCAACAAATTCAACAACAACCTCAACATTGAAAAACAACAACAACCTCAACATTGAAAAACAACAACAACCTCAACATTGAAAAACACCAACCAATTCAATAACAACCTGAACATTGAAAAACAACAACAACCTCAACATTGAAAAACACCAACAAATAGAACAACAACTTCAACATTGAAAAACACCAACAAATTCAACAACAACCTCGAAATTCAAAAACACCTACAAATTCAACAACAACCTCAGCATTGAAAAACAACAACAACCTCAACATTGAAAAACTCCAAAAAATTCAACAACAACCTCAACGTTGAAAAATAACAACAACCTCAACATTGAAAAACACCAACAAATTCAACAACAACTTCAACATTGAAAAACACCAACAAATTCAACAACAACCTCGAAATTGAAAAACACCAACAAATTCAACAACAACCTCAACATTGAAAAATAACAACAACCTCAACATTGAAAAACAACAACAACCTCAACATTGAAAAACACCAACAAATTCAACAACAACCTCAACATTGAAAAACAACAACAACCTCAACATAAAAAACACCAACGAATTCAACAACAACTTCAACATTGAAAAACACCAACAAATTCAACAACAACCTCGACAATGAAAAGCACCATCAAATTCAACAACAACCTCAACATTGAAAAACACCAACAAATTCAACAACAACCTCCACATTGACCAACAACAACAACCTCAACATTGAAAAACACCAACAATTCAACAACAACCTCAACATTGAAAAACACCAACAAATTCAACAACAACCTCCACATTGAACAACAACAACAACCTCAACATTGAAAAACACCAACAAATTCAACAACAACCTCAACATTTAAAAACAACAACAACCTCAACATTGAAAGACACCAACAAATTCAACAACAACCTCAACATTTAAAAACACCAACAAATTCAACAACAACCTCAACATTGAAAAACACCAACAAATTCAACAACAACTTCAACATTGAAAAACATCAACAAATTCAACAACAACCTCGACATTGAAAAACGCCAACAAATTCAACAACAACCTCAACATTGAAAAACTACAACAACCTCAACATTGAAAAACACCAACAAATACAACAACCTCAACATTGAAAAACAACAACAACCTCAACATTGAAAAACACCAACAAATAGAACAACAACCTCAACAATGAAAACACCAACAAATTCAACAACAACCTCAACATTGAAAAACAACAACAACCTCAACATTGAAAAACAACAACAACCTCAACATTGAAAAACACCAACCAATTCAACAACAACCTGAACATTGAAAAACAACAACTTCAAAATTGAAAATCACCAACAAATTCAACAACAACTTCAACATTGAAAAACACCAACAAATTCAACAACAACCTCGAAATTGAAAAACACCAACAAATTCAACAACAACCTCAACATTGAAAAACAACAACAACCTCAACTTTGAAAAACACCAACAAATTCAACAACAACCTCAACATTGAAAAACACCAACAAATTCAACAACAACCTCAACATTGAAAAACAACAACAACCTCAAGATTGAAAAACACCAACAAATTCAACAACAACCTCAACATTGAAAAACAACAACAACCTCAACATTGAAAAACACCAACAAATTCAACAACAACCTCAACATTGAAAAACAGCAACAAATTCAACAACAAAGTCAGCATTGAAAAACAACAACAACCTCAACATTGAAAAACACCAACAAATCCAACAACAACCTCAACGTTGAAAAACAACAACAACCTCAACATTGAAAAACACCAACGAATTCAACAAAACTTCAACATTGAAAAACAACAACAAATTCAACAACAATCTCGAAATTGAAAAACACCAACAAATTCAAAAACAACCTCAACATTGAAAAATAACAACAACCTCAACATTGGAAAACAACAACAACCACAACATTGAAAAACACCAACAAATTCAACAACAACCTCAACATTGAAAAATAACAACAACCTCAACATTGAAAAACAACAACAACCTCAACATTGAAAAACACCACCAAATTCAACAACAACCTCGACATTGAAAAACACCATCAAATTCAACAACAACCTCAGCATTGAAAAACAACAACAACCTCAACATTGAAAAACACCAACAAATTCAACAACAACCTCAACATTGAAAAACACCAACAAATTCAACAACAACCTCAACATTGAAAAACACCAACAAATTCAACAACAACCTCAACATTGAAAAACAACAACAACCTCAACATTGAAAAACAGCAACAAATTCAACAACAACCTCAACATTGAAAAACAACAACAACCTCAACATTGAAAAACACCAACAAATTCAACAACAACCTCAACATTGAAAAACACCAACAAATTCAACAACAAAGTCAGCATTGAAAAACAACAACAACCTCAACATTGAAAAACACCAACAAATCCAACAACAACCTCAACATTGAAAAACAACAACAACCTCAACATTGAAAAACACCAACGAATTCAACAACAACTTCAACATTGAAAAACACCAACAAATTCAACAACAACCTCGAAATTGAAAAACACCAACAAATTCAACAACAACCTCAACATTGAAAAATAACAACAACCTCAACATTGGAAAACAACAACAACCTCAACATTGAAAAACACCAACAAATTCAACAACAACCTCAACATTGAAAAATAACAACAACCTCAAACTTGAAAAACAACAACAACCTCAACATTGAAAAACACCAACAAATTCAACAACAACCTCAACATTGAAAAACACCATCAAATTCAACAACAACCTCAACATTGAAAAACAACAACAACCTCAACATTGAAAAACACCAACAAATTCAACAACAACCTCAACATTGAAAAACACCAACAAATTCAACAACAACCTCCACATTGAACAACAACAACAACCTCAAAATTGAAAAACACCAACAAATTCAACAACAACCTCATCATTGAAAAACAACAACAACCTCAACATTGAAAAACACCAACAAATTCAACAACAACCTCAACATTTAAAGACACCAACAAATTCAACAACAACCTCAACATTGAAAAACACCAACAAATTCAACAACAACCTCAACATTTAAAAACAGCAACAACCTCAACATTTAAAAACACAAACAAATTCAACAACAACCTCAGCATTGAAAAACACCAACAAATTCAACAACAACTTCAACATTGAAAAACACCAACAAATTCAATAGCAACCTCGACATTGAAAAACACCAAGAAATTCAACAACAACCTCAAGATTGAAAAACAACAACAACCTCAACATTGAAAAACACCAACAAATTCAACAACAACCTCAACATTGAAAAACAACAACAACCTCAACATAAAAAACACCAACAAATTCAACAACAACTTCAACATTGAAAAACACCAACAAATTCAACAACAACCTCGACATTGAAAAACACCATCAAATTCAACAACAACCTCAACATTGAAAAACACCAACAAATTCAACAACAACCTCCACATTGAACAACAACAACAACCTCAACATTGAAAAACACCAACAAATTCAACAACAACTTCAACATTGAAAAACAACAACAACCTCAACATTGAAAAACACCAACAAATTCAACAACAACCTCAACATTTAAAAACACCAACAAATTCAACAACAACCTCAACATTGAAAAACACCAACAATTTCAACAACAACCTCGACATTGAAAAACACCAACAAATTCAACAACAACCTCAACATTGAAAAACTACAACAACTTCAACATTGAAAAAGACCAACAAATACAACAACAACCTCAACATTGAAAAAAAACAACAACCTCAACATTGAAAAACACCAACAAATTCAACAACAACCTCAACAATGAAAACACCAACAAATTCAACAACAACCTCAACATTGAAAAACAACAACAACCTCAACATTGAAAAACAACAACAACCTCAACATTGAAAAACACCAACCAATTCAACAACAACCTGAACATTGAAAAACAACAACAACCTCAACATTGAAAAACACCAACAAATTCAACAACAACTTCAACATTGAAAAACACCAACAAATTCAACAACAACCTCGAAATTCAAAAACACCAACAAATTCAACAACAACCTCAACATTGAAAAACAACAACAACCTCAACATTGAAAAACACCAACAAATTCAACAACAACCTCAACATTGAAAAACAACAACAACCTCAACATTGAAAAACACCAACAAATTCAACAACAACCTCAACATTGAAAAACACCAACAAATTCAACAACAACCTCAACATTGAACAACAACAACAACCTCAACATTGAAAAACACCAACAAATTCAACAACAACCTCAACATTGAAAAACACCAATAAATTCAACAACAACCTCCACATTGAACAACAACAACAACCTCAACATTGAAAAACACCAACAAATTCAACAACAACTTCAACATTGAAAAACAACAACAACCTCAACATTGAAAAACACCAACAAATTCAACAACAACCTCAGCATTTAAAAGAACCAACAAATTCAACAACAACCTCAACATTGAAAAACACCAACAAATTCAACAACAACCTCGACATTGAAAAACACCAACAAATTCAACAACAACCTCAACATTGAAAAACTACAACAACTTCAACATTGAAAAACACCAACAAATACAACAACAACCTCAACATTGAAAAACAACAACAACCTCAACATTGAAAAACACCAACAAATTCAACAACAACCTCAACAATGAAAACACCAACAAATTCAACAACAACCTCAACATTGAAAAACAACAACAACCTCAACATTGAAAAACAACAACAACCTCAACATTGAAAAACACCAACCAATTCAACAACAACCTGAACATTGAAAAACAACAACAACCTCAACATTGAAAAACACCAACAAATTCAACAACAACTTCAACATTGAAAAACACCAACAAATTCAACAACAACCTAGAAATTCAAAAACACCAACAAATTCAACAACAACCTCAACATTGAAAAGCAACAACAACCTCAACATTGAAAAACACCAACAAATTCAACAACAACCTCAACATTGAAAAACACCAACAAATTCAACAACAACCTCAACATTGAAAAACAACAACAACCTCAACATTGAAAAACACCAACAAATTCAACAAAAAACTGAACATTGAAAACACCAACAAATTCAACAACAACCTCAACATTGAAAAACACCAACCAATTCAACAACAACCTGAACGTTGAAAAACCACAACTGCAACATTGAAAAACACCAACAAATTCAACAACAACTTCAACATTGAAAAACACCAACAAATTCAACAACAACCTCGAAATTGAAAAACACCAACAAATTCAACAACAACCTCAACATTGAAAAACAACAACAACCTCAACTTTGAAAAACACCAACAAATTCAACAACAACCTCAACATTGAAAAACACCAACAAATTCAACAACAACCTCAACATTGAAAAACAACAACAACCTCAAGATTGAAAAACACCAACAAATTCAACAACAACCTCAACATTGAAAAACAACAACAACCTCAACATTGAAAAACACCAACAAATTCAACAACAACCTCAACATTGAAAAACAGCAACAAATTCAACAACAAAGTCAGCATTGAAAAACAACAACAACCTCAACATTGAAAAACACAAACAAATACAACAACAACCTCAACGTTGAAAAACAACAACAACCTCAACATTGAAAAACACCAACGAATTCAACAAAACTTCAACATTGAAAAACAACAACTAATTCAACAACAATCTCGAAATTGAAAAACACCAACAAATTCAAAAACAACCTCAACATTGAAAAATAACAACAACCTCAACATTGGAAAACAACAACAACCTCAACTTTGAAAAACACCAACAAATTCAACAACAACCTCAACATTGAAAAATAACAACAACCTCAACATTGAAAAACAACAACAACCTCAACATTGAAAAACACCAACAAATTCAACAACAACCTCAACATTGAAAAACAACAACAACCTCAACATAAAAAACACCAACAAAGTCAACAACAACTTCAACATTGAAAAACACCACCAAATTCAACAACAACCTCGACATTGAAAAACACCATCAAATTCAACAACAACCTCAACATTGAAAAACAACAACAACCTCAACATTGAAAAACACCAACAAATTCAACAACAACCTCAACATTGAAAAACACCAACAAATTCAACAACAACCTCAACATTGAAAAACACCAACAAATTCAACAACAACCTCAACATTGAAAAACAACAACAACCTCAACATTGAAAAACACCAACAAATTCAACAACAACCTCAACATTGAAAAACAACAACAACCTCAACATTGAAAAACACCAACAAATTCAACAACAACCTCAACATTGAAAAACACCAACAAATTCAACAACAACCTCAACATTGAAAAATAACAACAACCTCAACATTGGAAAACAACAACAACCTCAACATTGAAAAACACCAACAAATTCAACAACAACCTCAACATTGAAAAATAACAACAACCTCAACATTGAAAAACAACAACAACCTCAACATTGAAAAACACCAACAAATTCAACAACAACCTCAACATTGAAAAACAACAACAACCTCAACATAAAAAACACCAACAAAGTCAACAACAACTTCAACATTGAAAAACACCAGCAAATTCAACAACAACCTCGACATTGAAAAACACCATCAAATTCAACAACAACCTCAACATTGAAAAACAACAACAACCTCAACATTGAAAAACTCCAACAAATTCAACAACAACCTCAACATTGAAAAACACCAACAAATTCAACAACAACCTCCACATTGAACAACAACAACAACCTCAAAATTGAAAAACACCAACAAATTCAACAACAACCTCATCATTGAAAAACAACAACAACCTCAACATTG
Organism: Isurus oxyrinchus; assembly: GCA_026770705.1. Classification (NCBI taxonomy): domain Eukaryota; kingdom Metazoa; phylum Chordata; class Chondrichthyes; order Lamniformes; family Lamnidae; genus Isurus; species Isurus oxyrinchus. The sequence goes on from JANJGN010000381.1 coordinate 109,104, forward strand.
AAAAACACCAACAAATTCAACAACAACCTCAAAATTTAAAGACACCAACAAATTCAACAACAACCTCAACATTGAAAAACACCAACAAATTCAACAACAACCTCAACATTTAAAAACAACAACAACCTCAACATTTAAAAACACAAACAAATTCAACAACAACCTCAGCATTGAAAAACACCAACAAATTCAACAACAACTTCAACATTGAAAAACACCAACAAATTCAACAGCAACCTCGACATTGAAAAACACCAACAAATTCAACAACAACCTCAAGATTGAAAAACAACAACAACCTCAACATTGAAAAACACCAACAAATTCAACAACAACCTCAACATTGAAAAGCAACAACAACCTCAACATAAAAAACACCAACAAATTCAACAACAACTTCAACATTGAAAAACACCAACAAATTCAACAACAACCTCGACATTGAAAAACAGCATCAAATTCAACAACAACCTCAACATTGAAAAACACCAACAAATTCAACAACAACCTCCACATTGAACAACAACAACAACCTCAACATTGAAAAACACCAACAAATTCAACAACAACTTCAACATTGAAAAACAACAACAACCTCAACATTGAAAAACACCAACAAATTCAACAACAACCTCAACATTTAAAAACACCAACAAATTCAACAACAACCTCAACATTGAAAAACACCAACAAATTCAACAACAACCTCGACATTGAAAAACACCAACAAATTCAACAACAACCTCAACATTGAAAAACTAAAACAACTTCAACATTGAAAAAGACCAACAAATACAACAACAACCTCAACATTGAAAAACAACAACAACCTCAACATTGAAAAACACCAACAAATTCAACAACAACCTCAACAATGAAAACACCAACAAATTCAACAACAACCTCAACATTGAAAAACAACAACAACCTCAACATTGAAAAACAACAACAACCTCAACATTGAAAAACACCAACCAATTCAACAACAACCTGAACATTGAAAAACAACAACAACTTCAACATTGAAAAACACCAACAAATTCAACAACAACCTCGAAATTCAAAAACACCAACAAATTCAACAACAACCTCAACATTGAAAAACAACAACAACCTCAACATTGAAAAACACCAACAAATTCAACAACAACCTCAACATTGAAAAACACCAACAAATTCAACAACAACCTCAACATTGAAAAACAACAACAACCTCAACATTGAAAAACACCAACAAATTCAACAACAACCTCAACATTGAAAAACACCAACAAATTCAACAACAACCTCAACATTGAACAACAACAACAACCTCAACATTGAAAAACACCAACAAATTCAACAACAACCTCAACATTGAAAAACACCAACAACTTCAACAACATCCTCAACATTGAAAAACACCAACAAATTCAACAACAACTTCAACATTGAAAAACAACAACAACCTCTACATTGAAAAACACCAACAAATTCAACAACAACCTCAACATTTAAAAACACCAACAAATTCAGCAACAACCTCAACATTGAAAAACACCAACAGATTCAACAACAACCTCGACATTGAAAAACACCAACAAATTCAACAACAACCTCAACATTGAAAAACTACAACAACTTCAACATTGAAAAACACCAACAAATACAACAACAACCACAACATTGAAAAACAACAACAACCTCAACATTGAAAAACACCAACAAATTCAACAACAACCTCAACAATGAAAACACCAACAAATTCAACAACAACCTCAACATTGAAAAACAACAACAACCTCAACATTGAAAAACAACAACAACCTCAACATTGAAAAACACCAACCAATTCAACAACAACCTGAACATTGAAAAACAACAACAACCTCAACATTGAAAAACACCAACAAATTCAACAACAACATCAACATTGAAAAACACCAACAAATTCAACAACAACCTCGAAATTCAAAAACACCAACAAATTCAACAACAACCTCAACATTGAAAAGCAACAACAACCTCAACATTGAAAAACACCAACAAATTCAACAACAACCTCAACATTGAAAAACACCAACAAATTTAACAACAACCTCAACATTGAAAAACAACAACAACCTCAACATTGAAAAACACCAACAAATTCAACAACAACCTGAACATTGAAAACACCAACAAATTCAACAACAACCTCAACATTGAAAAACAACAACAACCTCAACATTCAAAAACAACAACAACCTCAACATTGAAAAACACCAAGCAATACAACAACAACCTCACAATTGAAAAACATCAACAAATTCAACATAAACCTCAACATTTAAAAACGCCAACAAATTCAACAACAACCTCAACATTGAAAAACACCAACAAATTCAACAATAACCTCAACATTGAAAAACAACAACAACCTCAACATTGAAAAACACCAACAAATTCAACAACAACCTCAACATTGAAAAACACCAACAAATTCAACAACAACCTCAACATTTAAAAACACCAACAAATTCAACAACAACCTCAACATTGAAAAACACCAACAAATTCAACAACAACCTCGACATTGAAAAACACCAACAAATTCAACAACAACCTCAACATTGAAAAACTACAACAACTTCAACATTGAAAAACACCAACAAATACAACAACAACCTCAACATTGAAAAACAACAACAACCTCAACATTGAAAAACACCAACAAATTCAACAACAACCTCAACAATGAAAACACCAACAAATTCAACAACAACCTCAACATTGAAAAACAACAACAACCTCAACATTGAAAAACAACAACAACCTCAACATTGAAAAACACCAACCAATTCAATAACAACCTGAACATTGAAAAACAACAACAACCTCAACATTGAAAAACACCAACAAATAGAACAACAACTTCAACATTGAAAAACACCAACAAATTCAACAACAACCTCGAAATTCAAAAACACCTACAAATTCAACAACAACCTCAACATTGAAAAACAACAACAACCTCAACATTGCAAAACACCAACAAATTCAACAACAACCTCAACATTGAAAAACACCAACAAATTCAACAACAACCTCAACATTGAAAAACAACAACAACCTCAAGATTGAAAAACACCAACAAATTCAACAACAACCTCAACATTGAAAACACCAACAAATTCAACAACAACCTCAACATTGAAAAACAACAACAACCTCAACATTGAAAAACAACAACAACCTCAACATTGAAAAACACCAACCAATTCAACAACAACCTGAACATTGAAAAACAACAACAACCTCAACATTGAAAAACACCAACAAATTCAACAACAACTTCAACATTGAAAAACACCAACAAATTCAACAACAACCTCGAAATTGAAAAACACCAACATATTCAACAACAACCTCAACATTGAAAAACAACAAGAACCTCAACATTGAAAAACACCAACAAATTCAACAACAACCTCAACATTGAAAAAAATCAACAAATTCAACATAAACCTCAACATTTAAAAACGCCAACAAATTCAACAACAACCTCAACATTGAAAAACACCAACAAATTCAACAATAACCTCAACATTTAAAAACAACAACAACCTCAACATTGAAAAAGACCAACAAATTCAACAACAACCTCAAAATTGAAAAACACCAACAAATTCAACAACAACCTCAACATTGAAAAACAACAACAACCTCAACATTGAAAAACACCAACAAATTCAACAACAACCTCAACATTGAAAAACAACAACAACCTCAACATAAAAAACACCAACAAATTCAACAACAACTTCAACATTGAAAAACACCAACAAATTCAACAACAACCTCGACATTGAAAAACTCATCAAATTCAACAACAACCTCAACATTGAAAAACAACAACAACCTCAACATTGAAAAACACCAAACAATACAACAACAACCTCACAATTGAAAAACATCAACAAATTCAACATAAACCTCAACATTTAAAAACGCCAACAAATTCAACAACAACCTCAACATTGAAAAACACCAACAAATTCAACAATAACCTCAACATTGAAAAACAACAACAACCTCAACATTGAAAAACACCAACAAATTCAACAACAACCTCAACATTGAAAAACACCAACAAATTCAACAACAACCTCAACATTTAAAAACACCAACAAATTCAACAACAACCTCAACATTGAAAAACACCAACAAATTCAACAACAACCTCGACATTGAAAAACACCAACAAATTCAACAACAACCTCAACATTGAAAAACTACAACAACTTCAACATTGAAAAACACCAACAAATACAACAACAACCTCAACATTGAAAAACAACAACAACCTCAACATTGAAAAACACCAACAAATTCAACAACAACCTCAACAATGAAAACACCAACAAATTCAACAACAACCTCAACATTGAAAAACAACAACAACCTCAACATTGAAAAACAACAACAACCTCAACATTGAAAAACACCAACCAATTCAATAACAACCTGAACATTGAAAAACAACAACAACCTCAACATTGAAAAACACCAACAAATAGAACAACAACTTCAACATTGAAAAACACCAACAAATTCAACAACAACCTCGAAATTCAAAAACACCTACAAATTCAACAACAACCTCAACATTGAAAAACAACAACAACCTCAACATTGAAAAACACCAACAAATTCAACAACAACCTCAACATTGAAAAACACCAACAAATTCAACAACAACCTCAACATTGAAAAACAACAACAACCTCAAGATTGAAAAACACCAACAAATTCAACAACAACCTCAACATTGAAAACACCAACAAATTCAACAACAACCTCAACATTGAAAAACAACAACAACCTCAACATTGAAAAACAACAACAACCTCAACATTGAAAAACACCAACCAATTCAACAACAACCTGAACATTGAAAAACAACAACAACCTCAACATTGAAAAACACCAACAAATTCAACAACAACTTCAACATTGAAAAACATCAACAAATTCAACAACAACCTCGAAATTGAAAAACACCAACATATTCAACAACAACCTCAACATTGAAAAACAACAAGAACCTCAACATTGAAAAACACCAACAAATTCAACAACAACCTCAACATTGAAAAAAATCAACAAATTCAACATAAACCTCAACATTTAAAAACGCCAACAAATTCAACAACAACCTCAACATTGAAAAACACCAACAAATTCAACAATAACCTCAACATTTAAAAACAACAACAACCTCAACATTGAAAAAGACCAACAAATTCAACAACAACCTCAAAATTGAAAAACACCAACAAATTCAACAACAACCTCAACATTGAAAAACAACAACAACCTCAACATTGAAAAACACCAACAAATTCAACAACAACCTCAACATTGAAAAACAACAACAACCTCAACATAAAAAACACCAACAAATTCAACAACAACTTCAACATTGAAAAACACCAACAAATTCAACAACAACCTCGACATTGAAAAACACCATCAAATTCAACAACAACCTCAACATTGAAAAACAACAACAACCTCAACATTGAAAAACACCAACAAATTCAACAACAACCTCAACATTGAAAAACACCAACAAATTCAACAACAACCTCCACATTGAACAACAACAACAACCTCAAAATTGAAAAACACCAACAAATTCAACAACAACCTCAACATTGAAAAACAACAACAACCTCAACATTGAAAAACACCAACAAATTCAACAACAACCTCAACATTTAAAGACACCAACAAATTCAACAACAACCTCAACATTGAAAAACACCAACAAATTCAACAATAACCTCAACATTTAAAAACACCAACAAATTCAACAACAACCTCACAAACATTGAAAAACAGCAACAACCTCAGCATTGAAAAACACCAACAAATTCAGCAACAACTTCAACATTGAAAAACACCAACAAATTCAACAGCAACCTCGACATTGAAAAACACCAACAAATTGAACAACAACCTCAAGATTGAAAAACAACAACCTCAACATTGAAAAACACCAACAAATTCAACAACAACCTCAACATTGAAAAACAACAACAACCTCAACATAAAAAACACCAACAAATTCAACAACAACTTCAACATTGAAAAACACCAACAAATTCAACAACAACCTCGACATTGAAAAACACCATCAAATTCAACAACAACCTCAACATTGAAAAACACCAACAAATTCAACAACAACCTCCACATTGAACAACAACAACAACCTCAACATTGAAAAACACCAACAAATTCAACAACAACTTCAACATTGAAAAACAACAACAACCTCAACATTGAAAAACACCAACAAATTCAACAAAAAACTGAACATTGAAAACACCAACAAATTCAACAACAACCTCAACATTGAAAAACACCAACCAATTCAACAACAACCTGAACGTTGAAAAACCACAACTGCAACATTGAAAAACACCAACAAATTCAACAACAACTTCAACATTGAAAAACACCAACAAATTCAACAACAACCTCGAAATTGAAAAACACCAACAAATTCAACAACAACCTCAACATTGAAAAACAACAACAACCTCAACTTTGAAAAACACCAACAAATTCAACAACAACCTCAACATTGAAAAACACCAACAAATTCAACAACAACCTCAACATTGAAAAACAACAACAACCTCAAGATTGAAAAACACCAACAAATTCAACAACAACCTCAACATTGAAAAACAACAACAACCTCAACATTGAAAAACACCAACAAATTCAACAACAACCTCAACATTGAAAAACAGCAACAAATTCAACAACAAAGTCAGCATTGAAAAACAACAACAACCTCAACATTGAAAAACACAAACAAATACAACAACAACCTCAACGTTGAAAAACAACAACAACCTCAACATTGAAAAACACCAACGAATTCAACAAAACTTCAACATTGAAAAACAACAACTAATTCAACAACAATCTCGAAATTGAAAAACACCAACAAATTCAAAAACAACCTCAACATTGAAAAATAACAACAACCTCAACATTGGAAAACAACAACAACCTCAACTTTGAAAAACACCAACAAATTCAACAACAACCTCAACATTGAAAAATAACAACAACCTCAACATTGAAAAACAACAACAACCTCAACATTGAAAAACACCAACAAATTCAACAACAACCTCAACATTGAAAAACAACAACAACCTCAACATAAAAAACACCAACAAAGTCAACAACAACTTCAACATTGAAAAACACCACCAAATTCAACAACAACCTCGACATTGAAAAACACCATCAAATTCAACAACAACCTCAACATTGAAAAACAACAACAACCTCAACATTGAAAAACACCAACAAATTCAACAACAACCTCAACATTGAAAAACACCAACAAATTCAACAACAACCTCAACATTGAAAAACACCAACAAATTCAACAACAACCTCAACATTGAAAAACAACAACAACCTCAACATTGAAAAACACCAACAAATTCAACAACAACCTCAACATTGAAAAACAACAACAACCTCAACATTGAAAAACACCAACAAATTCAACAACAACCTCAACATTGAAAAACACCAACAAATTCAACAACAACCTCAACATTGAAAAATAACAACAACCTCAACATTGGAAAACAACAACAACCTCAACATTGAAAAACACCAACAAATTCAACAACAACCTCAACATTGAAAAATAACAACAACCTCAACATTGAAAAACAACAACAACCTCAACATTGAAAAACACCAACAAATTCAACAACAACCTCAACATTGAAAAACAACAACAACCTCAACATAAAAAACACCAACAAAGTCAACAACAACTTCAACATTGAAAAACACCAGCAAATTCAACAACAACCTCGACATTGAAAAACACCATCAAATTCAACAACAACCTCAACATTGAAAAACAACAACAACCTCAACATTGAAAAACTCCAACAAATTCAACAACAACCTCAACATTGAAAAACACCAACAAATTCAACAACAACCTCCACATTGAACAACAACAACAACCTCAAAATTGAAAAACACCAACAAATTCAACAACAACCTCATCATTGAAAAACAACAACAACCTCAACATTGAAAAACACCAACAAATTCAACAACAACCTCAAAATTTAAAGACACCAACAAATTCAACAACAACCTCAACATTGAAAAACACCAACAAATTCAACAACAACCTCAACATTTAAAAACAACAACAACCTCAACATTTAAAAACACAAACAAATTCAACAACAACCTCAGCATTGAAAAACACCAACAAATTCAACAACAACTTCAACATTGAAAAACACCAACAAATTCAACAGCAACCTCGACATTGAAAAACACCAACAAATTCAACAACAACCTCAAGATTGAAAAACAACAACAACCTCAACATTGAAAAACACCAACAAATTCAACAACAACCTCAACATTGAAAAGCAACAACAACCTCAACATAAAAAACACCAACAAATTCAACAACAACTTCAACATTGAAAAACACCAACAAATTCAACAACAACCTCGACATTGAAAAACAGCATCAAATTCAACAACAACCTCAACATTGAAAAACACCAACAAATTCAACAACAACCTCCACATTGAACAACAACAACAACCTCAACATTGAAAAACACCAACAAATTCAACAACAACTTCAACATTGAAAAACAACAACAACCTCAACATTGAAAAACACCAACAAATTCAACAACAACCTCAACATTTAAAAACACCAACAAATTCAACAACAACCTCAACATTGAAAAACACCAACAAATTCAACAACAACCTCGACATTGAAAAACACCAACAAATTCAACAACAACCTCAACATTGAAAAACTAAAACAACTTCAACATTGAAAAAGACCAACAAATACAACAACAACCTCAACATTGAAAAACAACAACAACCTCAACATTGAAAAACACCAACAAATTCAACAACAACCTCAACAATGAAAACACCAACAAATTCAACAACAACCTCAACATTGAAAAACAACAACAACCTCAACATTGAAAAACAACAACAACCTCAACATTGAAAAACACCAACCAATTCAACAACAACCTGAACATTGAAAAACAACAACAACTTCAACATTGAAAAACACCAACAAATTCAACAACAACCTCGAAATTCAAAAACACCAACAAATTCAACAACAACCTCAACATTGAAAAACAACAACAACCTCAACATTCAAAAACACCAACAAATTCAACAACAACCTCAACATTGAAAAACACCAACAAATTCAACAACAACCTCAACATTGAAAAACAACAACAACCTCAACATTGAAAAACACCAACAAATTCAACAACAACCTCAACATTGAAAAACACCAACAAATTCAACAACAACCTCAACATTGAACAACAACAACAACCTCAACATTGAAAAACACCAACAAATTCAACAACAACCTCAACATTGAAAAACACCAACAACTTCAACAACATCCTCAACATTGAAAAACACCAACAAATTCAACAACAACTTCAACATTGAAAAACAACAACAACCTCAACATTGAAAAACACCAACAAATTCAACAACAACCTCAACATTTAAAAACACCAACAAATTCAGCAACAACCTCAACATTGAAAAACACCAACAAATTCAACAACAACCTCGACATTGAAAAACACCAACAAATTCAACAACAACCTCAACATTGAAAAACTACAACAACTTCAACATTGAAAAACACCAACAAATACAACAACAACCACAACATTGAAAAACAACAACAACCTCAACATTGAAAAACACCAACAAATTCAACAACAACCTCAACAATGAAAACACCAACAAATTCAACAACAACCTCAACATTGAAAAACAACAACAACCTCAACATTGAAAAACAACAACAACCTCAACATTGAAAAACACCAACCAATTCAACAACAACCTGAACATTGAAAAACAACAACAACCTCAACATTGAAAAACACCAACAAATTCAACAACAACATCAACATTGAAAAACACCAACAAATTCAACAACAACCTCGAAATTCAAAAACACCAACAAATTCAACAACAACCTCAACATTGAAAAGCAACAACAACCTCAACATTGAAAAACACCAACAAATTCAACAACAACCTCAACATTGAAAAACACCAACAAATTTAACAACAACCTCAACATTGAAAAACAACAACAACCTCAACATTGAAAAACACCAACAAATTCAACAACAACCTGAACATTGAAAACACCAACAAATTCAACAACAACCTCAACATTGAAAAACAACAACAACCTCAACATTCAAAAACAACAACAACCTCAACATTGAAAAACACCAAACAATACAACAACAACCTCACAATTGAAAAACATCAACAAATTCAACATAAACCTCAACATTTAAAAACGCCAACAAATTCAACAACAACCTCAACATTGAAAAACACCAACAAATTCAACAATAACCTCAACATTGAAAAACAACAACAACCTCAACATTGAAAAACACCAACAAATTCAACAACAACCTCAACATTGAAAAACACCAACAAATTCAACAACAACCTCAACATTTAAAAACACCAACAAATTCAACAACAACCTCAACATTGAAAAACACCAACAAATTCAACAACAACCTCGACATTGAAAAACACCAACAAATTCAACAACAACCTCAACATTGAAAAACTACAACAACTTCAACATTGAAAAACACCAACAAATACAACAACAACCTCAACATTGAAAAACAACAACAACCTCAACATTGAAAAACACCAACAAATTCAACAACAACCTCAACAATGAAAACACCAACAAATTCAACAACAACCTCAACATTGAAAAACAACAACAACCTCAACATTGAAAAACAACAACAACCTCAACATTGAAAAACACCAACCAATTCAATAACAACCTGAACATTGAAAAACAACAACAACCTCAACATTGAAAAACACCAACAAATAGAACAACAACTTCAACATTGAAAAACACCAACAAATTCAACAACAACCTCGAAATTCAAAAACACCTACAAATTCAACAACAACCTCAACATTGAAAAACAACAACAACCTCAACATTGAAAAACACCAACAAATTCAACAACAACCTCAACATTGAAAAACACCAACAAATTCAACAACAACCTCAACATTGAAAAACAACAACAACCTCAAGATTGAAAAACACCAACAAATTCAACAACAACCTCAACATTGAAAACACCAACAAATTCAACAACAACCTCAACATTGAAAAACAACAACAACCTCAACATTGAAAAACAACAACAACCTCAACATTGAAAAACACCAACCAATTCAACAACAACCTGAACATTGAAAAACAACAACAACCTCGACATTGAAAAACACCAACAAATTCAACAACAACTTCAACATTGAAAAACACCAACAAATTCAACAACAACCTCGAAATTGAAAAACACCAACATATTCAACAACAACCTCAACATTGAAAAACAACAAGAACCTCAACATTGAAAAACACCAACAAATTCAACAACAACCTCAACATTGAAAAAAATCAACAAATTCAACATAAACCTCAACATTTAAAAACGCCAACAAATTCAACAACAACCTCAACATTGAAAAACACCAACAAATTCAACAATAACCTCAACATTTAAAAACAACAACAACCTCAACATTGAAAAAGACCAACAAATTCAACAACAACCTCAAAATTGAAAAACACCAACAAATTCAACAACAACCTCAACATTGAAAAACAACAACAACCTCAACATTGAAAAACACCAACAAATTCAACAACAACCTCAACATTGAAAAACAACAACAACCTCAACATAAAAAACACCAACAAATTCAACAACAACTTCAACATTGAAAAACACCAACAAATTCAACAACAACCTCGACATTGAAAAACTCATCAAATTCAACAACAACCTCAACATTGAAAAACAACAACAACCTCAACATTGAAAAACACCAAACAATACAACAACAACCTCACAATTGAAAAACATCAACAAATTCAACATAAACCTCAACATTTAAAAACGCCAACAAATTCAACAACAACCTCAACATTGAAAAACACCAACAAATTCAACAATAACCTCAACATTGAAAAACAACAACAACCTCAACATTGAAAAACACCAACAAATTCAACAACAACCTCAACATTGAAAAACACCAACAAATTCAACAACAACCTCAACATTTAAAAACACCAACAAATTCAACAACAACCTCAACATTGAAAAACACCAACAAATTCAACAACAACCTCGACATTGAAAAACACCAACAAATTCAACAACAACCTCAACATTGAAAAACTACAACAACTTCAACATTGAAAAACACCAACAAATACAACAACAACCTCAACATTGAAAAACAACAACAACCTCAACATTGAAAAACACCAACAAATTCAACAACAACCTCAACAATGAAAACACCAACAAATTCAACAACAACCTCAACATTGAAAAACAACAACAACCTCAACATTGAAAAACAACAACAACCTCAACATTGAAAAACACCAACCAATTCAATAACAACCTGAACATTGAAAAACAACAACAACCTCAACATTGAAAAACACCAACAAATAGAACAACAACTTCAACATTGAAAAACACCAACAAATTCAACAACAACCTCGAAATTCAAAAACACCTACAAATTCAACAACAACCTCAACATTGAAAAACAACAACAACCTCAACATTGAAAAACATCAACAAATTCAACAACAACCTCAACATTGAAAAACACCAACAAATTCAACAACAACCTCAACATTGAAAAACAACAACAACCTCAAGATTGAAAAACACCAACAAATTCAACAACAACCTCAACATTGAAAACACCAACAAATTCAACAACAACCTCAACATTGAAAAACAACAACAACCTCAACATTGAAAAACAACAACAACCTCAACATTGAAAAACACCAACCAATTCAACAACAACCTGAACATTGAAAAACAACAACAACCTCAACATTGAAAAACACCAACAAATTCAACAACAACTTCAACATTGAAAAACATCAACAAATTCAACAACAACCTCGAAATTGAAAAACACCAACATATTCAACAACAACCTCAACATTGAAAAACAACAAGAACCTCAACATTGAAAAACACCAACAAATTCAACAACAACCTCAACATTGAAAAAAATCAACAAATTCAACATAAACCTCAACATTTAAAAACGCCAACAAATTCAACAACAACCTCAACATTGAAAAACACCAACAAATTCAACAATAACCTCAACATTTAAAAACAACAACAACCTCAACATTGAAAAAGACCAACAAATTCAACAACAACCTCAAAATTGAAAAACACCAACAAATTCAACAACAACCTCAACATTGAAAAACAACAACAACCTCAACATTGAAAAACACCAACAAATTCAACAACAACCTCAACATTGAAAAACAACAACAACCTCAACATAAAAAACACCAACAAATTCAACAACAACTTCAACATTGAAAAACACCAACAAATTCAACAACAACCTCGACATTGAAAAACACCATCAAATTCAACAACAACCTCAACATTGAAAAACAACAACAACCTCAACATTGAAAAACACCAACAAATTCAACAACAACCTCAACATTGAAAAACACCAACAAATTCAACAACAACCTCCACATTGAACAACAACAACAACCTCAAAATTGAAAAACACCAACAAATTCAACAACAACCTCAACATTGAAAAACAACAACAACCTCAACATTGAAAAACACCAACAAATTCAACAACAACCTCAACATTTAAAGACACCAACAAATTCAACAACAACCTCAACATTGAAAAACACCAACAAATTCAACAATAACCTCAACATTTAAAAACACCAACAAATTCAACAACAACCTCACAAACATTGAAAAACAGCAACAACCTCAGCATTGAAAAACACCAACAAATTCAGCAACAACTTCAACATTGAAAAACACCAACAAATTCAACAGCAACCTCGACATTGAAAAACACCAACAAATTCAACAACAACCTCAAGATTGAAAAACAACAACCTCAACATTGAAAAACACCAACAAATTCAACAACAACCTCAACATTGAAAAACAACAACAACCTCAACATAAAAAACACCAACAAATTCAACAACAACTTCAACATTGAAAAACACCAACAAATTCAACAACAACCTCGACATTGAAAAACACCATCAAATTCAACAACAACCTCAACATTGAAAAACACCAACAAATTCAACAACAACCTCCACATTGAACAACAACAACAACCTCAACATTGAAAAACACCAACAAATTCAACAACAACTTCAACATTGAAAAACAACAACAACCTCAGCATTGAAAAACACCAACAAATTCAACAACAACCTCAACATTTAAAAAGACCCACAAATTCAACAACAACCTCAACATTGAAAAACACCAACAAATTCAACAACAACCTCGACATTGAAAAACACCAACAAATTCAACAACAACCTCAACATTGAAAAACTACAACAACTTCAACATTGAAAAACACCAACAAATACAACAACAACCTCAACATTGAAAAACAACAACAACCTCAACATTGAAAAGCACCAACAAATTCAACAACAACCTCAACAATGAAAACACCAACAAATTCAACAACAACCTCAACATTGAAAAACAACAACAACCTCAACATTGAAAAACAACAACAACCTCAACAGTGAAAAACACCAACCAATTCAACAACAACCTGAACATTGGAAAACAACAACAACCTCAACATTGAAAAACACCAACAAATTCAACAACAACTTCAACATTGAAAAACACCAACAAATTCAACAACAACCTCGAAATTCAAAAACACCAACAAATTCAACAACAACCTCAACATTGAAAAACAACAACAACCTCAACATTGAAAAACACCAACAAATTCAACAACAACCTCAACATTGAAAAACACCAACAAATTCAACAACAACCTCAACATTGAAAAACACCAACAAATTCAACAATAACCTCAACATTTAAAAACAACAACAACCTCAACATTGAAAAAGACCAACAAATTCAACAACAACCTCAAAATTGAAAAACACCAACAAATTCAACAACAACCTCAACATTGAAAAACAACAACAACCTCAACATTGAAAAACACCAACAAATTCAACAACAACCTCAACATTGAAAAACAACAACAACCTCAACATAAAAAACACCAACAAATTCAACAACAACTTCAACATTGAAAAACACCAACAAATTCAACAACAACCTCGACATTGAAAAACACCATCAAATTCAACAACAACCTCAACATTGAAAAACAACAACAACCTCAACATTGAAAAACACCAACAAATTCAACAACAACCTCAACATTGAAAAACACCAACAAATTCAACAACAACCTCCACATTGAACAACAACAACAACCTCAAAATTGAAAAACACCAACAAATTCAACAACAACCTCAACATTGAAAAACAACAACAACCTCAACATTGAAAAACACCAACAAATTCAACAACAACCTCAACATTGAAAAACTACAACAACTTCAACATTGAAAAACACCAACAAATACAACAACAACCACAACATTGAAAAACAACAACAACCTCAACATTGAAAAACACCAACAAATTCAACAACAACCTCAACAATGAAAACACCAACAAATTCAACAACAACCTCAACATTGAAAAACAACAACAACCTCAACATTGAAAAACAACAACAACCTCAACATTGAAAAACACCAACCAATTCAACAACAACCTGAACATTGAAAAACAACAACAACCTCAACATTGAAAAACACCAACAAATTCAACAACAACTTCAACATTGAAAAACACCAACAAATTCAACAACAACCTCGAAATTCAAAAACACCATCAAATTCAACAACAACCTCAACATTGAAAAGCAACAACAACCTCAACATTGAAAAACACCAACAAATTCAACAACAACCTCAACATTGAAAAACACCAACAAATTTAACAACAACCTCAACATTGAAAAACAACAACAACCTCAACATTGAAAAACACCAACAAATTCAACAACAACCTGAACATTGAAAACACCAACAAATTCAACAACAACCTCAACATTGAAAAACAACAACAACCTCAACATTCAAAAACAACAACAACCTCAACATTGAAAAACACCAAACAATACAACAACAACCTCACAATTGAAAAACATCAACAAATTCAACATAAACCTCAACATTTAAAAACGCCAACAAATTCAACAACAACCTCAACATTGAAAAACACCAACAAATTCAACAATAACCTCAACATTGAAAAACAACAACAACCTCAACATTGAAAAACACCAACAAATTCAACAACAACCTCAACATTGAAAAACACCAACAAATTCAACAACAACCTCAACATTTAAAAACACCAACAAATTCAACAACAACCTCAACATTGAAAAACACCAACAAATTCAACAACAACCTCGACATTGAAAAACACCAACAAATTCAACAACAACCTCAACATTGAAAAACTACAACAACTTCAACATTGAAAAACACCAACAAATACAACAACAACCTCAACATTGAAAAACAACAACAACCTCAACATTGAAAAACACCAACAAATTCAACAACAACCTCAACAATGAAAACACCAACAAATTCAACAACAACCTCAACATTGAAAAACAACAACAACCTCAACATTGAAAAACAACAACAACCTCAACATTGAAAAACACCAACCAATTCAATAACAACCTGAACATTGAAAAACAACAACAACCTCAACATTGAAAAACACCAACAAATAGAACAACAACTTCAACATTGAAAAACACCAACAAATTCAACAACAACCTCGAAATTCAAAAACACCTACAAATTCAACAACAACCTCAACATTGAAAAACAACAACAACCTCAACATTGAAAAACACCAACAAATTCAACAACAACCTCAACATTGAAAAACACCAACAAATTCAACAACAACCTCAACATTGAAAAACAACAACAACCTCAAGATTGAAAAACACCAACAAATTCAACAACAACCTCAACATTGAAAACACCAACAAATTCAACAACAACCTCAACATTGAAAAACAACAACAACCTCAACATTGAAAAACAACAACAACCTCAACATTGAAAAACACCAACCAATTCAACAACAACCTGAACATTGAAAAACAACAACAACCTCAACATTGAAAAACACCAACAAATTCAACAACAACTTCAACATTGAAAAACACCAACAAATTCAACAACAACCTCGAAATTGAAAAACACCAACATATTCAACAACAACCTCAACATTGAAAAACAACAAGAACCTCAACATTGAAAAACACCAACAAATTCAACAACAACCTCAACATTGAAAAAAATCAACAAATTCAACATAAATCTCAACATTTAAAAACGCCAACAAATTCAACAACAACCTCAACATTGAAAAACACCAACAAATTCAACAATAACCTCAACATTTAAAAACAACAACAACCTCAACATTGAAAAAGACCAACAAATTCAACAACAACCTCAAAATTGAAAAACACCAACAAATTCAACAACAACCTCAACATTGAAAAACAACAACAACCTCAACATTGAAAAACACCAACAAATTCAACAACAACCTCAACATTGAAAAACAACAACAACCTCAACATAAAAAACACCAACAAATTCAACAACAACTTCAACATTGAAAAACACCAACAAATTCAACAACAACCTCGACATTGAAAAACACCATCAAATTCAACAACAACCTCAACATTGAAAAACAACAACAACCTCAACATTGAAAAACACCAACAAATTCAACAACAACCTCAACATTGAAAAACACCAACAAATTCAACAACAACCTCCACATTGAACAACAACAACAACCTCAAAATTGAAAAACACCAACAAATTCAACAACAACCTCAACATTGAAAAACAACAACAACCTCAACATTGAAAAACACCAACAAATTCAACAACAACCTCAACATTTAAAGACACCAACAAATTCAACAACAACCTCAACATTGAAAAACACCAACAAATTCAACAATAACCTCAACATTTAAAAACACCAACAAATTCAACAACAACCTCACAAACATTGAAAAACAGCAACAACCTCAACATTGAAAAACACCAACAAATTCAACAACAACCTCAACATTTAAAAACACAAACAAATTCAACAACAACCTCAACATTGAAAAACACCAACAAATTCAGCAACAACTTCAACATTGAAAAACACCAACAAATTCAACAGCAACCTCGACATTGAAAAACACCAACAAATTCAACAACAACCTCAAGATTGAAAAACAACAACCTCAACATTGAAAAACACCAACAAATTCAACAACAACCTCAACATTGAAAAACAACAACAACCTCAACATAAAAAACACCAACAAATTCAACAACAACTTCAACATTGAAAAACACCAACAAATTCAACAACAACCTCGACATTGAAAAACACCATCAAATTCAACAACAACCTCAACATTGAAAAACACCAACAAATTCAACAACAACCTCCACATTGAACAACAACAACAACCTCAACATTGAAAAACACCAACAAATTCAACAACAACTTCAACATTGAAAAACAACAACAACCTCAGCATTGAAAAACACCAACAAATTCAACAACAACCTCAACATTTAAAAAGACCCACAAATTCAACAACAACCTCAACATTGAAAAACACCAACAAATTCAACAACAACCTCGACATTGAAAAACACCAACAAATTCAACAACAACCTCAACATTGAAAAACTACAACAACTTCAACATTGAAAAACACCAACAAATACAACAACAACCTCAACATTGAAAAACAACAACAACCTCAACATTGAAAAGCACCAACAAATTCAACAACAACCTCAACAATGAAAACACCAACAAATTCAACAACAACCTCAACATTGAAAAACAACAACAACCTCAACATTGAAAAACAACAACAACCTCAACAGTGAAAAACACCAACCAATTCAACAACAACCTGAACATTGGAAAACAACAACAACCTCAACATTGAAAAACACCAACAAATTCAACAACAACTTCAACATTGAAAAACACCAACAAATTCAACAACAACCTCGAAATTCAAAAACACCAACAAATTCAACAACAACCTCAACATTGAAAAACAACAACAACCTCAACATTGAAAAACACCAACAAATTCAACAACAACCTCAACATTGAAAAACACCAACAAATTCAACAACAACCTCAACATTGAAAAACACCAACAAATTCAACAATAACCTCAACATTTAAAAACAACAACAACCTCAACATTGAAACAGACCAACAAATTCAACAACAACCTCAAAATTGAAAAACACCAACAAATTCAACAACAACCTCAACATTGAAAAACAACAACAACCTCAACATTGAAAAACACCAACAAATTCAACAACAACCTCAACATTGAAAAACAACAACAACCTCAACATAAAAAACACCAACAAATTCAACAACAACTTCAACATTGAAAAACACCAACAAATTCAACAACAACCTCGACATTGAAAAACACCATCAAATTCAACAACAACCTCAACATTGAAAAACAACAACAACCTCAACATTGAAAAACACCAACAAATTCAACAACAACCTCAACATTGAAAAACACCAACAAATTCAACAACAACCTCCACATTGAACAACAACAACAACCTCAAAATTGAAAAACACCAACAAATTCAACAACAACCTCAACATTGAAAAACAACAACAACCTCAACATTGAAAAACACCAACAAATTCAACAACAACCTCAACATTTAAAGACACCAACAAATTCAACAACAACCTCAACATTGAAAAACACCAACAAATTCAACAATAACCTCAACATTTAAAAACACCAACAAATTCAACAACAACCTCACAAACATTGAAAAACAGCAACAACCTCAACATTGAAAAACACCAACAAATTCAACAACAACCTCAACATTTAAAAACACAAACAAATTCAACAACAACCTCAACATTGAAAAACACCAACAAATTCAGCAACAACTTCAACATTGAAAAACACCAACAAATTCAACAGCAACCTCGACATTGAAAAACACCAACAAATTCAACAACAACCTCAAGATTGAAAAACAACAACCTCAACATTGAAAAACACCAACAAATTCAACAACAACCTCAACATTGAAAAACAACAACAACCTCAACATAAAAAACACCAACAAATTCAACAACAACTTCAACATTGAAAAACACCAACAAATTCAACAACAACCTCGACATTGAAAAACACCATCAAATTCAACAACAACCTCAACATTGAAAAACACCAACAAATTCAACAACAACCTCCACATTGAACAACAACAACCTCAACATTGAAAAACACCAACAAATTCAACAACAACTTCAACATTGAAAAACAACAACAACCTCAGCATTGAAAAACACCAACAAATTCAACAACAACCTCAACATTTAAAAAGACCCACAAATTCAACAACAACCTCAACATTGAAAAACACCAACAAATTCAACAACAACCTCGACATTGAAAAACACCAACAAATTCAACAACAACCTCAACATTGAAAAACTACAACAACTTCAACATTGAAAACACCAACAAATACAACAACAACCTCAACATTGAAAAACAACAACAACCTCAACATTGAAAAGCACCAACAAATTCAACAACAACCTCAACAATGAAAACACCAACAAATTCAACAACAACCTCAACATTGAAAAACAACAACAACCTCAACATTGAAAAACAACAACAACCTCAACAGTGAAAAACACCAACCATTTCAACAACAACCTGAACATTGGAAAACAACAACAACCTCAACATTGAAAAACACCAACAAATTCAACAACAACTTCAACATTGAAAAACACCAACAAATTCAACAACAACCTCGAAATTCAAAAACACCAACAAATTCAACAACAACCTCAACATTGAAAAACAACAACAACCTCAACATTGAAAAACACCAACAAATTCAACAACAACCTCAACATTGAAAAACACCAACAAATTCAACAACAACCTCAACATTGAAAAACAACAACAACCTCAACATTGAAAAACACCAACAAATTCAACAACAACCACAACATTGAAAAACACCAACAAATTCAACAACAACCTCCACATTGAACAACAACAACAACCTCAACATTGAAAAACACGAACAAATTCAACAACAACCTCAACATTGAAAAACACCAATAAATTCAGCAACAACCTCCACATTGAACAACAACAACAACCTCAACATTGAAAAACACCAACAAATTCAACAACAACCTCAACATTTAAAAACACCAACAAATTCAACAACAACCTCAACATTGAAAAACACCAACAAATTCAACAACAACCTCGACATTGAAAAACAAAACAAATTCAACAACAACCTCAACATTGAAAAACTACAACAACTTCAGCATTGAAAAACACCAACAAATACAACAACAACCTCAACATTGAAAAACAACAACAACCTCAACATTGAAAAACACCTTCAAATTCAACAACAACCTCAACAATGAAAACACCAACAAATTCAACAACAACCTCAACATTGAAAAACAACAACAACCTCAACATTGAAAAACAACAACAACCTCAACATTGAAAAACACCAACCAATTCAACAACAACCTGAACATTGAAAAACAACAACAACCTCAACATTGAAAAACACCAACAAATTCAACAACAACTTCAACATTGAAAAACACCAACAAATTCAACAACAACATCGAAATTCAAAAACACCAACAAATTCAACAACAACCTCAACATTGAAAAACAACAACAACCTCAACATTGAAAAACACCAACAAATTCAACAACAACCTCAACATTGAAAAACACCAACAAATTCAACAACAACCTCAACATTGAAAAACAACAACAACCTCAACATTGAAAAACACCAACAAATTCAACAACAACCTCAACATTGAAAACACCAACAAATTCAACAACAACCTCAACATTGAAAAACAACAACAACCTCAACATTCAAAAACAACAACAACCTCAACATTGAAAAACACCAACCAATTCAACAACAACCTCAACATTGAAAAACATCAACAAATTCAACATAAACCTCAACACTTAAAAACGCCAACAAATTCAACAACAACCTCAACATTGAAAAACACCAACAAATTCAGCAATAACCTCAACATTGAAAAACAACAACAACCTCAACATTGAAAAACACCAACAAATTCAACAACAACCTCAACATTGAAAAACACCAACAAATTCAACAACAACCTCAACATTTAAAAACACCAACAAATTCAACAACAACCTCAACATTGAAAAACACCAACAAATTCAACAACAACCTCGACATTGAAAAACACCAACAAATTCAACAACAACCTCAACATTGAAAAACTACAACAACTTCAGCATTGAAAAACACCAACAAATACAACAACAACCTCAACATTGAAAAACAACAACAACCTCAACATTGAAAAACACCAACAAATTCAACAACAACTTCAACAATGAAAACACCAACAAATTCAACAACAACCTCAACATTGAAAAACAACAACAACCTCAACATTGAAAAACAACAACAACCTCAACATTGAAAAACACCAACGAATTCAACAACAACCTGAACATTGAAAAACAACAACAACCTCAACATTGAAAAACACCAACAAATAGAACAACAACTTCAACATTGAAAAACACCAACAAATTCAACAACAACCTCGAAATTCAAAAACACCTACAAATTCAACAACAACCTCAACATTGAAAAACAACAACAACCTCAACATTGAAAAACACCAACAAATTCAACAACAACCTCAACATTGAAAAACACCAACAAATTCAACAACAACCTCAACATTGAAAAACAACAACAACCTCAAGATTGAAAAACACCAACAAATTCAACAACAACCTCAACATTGAAAACACCAACAAATTCAACAACAACCTCAACATTGAAAAACAACAACAACCTCAACATTGAAAAACAACAACAACCTCAACATTGAAAAACACCAACCAATTCAACAACAACCTGAACATTGAAAAACAACAACAACCTCAACATTGAAAAACACCAACAAATTCAACAACAACTTCAACATTGAAAAACACCAACAAATTCAACAACAACCTCGAAATTGAAAAACACCAACATATTCAACAACAACCTCAACATTGAAAAACAACAAGAACCTCAACATTGAAAAACACCAACAAATTCAACAACAACCTCAACATTGAAAAAAATCAACAAATTCAACATAAATCTCAACATTTAAAAACGCCAACAAATTCAACAACAACCTCAACATTGAAAAACACCAACAAATTCAACAATAACCTCAACATTTAAAAACAACAACAACCTCAACATTGAAAAAGACCAACAAATTCAACAACAACCTCAAAATTGAAAAACACCAACAAATTCAACAACAACCTCAACATTGAAAAACAACAACAACCTCAACATTGAAAAACACCAACAAATTCAACAACAACCTCAACATTGAAAAACAACAACAACCTCAACATAAAAAACACCAACAAATTCAACAACAACTTCAACATTGAAAAACACCAACAAATTCAACAACAACCTCGACATTGAAAAACACCATCAAATTCAACAACAACCTCAACATTGAAAAACAACAACAACCTCAACATTGAAAAACACCAACAAATTCAACAACAACCTCAACATTGAAAAACACCAACAAATTCAACAACAACCTCCACATTGAACAACAACAACAACCTCAAAATTGAAAAACACCAACAAATTCAACAACAACCTCAACATTGAAAAAAAACAACAACCTCAACATTGAAAAACACCAACAAATTCAACAACAACCTCAACATTTAAAGACACCAACAAATTCAACAACAACCTCAACATTGAAAAACACCAACAAATTCAACAATAACCTCAACATTTAAAAACACCAACAAATTCAACAACAACCTCACAAACATTGAAAAACAGCAACAACCTCAACATTGAAAAACACCAACAAATTCAACAACAACCTCAACATTTAAAAACACAAACAAATTCAACAACAACCTCAACATTGAAAAACACCAACAAATTCAGCAACAACTTCAACATTGAAAAACACCAACAAATTCAACAGCAACCTCGACATTTAAAAACACCAACAAATTCAACAACAACCTCAAGATTGAAAAACAACAACCTCAACATTGAAAAACACCAACAAATTCAACAACAACCTCAACATTGAAAAACAACAACAACCTCAACATAAAAAACACCAACAAATTCAACAACAACTTCAACATTGAAAAACACCAACAAATTCAACAACAACCTCGACATTGAAAAACACCATCAAATTCAACAACAACCTCAACATTGAAAAACACCAACAAATTCAACAACAACCTCCACATTGAACAACAACAACAACCTCAACATTGAAAAACACCAACAAATTCAACAACAACTTCAACATTGAAAAACAACAACAACCTCAGCATTGAAAAACACCAACAAATTCAACAACAACCTCAACATTTAAAAAGACCCACAAATTCAACAACAACCTCAACATTGAAAAACACCAACAAATTCAACAACAACCTCGACATTGAAAAACACCAACAAATTCAACAACAACCTCAACATTGAAAAACTACAACAACTTCAACATTGAAAAACACCAACAAATACAACAACAACCTCAACATTGAAAAACAACAACAACCTCAACATTGAAAAGCACCAACAAATTCAACAACAACCTCAACAATGAAAACACCAACAAATTCAACAACAACCTCAACATTGAAAAACAACAACAACCTCAACATTGAAAAACAACAACAACCTCAACAGTGAAAAACACCAACCAATTCAACAACAACCTGAACATTGGAAAACAACAACAACCTCAACATTGAAAAACACCAACAAATTCAACAACAACTTCAACATTGAAAAACACCAACAAATTCAACAACAACCTCGAAATTCAAAAACACCAACAAATTCAACAACAACCTCAACATTGAAAAACAACAACAACCTCAACATTGAAAAACACCAACAAATTCAACAACAACCTCAACATTGAAAAACACCAACAAATTCAACAACAACCTCAACATTGAAAAACACCAACAAATTCAACAATAACCTCAACATTTAAAAACAACAACAACCTCAACATTGAAAAAGACCAACAAATTCAACAACAACCTCAAAATTGAAAAACACCAACAAATTCAACAACAACCTCAACATTGAAAAACAACAACAACCTCAACATTGAAAAACACCAACAAATTCAACAACAACCTCAACATTGAAAAACAACAACAACCTCAACATAAAAAACACCAACAAATTCAACAACAACTTCAACATTGAAAAACACCAACAAATTCAACAACAACCTCGACATTGAAAAACACCATCAAATTCAACAACAACCTCAACATTGAAAAACAACAACAACCTCAACATTGAAAAACACCAACAAATTCAACAACAACCTCAACATTGAAAAACACCAACAAATTCAACAACAACCTCCACATTGAACAACAACAACCTCAAAATTGAAAAACACCAACAAATTCAACAACAACCTCAACATTGAAAAACAACAACAACCTCAACATTGAAAAACACCAACAAATTCAACAACAACCTCAACATTTAAAGACACCAACAAATTCAACAACAACCTCAACATTGAAAAACACCAACAAATTCAACAATAACCTCAACATTTAAAAACACCAACAAATTCAACAACAACCTCACAAACATTGAAAAACAGCAACAACCTCAACATTGAAAAACACCAACAAATTCAACAACAACCTCAACATTTAAAAACACAAACAAATTCAACAACAACCTCAACATTGAAAAACACCAACAAATTCAGCAACAACTTCAACATTGAAAAACACCAACAAATTCAAAAGCAACCTCGACATTGAAAAACACCAACAAATTCAACAACAACCTCAAGATTGAAAAACAACAACCTCAACATTGAAAAACACCAACAAATTCAACAACAACCTCAACATTGAAAAACAACAACAACCTCAACATAAAAAAAACCAACAAATTCAACAACAACTTCAACATTGAAAAACACCAACAAATTCAACAACAACCTCGACATTGAAAAACACCATCAAATTCAACAACAACCTCAACATTGAAAAACACCAACAAATTCAACAACAACCTCCACATTGAACAACAACAACCTCAACATTGAAAAACACCAACAAATTCAACAACAACTTCAACATTGAAAAACAACAACAACCTCAGCATTGAAAAACACCAACAAATTCAACAACAACCTCAACATTTAAAAAGACCCACAAATTCAACAACAACCTCAACATTGAAAAACACCAACAAATTCAACAACAACCTCGACATTGAAAAACACCAACAAATTCAACAACAACCTCAACATTGAAAAACTACAACAACTTCAACATTGAAAAACACCAACAAATACAACAACAACCTCAACATTGAAAAACAACAACAACCTCAACATTGAAAAGCACCAACAAATTCAACAACAACCTCAACAATGAAAACACCAACAAATTCAACAACAACCTCAACATTGAAAAACAACAACAACCTCAACATTGAAAAACAACAACAACCTCAACAGTGAAAAACACCAACCAATTCAACAACAACCTGAACATTGGAAAACAACAACAACCTCAACATTGAAAAACACCAACAAATTCAACAACAACTTCAACATTGAAAAACACCAACAAATTCAACAACAACCTCGAAATTCAAAAACACCAACAAATTCAACAACAACCTCAACATTGAAAAACAACAACAACCTCAACATTGAAAAACACCAACAAATTCAACAACAACCTCAACATTGAAAAACACCAACAAATTCAACAACAACCTCAACATTGAAAAACAACAACAACCTCAACATTGAAAAACACCAACAAATTCAACAACAACCACAACATTGAAAAACACCAACAAATTCAACAACAACCTCCACATTGAACAACAACAACAACCTCAACATTGAAAAACACGAACAAATTCAACAACAACCTCAACATTGAAAAACACCAATAAATTCAGCAACAACCTCCACATTGAACAACAACAACAACCTCAACATTGAAAAACACCAACAAATTCAACAACAACCTCAACATTTAAAAACACCAACAAATTCAACAACAACCTCAACATTGAAAAACACCAACAAATTCAACAACAACCTCGACATTGAAAAACAAAACAAATTCAACAACAACCTCAACATTGAAAAACTACAACAACTTCAGCATTGAAAAACACCAACAAATACAACAACAACCTCAACATTGAAAAACAACAACAACCTCAACATTGAAAAACACCTTCAAATTCAACAACAACCTCAACAATGAAAACACCAACAAATTCAACAACAACCTCAACATTGAAAAACAACAACAACCTCAACATTGAAAAACAACAACAACCTCAACATTGAAAAACACCAACCAATTCAACAACAACCTGAACATTGAAAAACAACAACAACCTCAACATTGAAAAACACCAACAAATTCAACAACAACTTCAACATTGAAAAACACCAACAAATTCAACAACAACATCGAAATTCAAAAACACCAACAAATTCAACAACAACCTCAACATTGAAAAACAACAACAACCTCAACATTGAAAAACACCAACAAATTCAACAACAACCTCAACATTGAAAAACACCAACAAATTCAACAACAACCTCAACATTGAAAAACAACAACAACCTCAACATTGAAAAACACCAACAAATTCAACAACAACCTCAACATTGAAAACACCAACAAATTCAACAACAACCTCAACATTGAAAAACAACAACAACCTCAACATTCAAAAACAACAACAACCTCAACATTGAAAAACACCAACCAATTCAACAACAACCTCAACATTGAAAAACATCAACAAATTCAACATAAACCTCAACACTTAAAAACGCCAACAAATTCAACAACAACCTCAACATTGAAAAACACCAACAAATTCAGCAATAACCTCAACATTGAAAAACAACAACAACCTCAACATTGAAAAACACCAACAAATTCAACAACAACCTCAACATTGAAAAACACCAACAAATTCAACAACAACCTCAACATTTAAAAACACCAACAAATTCAACAACAACCTCAACATTGAAAAACACCAACAAATTCAACAACAACCTCGACATTGAAAAACACCAACAAATTCAACAACAACCTCAACATTGAAAAACTACAACAACTTCAGCATTGAAAAACACCAACAAATACAACAACAACCTCAACATTGAAAAACAACAACAACCTCAACATTGAAAAACACCAACAAATTCAACAACAACTTCAACAATGAAAACACCAACAAATTCAACAACAACCTCAACATTGAAAAACAACAACAACCTCAACATTGAAAAACACCAACAAATTCAACAACAACCTCAACATTGAAAAACACCAACAAATTCAACAACAACCTCAACATTTAAAGACACCAACAAATTCAACAACAACCTCAACATTGAAAAACACCAACAAATTCAACAATAACCTCAACATTTAAAAACACCAACAAATTCAACAACAACCTCACAAACATTGAAAAACAGCAACAACCTCAACATTGAAAAACACCAACAAATTCAAAAACAACCTCAACATTTAAAAACACAAACAAATTCAACAACAACCTCAACATTGAAAAACACCAACAAATTCAGCAACAACTTCAACATTGAAAAACACCAACAAATTCAACAGCAACCTCGACATTGAAAAACACCAACAAATTCAACAACAACCTCAAGATTGAAAAACAACAACCTCAACATTGAAAAACACCAACAAATTCAACAACAACCTCAACATTGAAAAACAACAACAACCTCAACATAAAAAACACCAACAAATTCAACAACAACTTCAACATTGAAAAACACCAACAAATTCAACAACAACCTCGACATTGAAAAACACCATCAAATTCAACAACAACCTCAACATTGAAAAACACCAACAAATTCAACAACAACCTCCACATTGAACAACAACAACCTCAACATTGAAAAACACCAACAAATTCAACAACAACTTCACAATTGAAAAACAACAACAACCTCAGCATTGAAAAACACCAACAAATTCAACAACAACCTCAACATTTAAAAAGACCCACAAATTCAACAACAACCTCAACATTGAAAAACACCAACAAATTCAACAACAACCTCGACATTGAAAAACACCAACAAATTCAACAACAACCTCAACATTGAAAAACTACAACAACTTCAACATTGAAAAACACCAACAAATACAACAACAACCTCAACATTGAAAAACAACAACAACCTCAACATTGAAAAGCACCAACAAATTCAACAACAACCTCAACAATGAAAACACCAACAAATTCAACAACAACCTCAACATTGAAAAACAACAACAACCTCAACATTGAAAAACAACAACAACCTCAACAGTGAAAAACACCAACCAATTCAACAACAACCTGAACATTGGAAAACAACAACAACCTCAACATTGAAAAACACCAACAAATTCAACAACAACTTCAACATTGAAAAACACCAACAAATTCAACAACAACCTCGAAATTCAAAAACACCAACAAATTCAACAACAACCTCAACATTGAAAAACAACAACAACCTCAACATTGAAAAACACCAACAAATTCAACAACAACCTCAACATTGAAAAACACCAACAAATTCAACAACAACCTCAACATTGAAAAACAACAACAACCTCAACATTGAAAAACACCAACAAATTCAACAACAACCACAACATTGAAAAACACCAACAAATTCAACAACAACCTCCACATTGAACAACAACAACAACCTCAACATTGAAAAACACGAACAAATTCAACAACAACCTCAACATTGAAAAACACCAATAAATTCAGCAACAACCTCCACATTGAACAACAACAACAACCTCAACATTGAAAAACACCAACAAATTCAACAACAACCTCAACATTTAAAAACACCAACAAATTCAACAACAACCTCAACATTGAAAAACACCAACAAATTCAACAACAACCTCGACATTGAAAAACAAAACAAATTCAACAACAACCTCAACATTGAAAAACTACAACAACTTCAGCATTGAAAAACACCAACAAATACAACAACAACCTCAACATTGAAAAACAACAACAACCTCAACATTGAAAAACACCTTCAAATTCAACAACAACCTCAACAATGAAAACACCAACAAATTCAACAACAACCTCAACATTGAAAAACAACAACAACCTCAACATTGAAAAACAACAACAACCTCAACATTGAAAAACACCAACCAATTCAACAACAACCTGAACATTGAAAAACAACAACAACCTCAACATTGAAAAACACCAACAAATTCAACAACAACTTCAACATTGAAAAACACCAACAAATTCAACAACAACATCGAAATTCAAAAACACCAACAAATTCAACAACAACCTCAACATTGAAAAACAACAACAACCTCAACATTGAAAAACACCAACAAATTCAACAACAACCTCAACATTGAAAAACACCAACAAATTCAACAACAACCTCAACATTGAAAAACAACAACAACCTCAACATTGAAAAACACCAACAAATTCAACAACAACCTCAACATTGAAAACACCAACAAATTCAACAACAACCTCAACATTGAAAAACAACAACAACCTCAACATTCAAAAACAACAACAACCTCAACATTGAAAAACACCAACCAATTCAACAACAACCTCAACATTGAAAAACATCAACAAATTCAACATAAACCTCAACACTTAAAAACGCCAACAAATTCAACAACAACCTCAACATTGAAAAACACCAACAAATTCAGCAATAACCTCAACATTGAAAAACAACAACAACCTCAACATTGAAAAACACCAACAAATTCAACAACAACCTCAACATTGAAAAACACCAACAAATTCAACAACAACCTCAACATTTAAAAACACCAACAAATTCAACAACAACCTCAACATTGAAAAACACCAACAAATTCAACAACAACCTCGACATTGAAAAACACCAACAAATTCAACAACAACCTCAACATTGAAAAACGACAACAACTTCAGCATTGAAAAACACCAACAAATACAACAACAACCTCAACATTGAAAAACAACAACAACCTCAACATTGAAAAACACCAACAAATTCAACAACAACTTCAACAATGAAAACACCAACAAATTCAACAACAACCTCAACATTGAAAAACAACAACAACCTCAACATTGAAAAACAACAACAACCTCAACATTGAAAAACACCAACGAATTCAACAACAACCTGAACATTGAAAAACAACAACAACCTCAACATTGAAAAACACCAACAAATAGAACAACAACTTCAACATTGAAAAACATCAACAAATTCAACAACAACCTCGAAATTCAAAAACACCAACAAATTCAACAACAACCTCAACATTGAAAAACAACAACAACCTCAACATTGAAAAACACCAACAAATTCAACAACAACCCCAACATTGAAAAACACCAACAAATTCAACAAGAACCTCAACATTGAAAAACAACAACAACCTCAACATTGAAAAACACCAACAAATTCAACAACAACCTCAACATTGAAAACACCAACAAATTCAACAACAACCTCAACATCGAAAAACAACAACAACCTCAACATTGAAAAACAACAACAACCTCAACATTGAAAAACACCAACCAATTCAACAACAACCTGAACATTGAAAAACAACAACAACCTCAACATTGAAAAACACCAACAAATTCAACAACAACTTCAACATTGAAAAACACCAACAAATTCAACAACAACCTCGAAATTGAAAAACACCAACATATTCAACAACAACCTCAACATTGAAAAACAACAACAACCTCAACATTGAAAAACACCAACAAATTCAACAACAACCTCAACATTGAAAAACATCAACAAATTCAACATAAACCTCAAAATTTAAAAACGCCAACAAATTCAACAACAACCTTAACATTGAAAAACACCAACAAATTCAACAATAACCTCAACATTTAAAAACAACAACAACCTCAACATTGAAAAACACCAACAAATTCAAGAACAACCTCAACATTGAAAAACACCAACAAATTCAACAACAACCTCAACATTGAAAAACAACAACAACCTCAACATTGAAAAACACCAACAAATTCAACAACAACCTCAACATTTAAAAACACAAACAAATTCAACAACAACCTCAACATTGAAAAACACGAACAAATTCAACAGCAACCTCGACATTGAAAAACTCCAACAAATTCAACAACAACCTCAAGATTGAAAAACAACAACAACCTCAACATTGAAAAACACCAACAAATTCAACAACAACCTCAACATTGAAAAACAACAACAACCTCAACATAAAAAACACCAACAAATTCAACAACAACTTCAACATTGAAAAACACCAACAAATTCAACAACAACCTCGACATTGAAAAAGACCATCAAATTCAACAACAACCTCAACATTGAAAAACACCAACAAATTCAACAACAACCTCCACATTGAACAACAACAACAACCTCAACATTGAAAAACACCAACAAATTCAACAACAACTTCAACATTGAAAAACAACAACGACCTCAACATTGAAAAACACCAACAAATTCAACAACAACCTCAACATTTAAAAACACCAACAAATTCAACAACAACCTCAACATTGAAAAACACCAACAAATTCAACAACAACCTCGACATTGAAAAACACCAACAAATTCAACAACAACCTCAACATTGAAAAACAACAACAACCTCAACATTGAAAAACAACAACAACCTCAACATTGAAAAACACCAACCACTTCAACAACAACCTGAACATTGAAAAACAACAACAACCTCAACATTGAAAAACACCAACAAATTCTACAACAACTTCAACATTGAAAAACACCAACAAATTCAACAACAACCTCGAAATTCAAAAACACCAACAAATTCAACAACAACCTCAACATTGAAAAACAACAACAACCTCAACATTGAAAAACACCAACAACTTCAACAACAACCTCAACATTGAAAAACACCAACAAATTCAACAACAACCTCAACATTGAAAAACAACAACAACCTCAACATTGAAAAACACCAACAAATTCAACAACAACCTCAACATTGAAAAACACCAACAAATTCAACAACAACCTCCACATTGAACAACAACAACAACCTCAACATTGAAAAACACCAAAAAATTCAACAACAACCTCAACATTGAAAAACACCAATAAATTCAACAACAAGCTCCACATTGAACAACAACAACAACCTCAACATTGAAAAACACCAACAAATTCAACAACAACTTCAACATTGAAAAACAACAACAACCTCAACATTGAAAAACACCAACAAATTCAACAACCTCAACATTTAAAAACACCAACAAATTCAACAACAACCTCAACATTGAAAAACACCAACAAATTCAATAACATCCTCGACATTGAAAAACACCAACAAATTCAACAACAACCTCAACATTGAAAAACTACAACAACTTCAACATTGAAAAACACCAACAAATACAAAAACAACCTCAACATTGAAAAACAACAACAACCTCAACATTGAAAAACACCAAAAAATTCAACAGCAACCTCAACAATGAAAACACCAACAAATTCAACAACAACCTCAACATTGAAAAACAACAACAACCTCAAGATTGAAAAACAACAACAACCTCAACATTGAAAAACACCAACCAATTCAACAACAACCTGCACATTGAAAAACAACAATAACCTCAACATTGAAAAACACCAACAAATTCAACAACAACTTCAACATTGAAAAACACCAACAAATTCAACAACAACCTCGAAATTCAAAAACACCAACAAATTCAACAACAACCTCAACATTGAAAAACAACAAAAACCTCAACATTGAAAAACACCAACAAATTCAACAACAACCTCAACATTGAAAAACAACAACAACCTCAACATTGAAAAACACCAGCAAATTCAACAACAACCTCAACATTGAAAACACCAACAAATTCAACAACAACCTCAACATTGAAAAACAACAACAACCTCAACATTCAAAAACAGCAACAACCTCAACATTGAAAAACACCAACCAATTCAACAACAACCTCAACATTGAAAAACACCAACAAATTCAACAACAACCTCAACATTGAAAAACGCCAACAAATTCAACAACAACCTCCACATTGAACAACAACAACAACCTCAAAATTGAAAAACACCATCAAATTCAACAACAACCTCAACATTGAAAAACAACAACAACCTCAACATTGAAAAACACCAACAAATTCAACAACAACCTCAACATTTAAAGACACCAACAAATTCAACAACAACCTCAACATTGAAAAACACCAACAAATTCAACAACAACCTCAACATTTAAAAACAACAACAACCTCAACATTGAAACACACCAACAAATTCAACAACAACCTCACACAACATTGAAAAACAACAACAACCTCAACATCGAAAAACACCAACAAATTCAACAACAACCTCAACATTTAAAAACACCAACAAATTCAACAACAACCTCAACATTGAAAAACACCAACAAATTCAACAACAACTTCAACATTGAAAAACACCAACAAATTCAACAGCAACCTGGACATTGAAAAACACCAACAAATTCAACAACAACCTCAACATTGAAAAACAACAACAACCTCAACATAAAAAACACCAACAAATTCAACAACAACTTCAACATTGAAAAACACCAGCAAATTCAACAACAACCTCAACATTGAAAAACTACAACAACCTCAACATTGAAAAACACCAACAAATTCAACAACAACCTCAACATTGAAAAACAACAACAACCTCAACATAAAAAGCACCAACAAATTCAACAACAACTTCAACATTGAAAAACACCAGCAAATTCAACAACAACCTCAACATTGAAAAACAACAACAACCTCAACATTGAAAAACACCAACAAGTTCAACAACAACCTCAACATTGAAAAACAACAACAACCTCTACATAAAAAACACCAACAAATTCAACAACAACTTCAACATTGAAAAACACCAACAAATTCAACAACAACCTCGACATTGACAAACACCATCAAATTCAACAACAACCTCAACATTGAAAAACACCAACAAATTCAAAACAACCTCCACATTGAACAACAACAACCTCAACATTGAAAAACACCAACAAATTCAACAACAACCTCAACATTGAAAAACACCAACAAGTTCAACAACAACCTCCACGTTGAACAACAACAACAACCTCAACATTGAAAAACACCAACAAATTCAACAACAACCTCAACATTGAAAAACAACAACAACCTCAACATTGAAAAACACCAACAAATTCAACAACAACCTCAAAATTTAAAAACACCAACAAATTCAACAACAACCTCAACATTGAAAAACACCAACAAATTCAACAACAACCTCGACATTGAAAAACACCAACAAATTCAACAACAACCTCAACATTGAAAAACTACAACAACCTCAACATTGAAAAACACCAACAAATACAACAACAACCTCAACATTGAAAAACAACAACAACCTCAACATTGAAAAACACCAACAAATTCAACAACAACCTCAACAATGAAAACACCAACAAATTCAACAACAACCTCAACATTGAAAAACAACAACAACCTCAACATTGAAAAACAACAACAACCTCAACATTGAAAAACACCAACCAATTCAACAACAACCTGAACATTGAAAAACAACAACAACTTCAACATTGAAAAACACCAACAAATTCAACAACAACTTCAACATTGAAAAACACCAACAAATTCAACAACAACCTCGAAATTGAAAAACACCAACAAATTCAACAACAACCTCAACATTGAAAAACAACAACAACCTCAACATAAAAAACACCAACAAATTCAACAACAACTTCAACATTGAAAAACACCAACAAATTCAACAACAACCTCGACATTGAAAAACACCATCAAATTGAACAACAACCTCAACATTGAAAAACACCAACAAATTCAACAACAACCTCAACATTTAAAAACACAACAAATTCAACAACAACCTCAACATTGAAAAACACCAACAAATTCAACAACAACCTCGACATTGAAAAACACCAACAAATTCAACAACAACCTCAACATTGAAGAACTACAACAACTTCAACATTGAAAAACACCAACAAATACAACAACAACCTCAACATTGAAAAACAACAACAACCTCAACATTGAAAAACACCAACAAATTCAACAACAACCTCAACAATGAAAACACCAACAAATTCAACAACAACCTCAACATTGAAAAACAACAACAACCTCAACATTGAAAAACAACAACAACCTCAACATTGAAAAACACCAACCAATTCAACAACAACCTGAACATTGAAAAACAACAACAACCTCAACATTGAAAAACACCAACAAATTCAACAACAACTTCAACATTGAAAAACACCAACAATTCAACAACAACCTCAACATTGAAAAACACCAACAAATTCAACAACAACCTCAACATTGAAAAACAACAACAACCTCAACATTGAAAAACACCAACAAATTCAACAACAACCTCAACATTGAAAAACACCAAGAAATTCAACAACAACCTCCACATTGAACAACAACAACAACCTCAACATTGAAAAACACTAACAAATTCAACAACAACCTCAACATTGAAAAACACCAATAAATTCAACAACAACCTCCACATTGAACAACAACAACAACCTCAACATTGAAAAACACCAACAAATTCAACAACAACTGCAACATTGAAAAACAACAACAATCTCAGCATTGAAAAACACCAACAAATTCAACAACAACCTCAACATTGAAAAACAACAACAACCTCAACATAAAAAGCACCAACAAATTCAACAACAACTTCAACATTGAAAAACACCAGCAAATTCAACAACAACCTCAACATTGAAAAACAACAACAACCTCAACATTGAAAAACACCAACAAGTTCAACAACAACCTCAACATTGAAAAACAACAACAACCTCAACATAAAAAACACCAACAAATTCAACAACAACTTCAACATTGAAAAACACCAACACATTCAACAACAACCTCGAAATTCAAAAACACCAACAAATTCAACAACAACCTCAACATTGAAAAACAACAACAACCTCAACATTGAAAAACACCAACAACTTCAACAACAACCTCAACATTGAAAAACACCAACAAATTCAACAACAACCTCAACATTGAAAAACAACAACAACCTCAACATTGAAAAACACCAACAAATTCAACAACAACCTCAACATTGAAAAACACCAACAAATTCAACAACAACCTCCACATTGAACAACAACAACAACCTCAACATTGAAAAACACCAAAAAATTCAACAACAACCTCAACATTGAAAAACACCAATAAATTCAACAACAAGCTCCACATTGAACAACAACAACAACCTCAACATTGAAAAACACCAACAAATTCAACAACAACTTCAACATTGAAAAACAACAACAACCTCAACATTGAAAAACACCAACAAATTCAACAACCTCAACATTTAAAAACACCAACAAATTCAACAACAACCTCAACATTGAAAAACACCAACAAATTCAATAACATCCTCGACATTGAAAAACACCAACAAATTCAACAACAACCTCAACATTGAAAAACTACAACAACTTCAACATTGAAAAACACCAACAAATACAAAAACAACCTCAACATTGAAAAACAACAACAACCTCAACATTGAAAAACACCAAAAAATTCAACAGCAACCTCAACAATGAAAACACCAACAAATTCAACAACAACCTCAACATTGAAAAACAACAACAACCTCAAGATTGAAAAACAACAACAACCTCAACATTGAAAAACACCAACCAATTCAACAACAACCTGCACATTGAAAAACAACAATAACCTCAACATTGAAAAACACCAACAAATTCAACAACAACTTCAACATTGAAAAACACCAACAAATTCAACAACAACCTCGAAATTCAAAAACACCAACAAATTCAACAACAACCTCAACATTGAAAAACAACAAAAACCTCAACATTGAAAAACACCAACAAATTCAACAACAACCTCAACATTGAAAAACAACAACAACCTCAACATTGAAAACCACCAGCAAATTCAACAACAACCTCAACATTGAAAACACCAACAAATTCAACAACAACCTCAACATTGAAAAACAACAACAACCTCAACATTCAAAAACAGCAACAACCTCAACATTGAAAAACACCAACCAATTCAACAACAACCTCAACATTGAAAAACACCAACAAATTCAACAACAACCTCAACATTGAAAAACGCCAACAAATTCAACAACAACCTCCACATTGAACAACAACAACAACCTCAAAATTGAAAAACACCATCAAATTCAACAACAACCTCAACATTGAAAAACAACAACAACCTCAACATTGAAAAACACCAACAAATTCAACAACAACCTCAACATTTAAAGACACCAACAAATTCAACAACAACCTCAACATTGAAAAACACCAACAAATTCAACAACAACCTCAACATTTAAAAACAACAACAACCTCAACATTGAAACACACCAACAAATTCAACAACAACCTCACACAACATTGAAAAACAACAACAACCTCAACATCGAAAAACACCAACAAATTCAACAACAACCTCAACATTTAAAAACACCAACAAATTCAACAACAACCTCAACATTGAAAAACACCAACAAATTCAACAACAACTTCAACATTGAAAAACACCAACAAATTCAACAGCAACCTGGACATTGAAAAACACCAACAAATTCAACAACAACCTCAACATTGAAAAACAACAACAACCTCAACATAAAAAACACCAACAAATTCAACAACAACTTCAACATTGAAAAACACCAGCAAATTCAACAACAACCTCAACATTGAAAAACTACAACAACCTCAACATTGAAAAACACCAACAAATTCAACAACAACCTCAACATTGAAAAACAACAACAACCTCAACATAAAAAGCACCAACAAATTCAACAACAACTTCAACATTGAAAAACACCAGCAAATTCAACAACAACCTCAACATTGAAAAACAACAACAACCTCAACATTGAAAAACACCAACAAGTTCAACAACAACCTCAACATTGAAAAACAACAACAACCTCTACATAAAAAACACCAACAAATTCAACAACAACTTCAACATTGAAAAACACCAACAAATTCAACAACAACCTCGACATTGACAAACACCATCAAATTCAACAACAACCTCAACATTGAAAAACACCAACAAATTCAAAACAACCTCCACATTGAACAACAACAACCTCAACATTGAAAAACACCAACAAATTCAACAACAACCTCAACATTGAAAAACACCAACAAGTTCAACAACAACCTCCACGTTGAACAACAACAACAACCTCAACATTGAAAAACACCAACAAATTCAACAACAACCTCAACATTGAAAAACAACAACAACCTCAACATTGAAAAACACCAACAAATTCAACAACAACCTCAAAATTTAAAAACACCAACAAATTCAACAACAACCTCAACATTGAAAAACACCAACAAATTCAACAACAACCTCGACATTGAAAAACACCAACAAATTCAACAACAACCTCAACATTGAAAAACTACAACAACCTCAACATTGAAAAACACCAACAAATACAACAACAACCTCAACATTGAAAAACAACAACAACCTCAACATTGAAAAACACCAACAAATTCAACAACAACCTCAACAATGAAAACACCAACAAATTCAACAACAACCTCAACATTGAAAAACAACAACAACCTCAACATTGAAAAACAACAACAACCTCAACATTGAAAAACACCAACCAATTCAACAACAACCTGAACATTGAAAAACAACAACAACTTCAACATTGAAAAACACCAACAAATTCAACAACAACTTCAACATTGAAAAACACCAAGAAATTCAACAACAACCTCGAAATTGAAAAACACCAACAAATTCAACAACAACCTCAACATTGAAAAACAACAACAACCTCAACATAAAAAACACCAACAAATTCAACAACAACTTCAACATTGAAAAACACCAACAAATTCAACAACAACCTCGACATTGAAAAACACCATCAAATTGAACAACAACCTCAACATTGAAAAACACCAACAAATTCAACAACAACCTCAACATTTAAAAACACAACAAATTCAACAACAACCTCAACATTGAAAAACACCAACAAATTCAACAACAACCTCGACATTGAAAAACAACAACAAATTCAACAACAACCTCAACATTGAAGAACTACAACAACTTCAACATTGAAAAACACCAACAAATACAACAACAACCTCAACATTGAAAAACAACAACAACCTCAACATTGAAAAACACCAACAAATTCAACAACAACCTCAACAATGAAAACACCAACAAATTCAACAACAACCTCAACATTGAAAAACAACAACAACCTCAACATTGAAAAACAACAACAACCTCAACATTGAAAAACACCAACCAATTCAACAACAACCTGAACATTGAAAAACAACAACAACCTCAACATTGAAAAACACCAACAAATTCAACAACAACTTCAACATTGAAAAACACCAACAATTCAACAACAACCTCAACATTGAAAAACACCAACAAATTCAACAACAACCTCAACATTGAAAAACAACAACAACCTCAACATTGAAAAACACCAACAAATTCAACAACAACCTCAACATTGAAAAACACCAAGAAATTCAACAACAACCTCCACATTGAACAACAACAACAACCTCAACATTGAAAAACACTAACAAATTCAACAACAACCTCAACATTGAAAAACACCAATAAATTCAACAACAACCTCCACATTGAACAACAACAACAACCTCAACATTGAAAAACACCAACAAATTCAACAACAACTGCAACATTGAAAAACAACAACAATCTCAGCATTGAAAAACACCAACAAATTCAACAACAACCTCAACATTGA
This sequence comes from Isurus oxyrinchus, assembly GCA_026770705.1. Lineage (NCBI taxonomy): Eukaryota > Metazoa > Chordata > Chondrichthyes > Lamniformes > Lamnidae > Isurus > Isurus oxyrinchus. Next base: position 150,515 of record JANJGN010000381.1, read on the forward strand.
AAAACAACAACAACCTCAACATAAAAAGCACCAACAAATTCAACAACAACTTCAACATTGAAAAACACCAGCAAATTCAACAACAACCTCAACATTGAAAAACAACAACAACCTCAACATTGAAAAACACCAACAAGTTCAACAACAACCTCAACATTGAAAAACAACAACAACCTCAACATAAAAAACACCAACAAATTCAACAACAACTTCAACATTGAAAAACACCAACACATTCAACAACAACCTCGACATTGACAAACACCATCAAATTCAACAACAACCTCAACATAGAAAAACACCAACAAATTCAAAACAACCTCCACATTGAACAACAACAACCTCAACATTGAAAAACAACAACAAATTCAACAACAACCTCAACAATGAAAAACACAAACAAGTTCAACAACAACCTCCACGTTGAACAACAACAACAACCTCAACATTGAAAAACACCAACAAATTCAACAACAACCTCAACATTGAAAAACAACAACAACCTCAACATTGAAAAACACCAACAAATTCAACAACAACCTCAAAATTTAAAAACACCAACAAATTCAACAACAAACTCAACATTGAAAAACACCAACAAATTCAACAACAACCTCGACATTGAAAAACACCAACAAATTCAACAACAACCTCAACATTGAAAAACTACAACAACCTCAACATTGAAAAACACCAACAAATACAACAACAACCTCAACATTGAAAAACAACAACAACCTCAACATTGAAAAACACCAACAAATTCAACAACAACCTCAACAATGAAAACACCAACAAATTCAACAACAACCTCAACATTGAAAAACAACAACAACCTCAACATTGAAAAACAACAACAACCTCAACATTGAAAAACACCAACCAATTCAACAACAACCTGAACATTGAAAAACAACAACAACTTCAACATTGAAAAACACCGACAAATTCAACAACAACTTCAACATTGAAAAACACCAACAAATTCAACAACAACCTCGAAATTGAAAAACACCAACAAATTCAACAACAGCCTCAACATTGAAAAACAACAACAACCTCAACATAAAAAACACCAACAAATTCAACAACAACTTCAACATTGAAACACACCAACAAATTCAACAACAACCTCGACATTGAAAAACACCATCAAATTGAACAACAACCTCAACATTGAAAAACACCAACAAATTCAACAACAACCTCAACATTTAAAAACACAACAAATTCAACAACAACCTCAACATTGGAAAACACCAACAAATTCAACAACAACCTCGACATTGAAAAACACCAACAAATTCAACAACAACCTCAACATTGAAGAACTACAACAACTTCAACATTGAAAAACACCAACAAATACAACAACAACCTCAACATTGAAAAACAACAACAACCACAACATTGAAAAACACCAACAAATTCAACAACAACCTCAACAATGAAAACACCAACAAATTCAACAACAACCTCAACATTGAAAAACAACAACAACCTCAACATTGAAAAACAACAACAACCTCAACATTGAAAAACACCAACCAATTCAACAACAACCTGAACATTGAAAAACAACAACAACCTCAACATTGAAAAACACCAACAAATTCAACAACAACTTCAACATTGAAAAACACCGACAAATTCAACAACAACCTCGAACTTCAAAAACACCAACAAATTCAACAACAACCTCAACATTGAAAAACAACAACAACCTCAACATTGAAAAACACCAACAAATTCAACAACAACCTCAACATTGAAAAACAACAACAACCTCAACATTGAAAAACACCAACAAATTCAACAACAACCTCAACATTTAAAAACACCAAGAAATTCAACAAGAACCTCCACATTGAACAACAACAACAACCTCAACATTGAAAAACACTAACAAATTCAACAACAACCTCAACATTGAAAAACACCAATAAATTCAACAACAACCTCCACATTGAACAACAACAACAACCTCAACATTGAAAAACACCAACAAATTCAACAACAACTTCAACATTGAAAAACAACAACAATCTCAACATTGAAAAACACCAACAAATTCAACAACAACCTCAACATTTAAAAACACCAACAAATTCAACAACAACCTCAACATTGAAAAACACCAACAAATTCAACAACAACCTCGACATTGAAAAACACCAACAAATTCAACAACAACCTCAACATTGAAAAACTACAACAACTTCAACATTGAAAAACACCAACAAATACAACAACAACCTCATCATTGAAAAACAACAAGAATCTCAACATTGAAAAACACCATCAAATTCAACAACAACCTCAACATTGAAAAACTACAACAACCTCAACATTGAAAAACACCAACAAATACAACAACAACCTCAACATTGAAAAACAACAACAACCTCAACATAAAAAACACCAACAAATTCAACAACAACTTCAACATTGAAACACACCAACAAATTCAACAACAACCTCGACATTGAAAAACACCATCAAATTGAACAACAACCTCAACATTGAAAAACACCAACAAATTCAACAACAACCTCAACATTTAAAAACACAACAAATTCAACAACAACCTCAACATTGAAAAACACCAACAAATTCAACAACAACCTCGACATTGAAAAACACCAACAAATTCAACAACAACCTCAACATTGAAGAACTACAACAACTTCAACATTGAAAAACACCAACAAATACAACAACAACCTCAACATTGAAAAACAACAACAACCACAACATTGAAAAACACCAACAAATTCAACAACAACCTCAACAATGAAAACACCAACAAATTCAACAACAACCTCAACATTGAAAAACAACAACAACCTCAACATTGAAAAACAACAACAACCTCAACATTGAAAAACACCAACCAATTCAACAACAACCTGAACATTGAAAAACAACAACAACCTCAACATTGAAAAACACCAACAAATTCAACAACAACTTCAACATTGAAAAACACCGACAAATTCAACAACAACCTCGAACTTCAAAAACACCAACAAATTCAACAACAACCTCAACATTGAAAAACAACAACAACCTCAACATTGAAAAACACCAACAATTCAACAACAACCTCAACATTGAAAAACACCAACAAATTCAACAACAACCTCAACATTGAAAAACAACAACAACCTCAACATTGAAAAACACCAACAAATTCAACAACAACCTCAACATTGAAAAACACCAAGAAATTCAACAAGAACCTCCACATTGAACAACAACAACAACCTCAACATTGAAAAACACTAACAAATTCAACAACAACCTCAACATTGAAAAACACCAATAAATTCAACAACAACCTCCACATTGAACAACAACAACAACCTCAACATTGAAAAACACCAACAAATTCAACAACAACTTCAACATTGAAAAACAACAACAATCTCAACATTGAAAAACACCAACAAATTCAACAACAACCTCAACATTTAAAAACACCAACAAATTCAACAACAACCTCAACATTGAAAAACACCAACAAATTCAACAACAACCTCGACATTGAAAAACACCAACAAATTCAACAACAACCTCAACATTGAAAAACTACAACAACTTCAACATTGAAAAACACCAACAAATACAACAACAACCTCATCATTGAAAAACAACAAGAATCTCAACATTGAAAAACACCATCAAATTCAACAACAACCTCAACATTGAAAAACTACAACAACCTCAACATTGAAAAACACCAACAAATACAACAACAACCTCAACATTGAAAAACAACAACAACCTCAACATTGAAAAACACCAACAAATTCAACAACAACCTCAACAATGAAAACACCAACAAATTCAACAACAACCTCAACATTGAAAAACAACAACAACCTCAACATTGAAAAACAACAACAACCTCAACATTGAAAAACACCAACCAATTCAACAACAACCTGAACATTGAAAAACAACAACAACTTCAACATTGAAAAACACCAACAAATTCAACAACAACTTCAACATTGAAAAACACCAACAAATTCAACAACAACCTCGAAATTGAAAAACACCAACAAATTCAACAACAACCTCAACATTGAAAAACAACAACAACCTCAACATAAAAAACACCAACAAATTCAACAACAACTTCAACATTGAAACACACCAACAAATTCAACAACAACCTCGACATTGAAAAACACCATCAAATTGAACAACAACCTCAACATTGAAAAACACCAACAAATTCAACAACAACCTCAACATTTAAAAACACAACAAATTCAACAACAACCTCAACATTGAAAAACACCAACAAATTCAACAACAACCTCGACATTGAAAAACACCAACAAATTCAACAACAACCTCAACATTGAAGAACTACAACAACTTCAACATTGAAAAACACCAACAAATACAACAACAACCTCAACATTGAAAAACAACAACAACCACAACATTGAAAAACACCAACAAATTCAACAACAACCTCAACAATGAAAACACCAACAAATTCAACAACAACCTCAACATTGAAAAACAACAACAACCTCAACATTGAAAAACAACAACAACCTCAACATTGAAAAACACCAACCAATTCAACAACAACCTGAACATTGAAAAACAACAACAACCTCAACATTGAAAAACACCAACAAATTCAACAACAACTTCAACATTGAAAAACACCGACAAATTCAACAACAACCTCGAACTTCAAAAACACCAACAAATTCAACAACAACCTCAACATTGAAAAACAACAACAACCTCAACATTGAAAAACACCAACAATTCAACAACAACCTCAACATTGAAAAACACCAACAAATTCAACAACAACCTCAACATTGAAAAACAACAACAACCTCAACATTGAAAAACACCAACAAATTCAACAACAACCTCAACATTGAAAAACACCAAGAAATTCAACAAGAACCTCCACATTGAACAACAACAACAACCTCAACATTGAAAAACACTAACAAATTCAACAACAACCTCAACATTGAAAAACACCAATAAATTCAACAACAACCTCCACATTGAACAACAACAACAACCTCAACATTGAAAAACACCAACAAATTCAACAACAACTTCAACATTGAAAAACAACAACAATCTCAACATTGAAAAACACCAACAAATTCAACAACAACCTCAACATTTAAAAACACCAACAAATTCAACAACAACCTCAACATTGAAAAACACCAACAAATTCAACAACAACCTCGACATTGAAAAACACCAACAAATTCAACAACAACCTCAACATTGAAAAACTACAACAACTTCAACATTGAAAAACACCAACAAATACAACAACAACCTCATCATTGAAAAACAACAAGAATCTCAACATTGAAAAACACCAACAAATTCAACAACAACCTCAACAATGAAAACACCAACAAATTCAACAACAACCTCAACATTGAAAAACAACAACAACCTCAACATTGAAAAACAACAACAACCTCAACATTGAAAAACACCAACCAATTCAACAACAACCTGAACATTGAAAAACAACAACAACCTCAACATTGAAAAACACCAACAAATTCAACAACAACTTCAACATTGAAAAACACCAACAAATTCAACAACAACCTCGAAATTCAAAAACACCAACAAATTCAACAACAACCTCAACATTGAAAAACAACAACAACCTCAACATTGAAAAACACCAACAAATTCAACAACAACCTCAACATTGAAAAACACCAACAAATTCAACAACAACCTCAACATTGAAAAACAACAGCAACCTCAACATTGAAAAACACCAACAAATTCAACAACAACCTCAACATTGAAAACACCAACAAATTCAACAACAACCTCAACATTGAAAAACAACAACAACCTCAACATTGAAAAACAACAACAACCTCAACATTGAAAAACACCAACCAATTCAACAACAACCTGAACATTGAAAAACAACAACAACCTCAACATTGAAAAACACCAACAAATTCAACAACAACTTCAACATTGGAAAACACCAACAAATTCAACAACAACCTCGAAATTGAAAAACACCAACATATTCAACAACAACCTCAACATTGAAAAACAACAACAACCTCAACATTGAAAAACACCAACAAATTCAACAACAACCTCAACATTGAAAAACATCAACAAATTCAACATAAACCTCAACATTTAAAAACGCCAACAAATTCAACAACAACCCCAACATTGAAAAACACCAACAAATTCAACAATAACCTCAACATTGAAAAACAACAACAACCTCAACATTGAAAAACACCAACAAATTCAACAACAACCTCAACATTGAAAAACACCAACAAATTCAACAACAACCTCAACATTGAAAAACAACAACAACCTCAACATTGAAAAACACCAACAAATTCAACAACAACCTCAACATTGAAAAACAACAACAACCTCAACATTGAAAAACACCAACAAATTCAACAACAACCTCAATATTGAAAAACACCAACAAATTCAACAACAACCTCAGCATTGAAAAACAACAACAACCTCAACATTGGAAAACACCAACAAATTCAACAACAACCTCAGCATTGAAAAACAACAACAACCTCAACATTGATAAACACCAACAAATTCAACAACAACTTCAACATTGAAAAACACCAACAAATTCAACAACAACCACGAAATTGAAAAACACCAACAAATTCAACAACAACCTCAACATTGAAAAACAACAACAACCTGAACATTGAAAAACACCAACAAATTCAACAACAACCTCAGCATTGAAAAACAACAACAACCTCAACATTGAAAAACACCAATATATTCATCAACAACCTCAACATTTAAAAACACCAACAAATTCAACAACAACCTCAACTTTGAAAAACAACAACAACCTCAACATTGAAAAACACCAACAAATTCAACAACAACCTCAACATTGAAAAACAAGAACAACCTCAACATTGAAAAACACCAACAAATTCAACAACAACCTCAACATTCAAAAACACCAACAAATTCAACAACAACCTGAACATTTAAAAACGCCAACAAATTCAACAACAACCTCAACATTAAAAAACAACAACAACCTCAACATTGAAAAACACCAACAAATTCAACAACAAATTCAACATTGAAAAACACCAACAAATTCAACAACAACCTCGACATTGAAAAACACCAACAAATTCAACAACAACCTCCACATTGAACAACAACAACAACCTCAACATTGAAAAACACCAACAAATTCAACAACAACCTCAACATTGAAAAACAACAACATCCTCAACATTGAAAAACACCAACAAATTCAACAACAACCTCAACATTGAAAAACACCAACAAATTCAACAAAAACTTCAACATTGAAAAACACCAACAAATTCAACAACAACCTCGACATTGAAAAACACCAACAAATTCAACAGCAACCTCAACATTGAAACACTACAACAACCTCAACATTGAAAAACACCAACAAATTCAACAACAACCTCAACATTGAAAAACACCAACAAATTCAACAACAACCTCAACATTGAAAAACAACAACAACCTCAACATTGAAAAACACCAACAAATTCAACAACAAGCTCAACATTGAAAAACACCAACAAATTCAACAACAACCTCAACATTGAAAAATAACAACAACCTCAACATTGAAAAACACCAACAAATTCAACAACAACTTCAACATTGGAAAACACCAACAAATTCAACAACAACCTCAACATTGAAAAACAACAACAACCTCAACGTTGAAAAACACCAACAAATTCAACAACAACCTCAACATTGAAAAAAATCAACAAATTCAACATAAACCTCAACATTTAAAAACGCCAACAAATTCAACAACAACCTCAACATTGAAAAACACCAACAAATTCAACAATAACCTCAACATTGAAAAACAACAACAACCTCAACATTGAAAAACACCAACAAATTCAAGAACAACCTCAACATTGAAAAACACCAACAAATTCAACAACAACCTCAACATTGAAAAACAACAACAACCTCAACATTGAAAAACACCAACAAATTCAACAACAACCTCAACATTTAAAAACACAAACAAATTCAACAACAACCTCAACATTGAAAAACACCAACAAATTCAACAACAACTTCAACATTGAAAAACACCAACAAATTCAACAGCAACCTCGACATTGAAAAACACGAACAAATTCAACAACAACCTCAAGATTGAAAAACAACAACAACCTCAACATTGAAAAACACCAACAAATTCAACAACAACCTCAACATTGAAAAACAACAACAACCTCAACATAAAAAACACCAACAAATTCAACAACAACTTCAACATTGAAAAACACCAACAAATTCAACAACAACCTCGACATTGAAAAAGACCATCAAATTCAACAACAACCTCAACATTGAAAAACACCAACAAATTCAACAACAACCTCCACATTGAACAACAACAACAACCTCAACATTGAAAAACACCAACAAATTCAACAACAACTTCAACATTGAAAAACAACAACGACCTCAACATTGAAAAACAAAAACAAATTCAACAACAACCTCAACATTTAAAAACACCAACAAATTCAACAACAACCTCAACATTGAAAAACACCAACAAATTCAACAACAACCTCGACATTGAAAAATACCAACAAATTCAACAACAACCTCAACATTGAAAAACAACAACAACCTCAACATTGAAAAACAACAACAACCTCAACATTGAGAAACACCAACCAATTCAACAACAACCTGAACATTGAAAAACAACAACAACCTCAACATTGAAAAACACCAACAAATTCAACAACAACTTCAACATTGAAAAACACCAACAAATTCAACAACAACCTCGAAATTCAAAAACACCAACAAATTCAACAACAACCTCAACATTGAAAAACAACAACAACCTCAACATTGAAAAACACCAACAACTTCAACAACAACCTCAACATTGAAAAACACCAACAAATTCAACAACAACCTCAACATTGAAAAGCAACAACAACCTCAACATTGAAAAACACCAACAAATTCAACAATAACCTCAACATTGAAAAACACCAACAAATTCAACAACAACCTCCACATTGAACAACAACAACAACCTCAACATTGAAAAACACCAAAAAATTCAACAACAACCTCAACATTGAAAAACACCAATAAATTCAACAACAACCTCCACATTGAACAACAACAACAACCTCAACATTGAAAAACACCAACAAATTCAACAACCTCAACATTTAAAAACACCAACAAATTCAACAACAACCTCAACATTGAAAAACACCAACAAATTCAACAACAACCTCGACATTGAAAAACACCAACAAATTCAACAACAACCTCAACATTGAAAAACTACAACAACCTCAACATTGAAAAACACCAACAAATACAAAAACAACCTCAACATTGAAAAACAACAACAACCTCAACAATGAAAACACCAACAAATTCAACAACAACCTCAACATTGAAAATCAACAACAACCTCGACATTGAAAAACACCAACCAATTCAACAACAACCTGCACATTGAAAAACACGAATAACCTCAACATTGAAAAACACCAACAAATTCAACAACAACTTCAACATTGAAAAACACCAACAAATTCAACAACAACCTCGAAATTCAAAAACACCAACAAATTCAACAACAACCTCAACATTGAAAAACAACAACAACCTCAACATTGAAAAACACCAACAAATTCAACAACAACCTCAACATTGAAAAACACCAACAAATTCAACAACAACCTCAACATTGAAAAACAACAACAACCTCAACAACAACCTCAACATTGAAAAACAACAACAACCTCAACATTCAAAAACAACAACAACCTCAACATTGAAAAACACCAACCAATTCAACAACAACCTCAACATTGAAAAACACCAACAAATTCAACAACAACCTCAACATTGAAAAACGCCAACAAATTCAACAACAACCTCCACATTGAACAACAACAACAACCTCAAAATTGAAAAACACCATCAAATTCAACAACAACCTCAACATTGAAAAACAACAACAACCTCAACATTGAAAAACACCAACAAATTCAACAACAACCTCAACATTTAAAGACACCAACAAATTCAACAACAACCTCAACATTGAAAAACACCAACAAATTCAACAACAACCTCAACATTTAAAAACAACAACAACCTCAACATTGAAAAACACCAACAAATTCAACAACAACCTCACACAACATTGAAAAACAACAACAACCTCAACATCGAAAAACACCAACAAATTCAACAACAACCTCAACATTTAAAAACACCAACAAATTCAACAACAACCTCAACATTGAAAAACACCAACAAATTCAACAACAACTTCAACATTGAAAAACACCAACAAATTCAACAGCAACCTCGACATTGAAAAACACCAACAAATTCAACAACAACCTCAACATTGAAAAACAACAACAACCTCAACATAAAAAACACCAACAAATTCAACAACAACTTCAACATTGAAAAACACCAGCAAATTCAACAACAACCTCAACATTGAAAAACTACAACAACCTCAACATTGAAAAACACCAACAAATTCAACAACAACCTCAACATTGAAAAACAACAACAACCTCACATAAAAAGCACCAACAAATTCAACAACAACTTCAACATTGAAAAACACCAGCAAATTCAACAACAACCTCAACATTGAAAAACAACAACAACCTCAACATTGAAAAACACCAACAAGTTCAACAACAACCTCAACATTGAAAAACAACAACAACCTCAACATAAAAAACACCAACAAATTCAACAACATCTTCAACATTGAAAAACACCAACAAATTCAACAACAACCTCGACATTGACAAACACCATCAAATTCAACAACAACCTCAACATTGAAAAACACCAACAAATTCAAAACAACCTCCACATTGAACAACAACAACCTCAACATTGAAAAACACCAACAAATTCAACAACAACCTCAACATTGAAAAACACCAACAAGTTCAACAACAACCTCCACGTTGAACAACAACAACAACCTCAACATTGAAAAACACCAACAAATTCAACAACAACCTCAACATTGAAAAACAACAACAACCTCAACATTGAAAAACACCAACAAATTCAACAACAACCTCAAAATTTAAAAACACCAACAAATTCAACAACAACCTCAACATTGAAAAACACCAACAAATTCAACAACAACCTCGACATTGAAAAACACCAACAAATTCAACAACAACCTCAACATTGAAAAACTACAACAACCTCAACATTGAAAAACACCAACAAATACAACAACAACCTCAACATTGAAAAACAACAACAACCTCAACATTGAAAAACACCAACAAATTCAACAACAACCTCAACAATGAAAACACCAACAAATTCAACAACAACCTCAACATTGAAAAACAACAACAACCTCAACATTGAAAAACAACAACAACCTCAACATTGAAAAACACCAACCAATTCAACAACAACCTGAACATCGAAAAACAACAACAACTTCAACATTGAAAAACACCAACAAATTCAACAACAACTTCAACATTGAAAAACACCAACAAATTCAACAACAACCTCGAAATTGAAAAACACCAACAAATTCAACAACAACCTCAACATTGAAAAACAACAACAACCTCAACATAAAAAACACCAACAAATTCAACAACAACTTCAACATTGAAAAACACCAACAAATTCAACAACAACCTCGACATTGAAAAACACCATCAAATTGAACAACAACCTCAACATTGAAAAACACCAACAAATTCAACAAGAACCTCAACATTTAAAAACACAACAAATTCAACAACAACCTCAACATTGAAAAACACCAACAAATTCAACAACAACCTCGACATTGAAAAACACCAACAAATTCAACAACAACCTCAACATTGAAGAACTACAACAACTTCAACATTGAAAAACACCAACAAATACAACAACAACCTCAACATTGAAAAACAACAACAACCTCAACATTGAAAAACACCAACAAATTCAACAACAACCTCAACAATGAAAACACCAACAAATTCAACAACAACCTCAACATTGAAAAACAACAACAACCTCAACATTGAAAAACAACAACAACCTCAACATTGAAAAACACCAACCAACTCAACAACAACCTGAACATTGAAAAACAACAACAACCTCAACATTGAAAAACACCAACAAATTCAACAACAACTTCAACATTGAAAAACACCAACAAATTCAACAACAACCTCGAAATTCAAAAACACCAACAAATTCAACAACAACCTCAACATTGTAAAACAACAACAACCTCAACATTGAAAAACACCAACAACTTCAACAACAACCTCAACATTGAAAAACACCAACAAATTCAACAACAACCTCAACATTGAAAAGCAACAACAACCTCAACATTGAAAAACACCAACAAATTCAACAACAACCTCAACATTGAAAAACACCAACAAATTCAACAACAACCTCCACATTGAACAACAACAACAACCTCAACATTGAAAAACACCAAAAAATTCAACAACAACCTCAACATTGAAAAACACCAATAAATTCAACAACAACCTCCACATTGAACAACAACAACAACCTCAACATTGAAAAACACCAACAAATTCAACAACAACTTCAACATTGAAAAACAACAACAACCTCAACATTGAAAAACACCAACAAATTCAACAACCTCAACATTTAAAAACACCAACAAATTCAACAACAACCTCAACATTGAAAAACACCAACAAATTCAACAACAACCTCGACATTGAAAAACACCAACAAATTCAACAACAACCTCAACATTGAAAAACTACAACAACCTCAACATTGAAAAACACCAACAAATACAAAAACAACCTCAACATTGAAAAACAACAACAACCTCAACATTGAAAAACACCAAAAAATTCAACAACAACCTCAACAATGAAAACACCAACAAATTCAACAACAACCTCAACATTGAAAATCAAAAACAACCTCAACATTGAAAAACACCAACCAATTCAACAACAACCTGCACATTGAAAAACACCAATAACCTCAACATTGAAAAACACCAACAAATTCAACAACAACTTCAACATTGAAAAACACCAACAAATTCAACAACAACCTCGAAATTCAAAAACACCAACAAATTCAACAACAACCTCAACATTGAAAAACAACAACAACCTCAACATTGAAAAACACCAACAAATTCAACAACAACCTCAACATTGAAAAACACCAAAAAATTCAACAACAACCTCAACATTGAAAAACAACAACAACCTCAACATTGAAAAACACCAACAAATTCAACAACAACCTCAACATTGAAAACACCAACAAATTCAACAACAACCTCAACATTGAAAAACAACAACAACCTCAACATTCAAAAACAACAACAACCTCAACATTGAAAAACACCAACCAATTCAACAACAACCTCAACATTGAAAAACACCAACAAATTCAACAACAACCTCAACATTGAAAAACGCCAACAAATTCAACAACAACCTCCACATTGAACAACAACAACAACCTCAAAATTGAAAAACACCATCAAATTCAACAACAACCTCAACATTGAAAAACAACAACAACCTCAACATTGAAAAACACCAACAAATTCAACAACAACCTCAACATTTAAAGACACCAACAAATTCAACAACAACCTCAACATTGAAAAACACCAACAAATTCAACAACAACCTCAACATTTAAAAACAACAACAACCTCAACATTGAAAAACACCAACAAATTCAACAACAACCTCACACAACATTGAAAAACAACAACAACCTCAACATCGAAAAACACCAACAAATTCAACAACAACCTCAACATTTAAAAACACCAACAAATTCAACAACAACCTCAACATTGAAAAACACCAACAAATTCAACAACAACTTCAACATTGAAAAACACCAACAAATTCAACAGCAACCTCGACATTGAAAAACACCAACAAATTCAACAACAACCTCAACATTGAAAAACAACAACAACCTCAACATAAAAAACACCAACAAATTCAACAACAACTTCAACATTGAAAAACACCAGCAAATTCAACAACAACCTCAACATTGAAAAACTACAACAACCTCAACATTGAAAAACACCAACAAATTCAACAACAACCTCAACATTGAAAAACAACAACAACCTCACATAAAAAGCACCAACAAATTCAACAACAACTTCAACATTGAAAAACACCAGCAAATTCAACAACAACCTCAACATTGAAAAACAACAACAACCTCAACATTGAAAAACACCAACAAGTTCAACAACAACCTCAACATTGAAAAACAACAACAACCTCAACATAAAAAACACCAACAAATTCAACAACATCTTCAACATTGAAAAACACCAACAAATTCAACAACAACCTCGACATTGACAAACACCATCAAATTCAACAACAACCTCAACATTGAAAAACACCAACAAATTCAAAACAACCTCCACATTGAACAACAACAACCTCAACATTGAAAAACACCAACAAATTCAACAACAACCTCAACATTGAAAAACACCAACAAGTTCAACAACAACCTCCACGTTGAACAACAACAACAACCTCAACATTGAAAAACACCAACAAATTCAACAACAACCTCAACATTGAAAAACAACAACAACCTCAACATTGAAAAACACCAACAAATTCAACAACAACCTCAAAATTTAAAAACACCAACAAATTCAACAACAACCTCAACATTGAAAAACACCAACAAATTCAACAACAACCTCGACATTGAAAAACACCAACAAATTCAACAACAACCTCAACATTGAAAAACTACAACAACCTCAACATTGAAAAACACCAACAAATACAACAACAACCTCAACATTGAAAAACAACAACAACCTCAACATTGAAAAACACCAACAAATTCAACAACAACCTCAACAATGAAAACACCAACAAATTCAACAACAACCTCAACATTGAAAAACAACAACAACTTCAACATTGAAAAACAACAACAACCTCAACATTGAAAAACACCAACCAATTCAACAACAACCTGAACATCGAAAAACAACAACAACTTCAACATTGAAAAACACCAACAAATTCAACAACAACTTCAACATTGAAAAACACCAACAAATTCAACAACAACCTCGAAATTGAAAAACACCAACAAATTCAACAACAACCTCAACATTGAAAAACAACAACAACCTCAACATAAAAAACACCAACAAATTCAACAACAACTTCAACATTGAAAAACACCAACAAATTCAACAACAACCTCGACATTGAAAAACACCATCAAATTGAACAACAACCTCAACATTGAAAAACACCAACAAATTCAACAACAACCTCAACATTTAAAAACACAACAAATTCAACAACAACCTCAACATTGAAAAACACCAACAAATTCAACAACAACCTCGACATTGAAAAACACCAACAAATTCAACAACAACCTCAACATTGAAGAACTACAACAACTTCAACATTGAAAAACACCAACAAATACAACAACAACCTCAACATTGAAAAACAACAACAACCTCAACATTGAAAAACACCAACAAATTCAACAACAACCTCAACAATGAAAACACCAACAAATTCAACAACAACCTCAACATTGAAAAACAACAACAACCTCAACATTGAAAAACAACAACAACCTCAACATTGAAAAACACCAACCAACTCAACAACAACCTGAACATTGAAAAACAACAACAACCTCAACATTGAAAAACACCAACAAATTCAACAACAACTTCAACATTGAAAAACACCAACAAATTCAACAACAACCTCGAAATTCAAAAACACCAACAAATTCAACAACAACCTCAACATTGAAAAACACCAACAAATTCAACAACAACCTCAACATTGAAAAACAACAACAACCTCAACATTGAAAAACACCAACAAATTCAACAACAACCTCAACATTGAAAAACACCAAGAAATTCAACAACAACCTCCACATTGAACAACAACAACAACCTCAACATTGAAAAACACTAACAAATTCAACAACAACCTCAACATTGAAAAACACCAATAAATTCAACAACAACCTCCACATTGAACAACAACAACAACCTCAACATTGAAAAACACCAACAAATTCAACAACAACTTCAACATTGAAAAACAACAACAATCTCAACATTGAAAAACACCAACAAATTCAACAACAACCTCAACATTGAAAAACAACAACAACCTCAACATAAAAAGCACCAACAAATTCAACAACAACTTCAACATTGAAAAACACCAGCAAATTCAACAACAACCTCAACATTGAAAAACAACAACAACCTCAACATTGAAAAACACCAACAAGTTCAACAACAACCTCAACATTGAAAAACAACAACAACCTCAACATAAAAAACACCAACAAATTCAACAACAACTTCAACATTGAAAAACACCAACAAATTCAACAACAACCTCGACATTGACAAACACCATCAAATTCAACAACAACCTCAACATTGACAAACACCAACAAATTCAAAACAACCTCCACATTGAACAACAACAACCTCAACATTGAAAAACACCAACAAATTCAACAACAACCTCAACATTGAAAAACACCAACAAGTTCAACAACAACCTCCACGTTGAACAACAACAACAACCTCAACATTGAAAAACACCAACAAATTCAACAACAACCTCAACATTGAAAAACAACAACAACCTCAACATTGAAAAACACCAACAAATTCAACAACAACCTCAAAATTTAAAAACACCAACAAATTCAACAACAAACTCAACATTGAAAAACACCAAAAAATTCAACAACAACCTCGACATTGAAAAACACCAACAAATTCAACAACAACCTCAACATTGAAAAACTACAACAACCTCAACATTGAAAAACACCAACAAATACAACAACAACCTCAACATTGAAAAACAACAACAACCTCAACATTGAAAAACACCAACAAATTCAACAACAACCTCAACAATGAAAACACCAACAAATTCAACAACAACCTCAACATTGAAGAACTACAACAACTTCAACATTGAAAAACACCAACAAATACAACAACAACCTCAACATTGAAAAACAACAACAACCTCAACATTGAAAAACACCAACAAATTCAACAACAACCTCAACAATGAAAACACCAACAAATTCAACAACAACCTCAACATTGAAAAACAACAACAACCTCAACATTGAAAAACAACAACAACCTCAACATTGAAAAACACCAACCAACTCAACAACAACCTGAACATTGAAAAACAACAACAACCTCAACATTGAAAAACACCAACAAATTCAACAACAACTTCAACATTGAAAAACACCAACAAATTCAACAACAACCTCGAAATTCAAAAACACCAACAAATTCAACAACAACCTCAACATTGAAAAACAACAACAACCTCAACATTGAAAAACACCAACAAATTCAACAACAACCTCAACATTGAAAAACAACAACAACCTCAACATTGAAAAACACCAACAAATTCAACAACAACCTCAACATTGAAAAACACCAAGAAATTCAACAACAACCTCCACATTGAACAACAACAACAACCTCAACATTGAAAAACACTAACAAATTCAACAACAACCTCAACATTGAAAAACACCAATAAATTCAACAACAACCTCCACATTGAACAACAACAACCTCAACATTGAAAAACACCAACAAATTCAACAACAACTTCAACATTGAAAAACAACAACAATCTCAACATTGAAAAACACCAACAAATTCAACAACAACCTCAACATTGAAAAACAACAACAACCTCAACATAAAAAGCACCAACAAATTCAACAACAACCTCAACATTGAAAAACACCAGCAAATTCAACAACAACCTCAACATTGAAAAACAACAACAACCTCAACATTGAAAAACACCAACAAGTTCAACAACAACCTCAACATTGAAAAACAACAACAACCTCAACATAAAAAACACCAACAAATTCAACAACAACTTCAACATTGAAAAACACCAACAAATTCAACAACAACCTCGACATTGACAAACACCATCAAATTCAACAACAACCTCAACATTGACAAACACCAACAAATTCAAAACAACCTCCACATTGAACAACAACAACCTCAACATTGAAAAACACCAACAAATTCAACAACAACCTCAACATCGAAAAACACCAACAAGTTCAACAACAACCTCCACGTTGAACAACAACAACAACCTCAACATTGAAAAACACCAACAAATTCAACAACATCTTCAACATTGAAAAACACCAACAAATTCAACAACAACCTCAACATTGAAAAACACCAACAAGTTCAACAACAACCTCCACGTTGAACAACAACAACAACCTCAACATTGAAAAACACCAACAAATTCAACAACAACCTCAACATTGAAAAACAACAACAACCTCAACATTGAAAAACACCAACAAATTCAACAACAACCTCAAAATTTAAAAACACCAACAAATTCAACAACAAACTCAACATTGAAAAACACCAAAAAATTCAACAACAACCTCGACATTGAAAAACACCAACAAATTCAACAACAACCTCAACATTGAAAAACTACAACAACCTCAACATTGAAAAACACCAACAAATACAACAACAACCTCAACATTGAAAAACAACAACAACCTCAACATTGAAAAACACCAACAAATTCAACAACAACCTCAACAATGAAAACACCAACAAATTCAACAACAACCTCAACATTGAAGAACTACAACAACTTCAACATTGAAAAACACCAACAAATACAACAACAACCTCAACATTGAAAAACAACAACAACCTCAACATTGAAAAACACCAACAAATTCAACAACAACCTCAACAATGAAAACACCAACAAATTCAACAACAACCTCAACATTGAAAAACAACAACAACCTCAACATTGAAAAACAACAACAACCTCAACATTGAAAAACACCAACCAACTCAACAACAACCTGAACATTGAAAAACAACAACAACCTCAACATTGAAAAACACCAACAAATTCAACAACAACTTCAACATTGAAAAACACCAACAAATTCAACAACAACCTCGAAATTCAAAAACACCAACAAATTCAACAACAACCTCAACATTGAAAAACAACAACAACCTCAACATTGAAAAACACCAACAAATTCAACAACAACCTCAACATTGAAAAACAACAACAACCTCAACATTGAAAAACACCAACAAATTCAACAACAACCTCAACATTGAAAAACACCAAGAAATTCAACAACAACCTCCACATTGAACAACAACAACAACCTCAACATTGAAAAACACTAACAAATTCAACAACAACCTCAACATTGAAAAACACCAATAAATTCAACAACAACCTCCACATTGAACAACAACAACCTCAACATTGAAAAACACCAACAAATTCAACAACAACTTCAACATTGAAAAACAACAACAATCTCAACATTGAAAAACACCAACAAATTCAACAACAACCTCAACATTGAAAAACAACAACAACCTCAACATAAAAAGCACCAACAAATTCAACAACAACCTCAACATTGAAAAACACCAGCAAATTCAACAACAACCTCAACATTGAAAAACAACAACAACCTCAACATTGAAAAACACCAACAAGTTCAACAACAACCTCAACATTGAAAAACAACAACAACCTCAACATAAAAAACACCAACAAATTCAACAACAACTTCAACATTGAAAAACACCAACAAATTCAACAACAACCTCGACATTGACAAACACCATCAAATTCAACAACAACCTCAACATTGACAAACACCAACAAATTCAAAACAACCTCCACATTGAACAACAACAACCTCAACATTGAAAAACACCAACAAATTCAACAACAACCTCAACATCGAAAAACACCAACAAGTTCAACAACAACCTCCACGTTGAACAACAACAACAACCTCAACATTGAAAAACACCAACAAATTCAACAACATCTTCAACATTGAAAAACACCAACAAATTCAACAACAACCTCGACATTGACAAACACCATCAAATTCAACAACAACCTCAACATTGAAAAACACCAACAAATTCAAAACAACCTCCACATTGAACAACAACAACCTCAACATTGAAAAACACCAACAAATTCAACAACAACCTCAACATTGAAAAACACCAACAAGTTCAACAACAACCTCCACGTTGAACAACAACAACAACCTCAACATTGAAAAACACCAACAAATTCAACAACAACCTCAACATTGAAAAACAACAACAACCTCAACATTGAAAAACACCAACAAATTCAACAACAACCTCAAAATTTAAAAACACCAACAAATTCAACAACAACCTCAACATTGAAAAACACCAACAAATTCAACAACAACCTCGACATTGAAAAACACCAACAAATTCAACAACAACCTCAACATTGAAAAACTACAACAACCTCAACATTGAAAAACACCAACAAATACAACAACAACCTCAACATTGAAAAACAACAACAACCTCAACATTGAAAAACACCAACAAATTCAACAACAACCTCAACAATGAAAACACCAACAAATTCAACAACAACCTCAACATTGAAAAACAACAACAACTTCAACATTGAAAAACAACAACAACCTCAACATTGAAAAACACCAACCAATTCAACAACAACCTGAACATCGAAAAACAACAACAACTTCAACATTGAAAAACACCAACAAATTCAACAACAACTTCAACATTGAAAAACACCAACAAATTCAACAACAACCTCGAAATTGAAAAACACCAACAAATTCAACAACAACCTCAACATTGAAAAACAACAACAACCTCAACATAAAAAACACCAACAAATTCAACAACAACTTCAACATTGAAAAACACCAACAAATTCAACAACAACCTCGACATTGAAAAACACCATCAAATTGAACAACAACCTCAACATTGAAAAACACCAACAAATTCAACAACAACCTCAACATTTAAAAACACAACAAATTCAACAACAACCTCAACATTGAAAAACACCAACAAATTCAACAACAACCTCGACATTGAAAAACACCAACAAATTCAACAACAACCTCAACATTGAAGAACTACAACAACTTCAACATTGAAAAACACCAACAAATACAACAACAACCTCAACATTGAAAAACAACAACAACCTCAACATTGAAAAACACCAACAAATTCAACAACAACCTCAACAATGAAAACACCAACAAATTCAACAACAACCTCAACATTGAAAAACAACAACAACCTCAACATTGAAAAACAACAACAACCTCAACATTGAAAAACACCAACCAACTCAACAACAACCTGAACATTGAAAAACAACAACAACCTCAACATTGAAAAACACCAACAAATTCAACAACAACTTCAACATTGAAAAACACCAACAAATTCAACAACAACCTCGAAATTCAAAAACACCAACAAATTCAACAACAACCTCAACATTGAAAAACAACAACAACCTCAACATTGAAAAACACCAACAAATTCAACAACAACCTCAACATTGAAAAACAACAACAACCTCAACATTGAAAAACACCAACAAATTCAACAACAACCTCAACATTGAAAAACACCAAGAAATTCAACAACAACCTCCACATTGAACAACAACAACAACCTCAACATTGAAAAACACTAACAAATTCAACAACAACCTCAACATTGAAAAACACCAATAATTTCAACAACAACCTCCACATTGAACAACAACAACAACCTCAACATTGAAAAACACCAACAAATTCAACAACAACTTCAACATTGAAAAACAACAACAATCTCAACATTGAAAAACACCAACAAATTCAACAACAACCTCAACATTGAAAAACAACAACAACCTCAACATAAAAAGCACCAACAAATTCAACAACAACTTCAACATTGAAAAACACCAGCAAATTCAACAACAACCTCAACATTGAAAAACAACAACAACCTCAACATTGAAAAACACCAACAAGTTCAACAACAACCTCAACATTGAAAAACAACAACAACCTCAACATAAAAAACACCAACAAATTCAACAACAACTTCAACATTGAAAAACACCAACAAATTCAACAACAACCTCGACATTGACAAACACCATCAAGTTCAACAACAACCTCAACATTGACAAACACCAACAAATTCAAAACAACCTCCACATTGAACAACAACAACCTCAACATTGAAAAACACCAACAAATTCAACAACAACCTCAACATTGAAAAACACCAACAAGTTCAACAACAACCTCCACGTTGAACAACAACAACAACCTCAACATTGAAAAACACCAACAAATTCAACAACAACCTCAACATTGAAAAACAACAACAACCTCAACATTGAAAAACACCAACAAATTCAACAACAACCTCAAAATTTAAAAACACCAACAAATTCAACAACAAACTCAACATTGAAAAACACCAAAAAATTCAACAACAACCTCGACATTGAAAAACACCAACAAATTCAACAACAACCTCAACATTGAAAAACTACAACAACCTCAACATTGAAAAACACCAACAAATACAACAACAACCTCAACATTGAAAAACAACAACAACCTCAACATTGAAAAACACCAACAAATTCAACAACAACCTCAACAATGAAAACACCAACAAATTCAACAACATCCTCAACATTGAAGAACTACAACAACTTCAACATTGAAAAACACCAACAAATACAACAACAACCTCAACATTGAAAAACAACAACAACCTCAACATTGAAAAACACCAACAAATTCAACAACAACCTCAACAATGAAAACACCAACAAATTCAACAACAACCTCAACATTGAAAAACAACAACAACCTCAACATTGAAAAACAACAACAACCTCAACATTGAAAAACACCAACCAACTCAACAACAACCTGAACATTGAAAAACAACAACAACCTCAACATTGAAAAACACCAACAAATTCAACAACAACTTCAACATTGAAAAACACCAACAAATTCAACAACAACCTCGAAATTCAAAAACACCAACAAATTCAACAACAACCTCAACATTGAAAAACAACAACAACCTCAACATTGAAAAACACCAACAAATTCAACAACAACCTCAACATTGAAAAACAACAACAACCTCAACATTGAAAAACACCAACAAATTCAACAACAACCTCCACATTGAACAACAACAACAACCTCAACATTGAAAAACACTAACAAATTCAACAACAACCTCAACATTGAAAAACACCAATAAATTCAACAACAACCTCCACATTGAACAAGAACAACAACCTCAACATTGAAAAACACCAACAAATTCAACAACAACTTCAACATTGAAAAACAACAACAATCTCAACATTGAAAAACACCAACAAATTCAACAACAACCTCAACATTGAAAAACAACAACAACCTCAACATAAAAAGCACCAACAAATTCAACAACAACTTCAACATTGAAAAACACCAGCAAATTCAACAACAACCTCAACATTGAAAAACAACAACAACCTCAACATTGAAAAACACCAACAAGTTCAACAACAACCTCAACATTGAAAAACAACAACAACCTCAACATAAAAAACACCAACAAATTCAACAACAACTTCAACATTGAAAAACACCAACAAATTCAACAACAACCTCGACATTGACAAACACCATCAAATTCAACAACAACCTCAACATTGACAAACACCAACAAATTCAAAACAACCTCCACATTGAACAACAACAACCTCAACATTGAAAAACACCAACAAATTCAACAACAACCTCAACATTGAAAAACACCAACAAGTTCAACAACAACCTCCACGTTGAACAACAACAACAACCTCAACATTGAAAAACACCAACAAATTCAACAACAACCTCAACATTGAAAAACAACAACAACCTCAACATTGAAAAACACCAACAAATTCAACAACAACCTCAAAATTTAAAAACACCAACAAATTCAACAACAAACTCAACATTGAAAAACACCAAAAAATTCAACAACAACCTCGACATTGAAAAACACCAACAAATTCAACAACAACCTCAACATTGAAAAACTACAACAACCTCAACATTGAAAAACACCAACAAATACAACAACAACC
This sequence comes from Isurus oxyrinchus, assembly GCA_026770705.1. Classification (NCBI taxonomy): domain Eukaryota; kingdom Metazoa; phylum Chordata; class Chondrichthyes; order Lamniformes; family Lamnidae; genus Isurus; species Isurus oxyrinchus. The sequence goes on from JANJGN010000381.1 coordinate 174,751, forward strand.
TCAACATTGAAAAACAACAACAACCTCAACATTGAAAAACACCAACAAATTCAACAACAACCTCAACAATGAAAACACCAACAAATTCAACAACAACCTCAACATTGAAAAACAACAACAACCTCAACATTGAAAAACAACAACAACCTCAACATTGAAAAACACCAACCAATTCAACAACAACCTGAACATTGAAAAACAACAACAACTTCAACATTGAAAAACACCAACAAATTCAACGACAACTTCAACATTGAAAAACACCAACAAATTCAACAACAACCTCGAAATTGAAAAACACCAACAAATTCAACAACAACCTCAACATTGAAAAACAACAACAACCTCAACATAAAAAACACCAACAAATTCAACAACAACTTCAACATTGAAACACACCAACAAATTCAACAACAACCTCGACATTGAAAAACACCATCAAATTGAACAACAACCTCAACATTGAAAAACACCAACAAATTCAACAACAACCTCAACATTTAAAAACACCAACAAATTCAACAACAACCTCAACATTGAAAAACACCAACAAATTCAACAACAACCTCGACATTGAAAAACACCAACAAATTCAACAACAACCTCAACATTGAAGAACTACAACAACTTCAACATTGAAAAACACCAACAAATACAACAACAACCTCAACATTGAAAAACAACAACAACCTCAACATTGAAAAACACCAACAAATTCAACAACAACCTCAACATTGAAAAACAACAACAACCTCAACATAAAAAACACCAACAAAGTCAACAACAACTTCAACATTGAAAAACAACAACAACCTCAACATTGAAAAACACCAACAAATTCAACAACAACCTCAACATTGAAAAACACCAAAAAATTCAACAACAACCTCAACATTGAAAAACAACAACAACCTCAACATTGAAAAACACCAACAAATTCAACAACAACCTCAACATTGAAAACACCAACAAATTCAACAACAACCTCAACATTGAAAAACAACAACAACCTCAACATTCAAAAACAACAACAACCTCAACATTGAAAAACACCAACCAATTCAACAACAACCTCAACATTGAAAAACACCAACAAATTCAACAACAACCTCAACATTGAAAAACGCCAACAAATTCAACAACAACCTCCACATTGAACAACAACAACAACCTCAAAATTGAAAAACACCATCAAATTCAACAACAACCTCAACATTGAAAAACAACAACAACCTCAACATTGAAAAACACCAACAAATTCAACAACAATCTCAACATTTAAAGACACCAACAAATTCAACAACAACCTCAACATTGAAAAACACCAACAAATTCAACAACAACCTCAACATTTAAAAACAACAACAACCTCAACATTGAAAAACACCAACAAATTCAACAACAACCTCACACAACATTGAAAAACAACAACAACCTCAACATCGAAAAACACCAACAAATTCAACAACAACCTCAACATTTAAAAACACCAACAAATTCAACAACAACCTCAACATTGAAAAACACCAACAAATTCAACAACAACTTCAACATTGAAAAACACCAACAAATTCAACAGCAACCTCGACATTGAAAAACACCAACAAATTCAACAACAACCTCAACATTGAAAAACAACAACAACCTCAACATAAAAAACACCAACAAATTCAACAACAACTTCAACATTGAAAAACACCAGCAAATTCAACAACAACCTCAACATTGAAAAACTACAACAACCTCAACATTGAAAAACACCAACAAATTCAACAACAACCTCAACATTGAAAAACAACAACAACCTCACATAAAAAGCACCAACAAATTCAACAACAACTTCAACATTGAAAAACACCAGCAAATTCAACAACAACCTCAACATTGAAAAACAACAACAACCTCAACATTGAAAAACACCAACAAGTTCAACAACAACCTCAACATTGAAAAACAACAACAACCTCAACATAAAAAACACCAACAAATTCAACAACATCTTCAACATTGAAAAACACCAACAAATTCAACAACAACCTCGACATTGACAAACACCATCAAATTCAACAACAACCTCAACATTGAAAAACACCAACAAATTCAAAACAACCTCCACATTGAACAACAACAACCTCAACATTGAAAAACACCAACAAATTCAACAACAACCTCAACATTGAAAAACACCAACAAGTTCAACAACAACCTCCACGTTGAACAACAACAACAACCTCAACATTGAAAAACACCAACAAATTCAACAACAACCTCAACATTGAAAAACAACAACAACCTCAACATTGAAAAACACCAACAAATTCAACAACAACCTCAAAATTTAAAAACACCAACAAATTCAACAACAACCTCAACATTGAAAAACACCAACAAATTCAACAACAACCTCGACATTGAAAAACACCAACAAATTCAACAACAACCTCAACATTGAAAAACTACAACAACCTCAACATTGAAAAACACCAACAAATACAACAACAACCTCAACATTGAAAAACAACAACAACCTCAACATTGAAAAACACCAACAAATTCAACAACAACCTCAACAATGAAAACACCAACAAATTCAACAACAACCTCAACATTGAAAAACAACAACAACCTCAACATTGAAAAACAACAACAACCTCAACATTGAAAAACACCAACCAATTCAACAACAACCTGAACATCGAAAAACAACAACAACTTCAACATTGAAAAACACCAACAAATTCAACAACAACTTCAACATTGAAAAACACCAACAAATTCAACAACAACCTCGAAATTGAAAAACACCAACAAATTCAACAACAACCTCAACATTGAAAAACAACAACAACCTCAACATAAAAAACACCAACAAATTCAACAACAACTTCAACATTGAAAAACACCAACAAATTCAACAACAACCTCGACATTGAAAAACACCATCAAATTGAACAACAACCTCAACATTGAAAAACACCAACAAATTCAACAACAACCTCAACATTTAAAAACACAACAAATTCAACAACAACCTCAACATTGAAAAACACCAACAAATTCAACAACAACCTCGACATTGAAAAACACCAACAAATTCAACAACAACCTCAACATTGAAGAACTACAACAACTTCAACATTGAAAAACACCAACAAATACAACAACAACCTCAACATTGAAAAACAACAACAACCTCAACATTGAAAAACACCAACAAATTCAACAACAACCTCAACAATGAAAACACCAACAAATTCAACAACAACCTCAACATTGAAAAACAACAACAACCTCAACATTGAAAAACAACAACAACCTCAACATTGAAAAACACCAACCAACTCAACAACAACCTGAACATTGAAAAACAACAACAACCTCAACATTGAAAAACACCAACAAATTCAACAACAACTTCAACATTGAAAAACACCAACAAATTCAACAACAACCTCGAAATTCAAAAACACCAACAAATTCAACAACAACCTCAACATTGAAAAACAACAACAACCTCAACATTGAAAAACACCAACAATTCAACAACAACCTCAACATTGAAAAACACCAACAAATTCAACAACAACCTCAACATTGAAAAACAACAACAACCTCAACATTGAAAAACACCAACAAATTCAACAACAACCTCAACATTGAAAAACACCAAGAAATTCAACAACAACCTCCACATTGAACAACAACAACAACCTCAACATTGAAAAACACTAACAAATTCAACAACAACCTCAACATTGAAAAACACCAATAAATTCAACAACAACCTCCACATTGAACAACAACAACAACCTCAACATTGAAAAACACCAACAAATTCAACAACAACTTCAACATTGAAAAACAACAACAATCTCAACATTGAAAAACACCAACAAATTCAACAACAACCTCAACATTGAAAAACAACAACAACCTCAACATAAAAAGCACCAACAAATTCAACAACAACTTCAACATTGAAAAACACCAGCAAATTCAACAACAACCTCAACATTGAAAAACAACAACAACCTCAACATTGAAAAACACCAACAAGTTCAACAACAACCTCAACATTGAAAAACAACAACAACCTCAACATAAAAAACACCAACAAATTCAACAACAACTTCAACATTGAAAAACACCAACAAATTCAACAACAACCTCGACATTGACAAACACCATCAAATTCAACAACAACCTCAACATTGACAAACACCAACAAATTCAAAACAACCTCCACATTGAACAACAACAACCTCAACATTGAAAAACACCAACAAATTCAACAACAACCTCAACATTGAAAAACACCAACAAGTTCAACAACAACCTCCACGTTGAACAACAACAACAACCTCAACATTGAAAAACACCAACAAATTCAACAACAACCTCAACATTGAAAAACAACAACAACCTCAACATTGAAAAACACCAACAAATTCAACAACAACCTCAAAATTTAAAAACACCAACAAATTCAACAACAAACTCAACATTGAAAAACACCAAAAAATTCAACAACAACCTCGACATTGAAAAACACCAACAAATTCAACAACAACCTCAACATTGAAAAACTACAACAACCTCAACATTGAAAAACACCAACAAATACAACAACAACCTCAACATTGAAAAACAACAACAACCTCAACATTGAAAAACACCAACAAATTCAACAACAACCTCAACAATGAAAACACCAACAAATTCAACAACAACCTCAACATTGAAAAACAACAACAACCTCAACATTGAAAAACAACAACAACCTCAACATTGAAAAACACCAACCAATTCAACAACAACCTGAACATTGAAAAACAACAACAACTTCAACATTGAAAAACACCAACAAATTCAACAACAACTTCAACATTGAAAAACACCAACAAATTCAACAACAACCTCGAAATTGAAAAACACCAACAAATTCAACAACAACCTCAACATTGAAAAACAACAACAACCTCAACATAAAAAACACCAACAAATTCAACAACAACTTCAACATTGAAACACACCAACAAATTCAACAACAACCTCGACATTGAAAAACACCATCAAATTGAACAACAACCTCAACATTGAAAAACACCAACAAATTCAACAACAACCTCAACATTTAAAAACACCAACAAATTCAACAACAACCTCAACATTGAAAAACACCAACAAATTCAACAACAACCTCGACATTGAAAAACACCAACAAATTCAACAACAACCTCAGCATTGAAGAACTACAACAACTTCAACATTGAAAAACACCAACAAATACAACAACAACCTCAACATTGAAAAACAACAACAACCTCAACATTGAAAAACACCAACAAATTCAACAACAACCTCAACAATGAAAACACCAACAAATTCAACAACAACCTCAACATTGAAAAACAACAACAACCTCAACATTGAAAAACAACAACAACCTCAACATTGAAAAACACCAACCAATTCAACAACAACCTGAACATTGAAAAACAACAACAACCTCAACATTGAAAAACACCAACAAATTCAACAACAACTTCAACATTGAAAAACACCGACAAATTCAACAACAACCTCGAACTTCAAAAACACCAACAAATTCAACAACAACCTCAACATTGAAAAACAACAACATCCTCAACATTGAAAAACACCAACAATTCAACAACAACCTCAACATTGAAAAACACCAACAAATTCAACAACAACCTCAACATTGAAAAACAACAACAACCTCAACATTGAAAAACACCAACAAATTCAACAACAACCTCAACATTGAAAAACACCAAGAAATTCAACAACAACCTCCACATTGAACAACAACAACAACCTCAACATTGAAAAACACTAACAAATTCAACAACAACCTCAACATTGAAAAACACCAATAAATTCAACAACAACCTCCACATTGAACAACAACAACAACCTCAACATTGAAAAACACCAACAAATTCAACAACAACTTCAACATTGAAAAACAACAACAATCTCAACATTGAAAAACACCAACAAATTCAACAACAACCTCAACATTTAAAAACACCAACAAATTCAACAACAACCTCAACATTGAAAAACACCAACAAATTCAACAACAACCTCGACATTGAAAAACACCAACAAATTCAACAACAACCTCAACATTGAAAAACTACAACAACTTCAACATTGAAAAACACCAACAAATACAACAACAACCTCATCATTGAAAAACAACAAGAACCTCAACATTGAAAAACACCAACAAATTCAACAACAACCTCAACAATGAAAACACCAACAAATTCAACAACAACCTCAACATTGAAAAACAACAACAACCTCAACATTGAAAAACAACAACAACCTCAACATTGAAAAACACCAACCAATTCAACAACAACCTGAACATTGAAAAACAACAACAACCTCAACATTGAAAAACACCAACAAATTCAACAACAACTTCAACATTGAAAAACACCAACAAATTCAACAACAACCTCGAAATTCAAAAACACCAACAAATTCAACAACAACCTCAACATTGAAAAACAACAACAACCTCAACATTGAAAAACACCAACAAATTCAACAACAACCTCAACATTGAAAAACACCAACAAATTCAACAACAACCTCAACTTTGAAAAACAACAGCAACCTCAACATTGAAAAACACCAACAAATTCAACAACAACCTCAACATTGAAAACACCAACAAATTCAACAACAACCTCAACATTGAAAAACAACAACAACCTCAACATTGAAAAACAACAACAACCTCAACATTGAAAAACACCAACCAATTCAACAACAACCTGAACATTGAAAAACAACAACAACCTCAACATTGAAAAACACCAACAAATTCAACAACAACTTCAACATTGGAAAACACCAACAAATTCAACAACAACCTCGAAATTGAAAAACACCAACATATTCAACAACAACCTCAACATTGAAAAACAACAACAACCTCAACATTGAAAAACACCAACAAATTCAACAACAACCTCAACATTGAAAAACATCAACAAATTCAACATAAACCTCAACATTTAAAAACGCCAACAAATTCAACAACAATCCCAACATTGAAAAACACCAACAAATTCAACAATAACCTCAACATTGAAAAACAACAACAACCTCAACATTGAAAAACACCAACAAATTCAACAACAACCTCAACATTGAAAAACACCAACAAATTCAACAACAACCTCAACATTGAAAAACAACAACAACCTCAACATTGAAAAACACCAACAAATTCAACAACAACCTCAACATTGAAAAACAACAACAACCTCAACATTGAAAAACACCAACAAATTCAACAACAACCTCAATATTGAAAAACACCAACAAATTCAACAACAACCTCAGCATTGAAAAACAACAACAACCTCAACATTGGAAAACACCAACAAATTCAACAACAACCTCAGCATTGAAAAACAACAACAACCTCAACATTGATAAACACCAACAAATTCAACAACAACTTCAACATTGAAAAACACCAACAAATTCAACAACAACCACGAAATTGAAAAACACCAACAAATTCAACAACAACCTCAACATTGAAAAACAACAACAACCTGAACATTGAAAAACACCAACAAATTCAACAACAACCTCAGCATTGAAAAACAACAACAACCTCAACATTGAAAAACACCAATATATTCATCAACAACCTCAACATTTAAAAACACCAACAAATTCAACAACAACCTCAACTTTGAAAAACAACAACAACCTCAACATTGAAAAACACCAACAAATTCAACAACAACCTCAACATTGAAAAACAAGAACAACCTCAACATTGAAAAACACCAACAAATTCAACAACAACCTCAACATTCAAAAACACCAACAAATTCAACAACAACCTGAACATTTAAAAACGCCAACAAATTCAACAACAACCTCAACATTGAAAAACACCAACAAATTCAACAACAACCTCAACATTAAAAAACAACAACAACCTCAACATTGAAAAACACCAACAAATTCAACAACAAATTCAACATTGAAAAACACCAACAAATTCAACAACAACCTCGACATTGAAAAACACCAACAAATTCAACAACAACCTCCACATTGAACAACAACAACAACCTCAACATTGAAAAACACCAACAAATTCAACAACAACCTCAACATTGAAAAACAACAACATCCTCAACATTGAAAAACACCAACAAATTCAACAACAACCTCAACATTGAAAAACACCAACAAATTCAACAAAAACTTCAACATTGAAAAACACCAACAAATTCAACAACAACCTCGACATTGAAAAACACCAACAAATTCAACAGCAACCTCAACATTGAAACACTACAACAACCTCAACATTGAAAAACACCAACAAATTCAACAACAACCTCAACATTGAAAAACACCAACAAATTCAACTACAACCTCAACATTGAAAAACAACAACAACCTCAACATTGAAAAACACCAACAAATTCAACAACAAGCTCAACATTGAAAAACACCAACAAATTCAACAACAACCTCAACATTGAAAAATAACAACAACCTCAACATTGAAAAACACCAACAAATTCAACAACAACTTCAACATTGGAAAACACCAACAAATTCAACAACAACCTCGAAATTGAAAAACACCAACATATTCAACAACAACCTCAACATTGAAAAACATCAACAAATTCAACATAAACCTCAACATTTAAAAACGCCAACAAATTCAACAACAACCTCAACATTGAAAAACACCAACAAATTCAACAATAACCTCAACATTGAAAAACAACAACAACCTCAACATTGAAAAACACCAACAAATTCAAGAACAACCTCAAGATAGAAAAACACCAACAAATTCAACAACAACCTCAACATTGAAAAACAACAACAACCTCAACATTGAAAAACACCAACAAATTCAACAACAACCTCAACATTTAAAAACACAAACAAATTCAACAACAACCTCAACATTGAAAAACACCAACAAATTCAACAACAACCTCAAGATTGAAAAACAACAACAACCTCAACATTGAAAAACACCAACAAATTCAACAACAACCTCAACATTGAAAAACAACAACAACCTCAACATAAAAAACACCAACAAATTCAACAACAACTTCAACATTGAAAAACACCAACAAATTCAACAACAACCTCGACATTGAAAAAGACCATCAAATTCAACAACAACCTCAACATTGAAAAACACCAACAAATTCAACAACAACCTCCACATTGAACAACAACAACAACCTCAACATTGAAAAACACCAACAAATTCAACAACAACTTCAACATTGAAAAACAACAACGACCTCAACATTGAAAAACACCAACAAATTCAACAACAACCTCAACATTTAAAAACACCAACAAATTCAACAACAACCTCAACATTGAAAAACACCAACAAATTCAACAACAACCTCGACATTGAAAAACACCAACAAATTCAACAACAACCTCAACATTGAAAAACAACAACAACCTCAACATTGAAAAACAACAACAACCTCAACATTGAGAAACACCAACCAATTCAACAACAACCTGAACATTGAAAAACAACAACAACCTCAACATTGAAAAACACCAACAAATTCAACAACAACTTCAACATTGAAAAACACCAACAAATTCAACAACAACCTCGAAATTCAAAAACACCAACAAATTCAACAACAACCTCAACATTGAAAAACAACAACAACCTCAACATTGAAAAACAACAACAACTTCAACAACAACCTCAACATTGAAAAACACCAACAAATTCAACAACAACCTCAACATTGAAAAACAACAACAACCTCAACATTGAAAATCACCAACAAATTCAAGAACAACCTCAAGATAGAAAAACACCAACAAATTCAACAACAACCTCAACATTGAAAAACAACAACAACCTCAACATTGAAAAACACCAACAAATTCAACAACAACCTCAACATTTAAAAACACAAACAAATTCAACAACAACCTCAACATTGAAAAACACCAACAAATTCAACAACAACCTCAAGATTGAAAAACAACAACAACCTCAACATTGAAAAACACCAACAAATTCAACAACAACCTCAACATTGAAAAACAACAACAACCTCAACATAAAAAACACCAACAAATTCAACAACAACTTCAACATTGAAAAACACCAACAAATTCAACAACAACCTCGACATTGAAAAAGACCATCAAATTCAACAACAACCTCAACATTGAAAAACACCAACAAATTCAACAACAACCTCCACATTGAACAACAACAACAACCTCAACATTGAAAAACACCAACAAATTCAACAACAACTTCAACATTGAAAAACAACAACAACCTCAACATAAAAAACACCAACAAATTCAACAACAACCTCAACATTTAAAAACACCAACAAATTCAACAACAACCTCAACATTGAAAAACACCAACAAATTCAACAACAACCTCGACATTGAAAAACACCAACAAATTCAACAACAACCTCAACATTGAAAAACAACAACAACCTCAACATTGAAAAACAACAACAACCTCAACATTGAGAAACACCAACCAATTCAACAACAACCTGAACATTGAAAAACAACAACAACCTCAACATTGAAAAACACCAACAAATTCAACAACAACTTCAACATTGAAAAACACCAACAAATTCAACAACAACCTCGAAATTCAAAAACACCAACAAATTCAACAACAACCTCAACATTGAAAAACAACAACAACCTCAACATTGAAAAACAACAACAACTTCAACAACAACCTCAACATTGAAAAACACCAACAAATTCAACAACAACCTCAACATTGAAAAACAACAACAACCTCAACATTGAAAATCACCAACAAATTCAACAACAACCTCAACATTGAAAAACACCAACAAATTCAACAACAACCTCCACATTGAACAACAACAACAACCTCAACATTGAAAAACACCAAAAAATTCAACAACAACCTCAACATTGAAAAACACCAATAAATTCAACAACAACCTCCACATTGAACAACAACAACAACCTCAACATTGAAAAACACCAACAAATTCAACAACAACTTCAACATTGAAAAACAACAACAACCTCAACATTGAAAAACACCAACAAATTCAACAACCCCAACATTTAAAAACACCAACAAATTCAACAACAACCTCAACATTGAAAAACACCAACAAATTCAACAACAACCTCGACATTGAAAAACACCAACAAATTCAACAACAACCTCAACATTGAAAAACTACAACAACCTCAACATTGAAAAACACCAACAAATACAAAAACAACCTCAACATTGAAAAACAACAACAACCTCAACATTGAAAAACACCAAAAAATTCAACAACAACCTCAACAATGAAAACACCAACAAATTCAACAACAACCTCAACATTGAAAATCAACAACAACCTCAACATTGAAAAACACCAACCAATTCAACAACAACCTGCACATTGAAAAACACCAATAACCTCAACATTGAAAAACACCAACAAATTCAACAACAACTTCAACATTGAAAAACACCAACAAATTCAACAACAACCTCGAAATTCAAAAACACCAACAAATTCAACAACAACCTCAACATTGAAAAACAACAACAACCTCAACATTGAAAAACACCAACAAATTCAACAACAACCTCAACATTGAAAAACACCAAAAAATTCAACAACAACCTCAACATTGAAAAACAACAACAACCTCAACATTGAAAAACACCAACAAATTCAACAACAACCTCAACATTGAAAACACCAACAAATTCAACAACAACCTCCACATTGAACAACAACAACAACCTCAACATTGAAAAACACCAACAAATTCAACAACAACCTCCACATTGAACAACAACAACAACCTCAACATTGAAAAACACCAACAAATTCAACAACAACCTCAACATTGAAAAACAACAACATCCTCAACATTGAAAAACACCAACAAATTCAACAACAACCTCAACATTGAAAAACACCAACAAATTCAACAAAAACTTCAACATTGAAAAACACCAACAAATTCAACAACAACCTCGACATTGAAAAACACCAACAAATTCAACAGCAACCTCAACATTGAAACACTACAACAACCTCAACATTGAAAAACACCAACAAATTCAACAACAACCTCAACATTGAAAAACACCAACAAATTCAACAACAACCTCAACATTGAAAAACAACAACAACCTCAACATTGAAAAACACCAACCAATTCAACAACAGGTTCAACATTGAAAAACACCAACAAATTCAACAACAACCTCAACATTGAAAAATAACAACAACCTCAACATTGAAAAACAACAACAACCTCAACATTGAAAAACACCAACAAATTCAACAACAACCTCAACATTGAAAAACACCAACAAATTCAACAACAACCTCAACATTGAAAAATAACAACAACCTCAACATTGAAAAACAACAACAACCTCAACATTGAAAAACACCAACAATATTCACCAACAACCTCAACATTGAAAAAGAACAACAACCTCAACATTGAAAAACACCAAGAAATTCAACAACAACTTCAACATTGAAAAACACCAACAAATTCAACAACAACCTCGAAATTGAAAAACATCAACAAGTTCAACAACAACCTCAACATTGAAAAATAACAACAACCTCAACATTGAAAACAACAACAACCTCAACATTGAAAAACACCAACAAATTCAACAACAACCTCAACATTCAAAAACAACAACAACCTCACCACAAAATACACCAACAAATTCAACAACAACTTCAACATTGAAAAACACCAACAAATTCAACAACAACCTCGACATTGAAAAACACCATCAAATTCAACAACAACCTCAACATTGAAAAACAACAACCTCAACATTGAAAAACACCAACAAATTCAACAACAACCTCAACATTGAAAAACACCTACAAATTCAACAACAACCTCAACATTTAAAAACAACAACAACCTCAACATTGAAAAACACCAACAAATTCAACAACAACCTCAACATTGAAAAACAACAACAACCTCAACATCGAAAAACACCAACAAATTCAACAACAACTTCAACATTGAAAAACACCAACAAATTCAACAACAACCTCGACATTGAAAAACACCATCAAATTCAACAACAACCTCAACATTGAAAAACACCAACAAATTCAACAACACCCTCCACATTGAACAACAACAACCTCAACATTGAAAAACACCAACAAATTCAACAACAACCTCAACATTGAAAAACACCAACAAGTTCAACAACAACCTCCACATTGAACAACAACAACAACCTCAACATTGAAAAACACCAACAAATTCAACAACAACTTCAACATTGAAAAACACCAACAAATTCAACAACAACCTCGACATTGAAAAACACCAACAAATTCAAAAACAACCTCAACATTGAACAACAACAACAACCTCAACATTGAAAAACACCAACAAATTCAACAACAACCTCAACATTGAAAAACAACAACAACCTCAACATTGAAAAACACCAACAAATTCAACAACAAACTCAACATTTAAAAACACCAACAAATACAACAACAACCTCAACATTGAAAAACACCAACAAATTCAACAACAACTTCAACATTAAAAAACACCAACAAATTCAACAACAACCTCGACATTGAAAAACACCAACAAATTCAAAAACAACCTCAACATTGAAAAACTAAAGCAACCTCAACATTGAAAAACACCAACAAATACAACAACAACCTCAACATTGAAAAACAACAACAACCTCAACATTGAAAAACACCAACAAATTCAACAACAACCTCAACAATGAAAACACCAACAAATTCAACAACAACCTCAATATTGAAAAACAACAACAACCTCAACATTGAAAAAAAACAACAACCTCATCATTGAGAAACACCAACCAATTCAACAACAACCTGAACATTGAAAAACAACAACAACTTCAACATTGAAAAACACCAACAAATTCAACAACAACTTCAACATTGAAAAACACCAACAAATTCAACAACAACCTCGAAATTGAAAAACACCATAAAATTCAACAACAACCTCAACATTGAAAAACAACAACAACCTCAACATTGAAAAACACCAACAAATTCAACAACAATCTCAACATTGAAAAACACCAACAAATTCAACAACAACCTCAACATTGAAAAACAACAACAACCTCAACATTGAAAAACACCAACAAATTCAACAACAACCTCAACATTGAAAAACACCAACATATTCAACAACAACCTCAACATTGAAAAACAACAACAACCTCAACATTGAAAAACACCAACAAATTCAACAACAACCTCAACATTGAAAAACACCAACAAATTCAACAACAACCTCAACATTTAAAAACAACAACAACCTGAACATTGAAAAACACCAACAAATTCAACAACAACCTCAACATTGAAAAACAACAACAACCTCAACATTGAAAAACACCAACAAATTCAACAACAACTTCAACATTGAAAAACACCAACAAATTCAACAGCAACCTCGACATTGAAAAACACCAACAAATTCAACAACAACCTCAACATTGAAAAACAACAACAACCTCAACATTGAAAAACACCAACAAATTCAACAACAACCTCAACATTGAAAAACAACAACAACCTCAACATAAAAAACACCAACAAATTCAACAACAACTTCAACATTGAAAAACACCAGCAAATTCAACAACAACCTCGACATTGAAAAACACCATCAAATTCAACAACAACCTCAACATTGAAAAACAACAACAACCTCAACATTGAAAAACACCAACAAATTCAACAACAACCTCAACATTGAAAAACACCAACAAATTCAACAACAACCTCAACATTTAAAAACAACAACAACCTCAACATTGAAAAACACCAACAAATTCAACAACAGGCTCAACATTGAAAAACACCAACAAATTCAACAAGAACCTCAACATTGAAAAATAACAACAACCTCAACATTGAAAAACAACAACAACCTCAACATTTAAAAACACCAACAAATTCAACAACAACCTCAACATTGAAAAACACCAACAAATTCAACAACAACCTCAACATTGAAAAATAACAACAACCTCAACATTGAAAAACAACAACAACCTCAACATTGAAAAACACCAACAATATTCAACAACAACCTCAACATTGAAAAAGAGCAACAACCTCAACATTGTAAAACACCAAGAAATTCAACAACAACTTCAACATTGAAAAACACCAACAAATTCAACAACAACCTCGAAATTGAAAAACATCAACAAGTTCAACAACAACCTCAACATTGAAAAATAACAACAACCTCAACATTGAAAACAACAACAACCTCAACATTGAAAAACACCAACAAATTCAACAACAACCTCAACATTCAAAAACAACAACAACCTCACCACAAAATACACCAACAAATTCAACAACAACTTCAACATTGAAAAACACCAACAAATTCAACAACAACCTCGACATTGAAAAACACCATCAAATTCAACAACAACCTCAACATTGAAAAACAACAACCTCAACATTGAAAAACACCAACAAATTCAACAACAACCTCAACATTGAAAAACACCTACAAATTCAACAACAACCTCAACATTTAAAAACAACAACAACCTCAACATTGAAAAACACCAACAAATTCAACAACAACCTCAACATTGAAAAACAACAACAACCTCAACATCGAAAAACACCAACAAATTCAACAACAACTTCAACATTGAAAAACACCAACAAATTCAACAACAACCTCGACATTGAAAAACACCATCAAATTCAACAACAACCTCAACATTGAAAGACACCAACAAATTCAACAACACCCTCCACATTGAACAACAACAACCTCAACATTGAAAAACACCAACAAATTCAACAACAACCTCAACATTGAAAAACACCAACAAGTTCAACAACAACCTCCACATTGAACAACAACAACAACCTCAACATTGAAAAACACCAACAAATTCAACAACAACTTCAACATTGAAAAACACCAACAAATTCAACAACAACCTCGACATTGAAAAACACCAACAAATTCAAAAACAACCTCAACATTGAACAACAACAACAACCTCAACATTGAAAAACACCAACAAATTCAACAACAACCTCAACATTGAAAAACAACAACAACCTCAACATTGAAAAACACCAACAAATTCAACAACAAACTCAACATTTAAAAACACCAACAAATTCAACAACAACCTCAACATTGAAAAACACCAACAAATTCAACAACAACTTCAACATTGAAAAACACCAACAAATTCAACAACAACCTCGACATTGAAAAACACCAACAAATTGAAAAACAACCTCAACATTGAAAAACTACAACAACCTCAACATTGAAAAACACCAACAAATACAAAAACAACCTCAACATTGAAAAACAACAACAACCTCAACATTGAAAAACACCAACAAATTCAACAACAACCTCAACATTGAAAAACACCTACAAATTCAACAACAACCTCAACATTTAAAAACAACAACAACCTCAACATTGAAAAACACCAACAAATTCAACAACAACCTCAACATTGAAAAACAACAACAACCTCAACATCGAAAAACACCAACAAATTCAACAACAACTTCAACATTGAAAAACACCAACAAATTCAACAACAACCTCGACATTGAAAAACACCATCAAATTCAACAACAACCTCAACATTGAAAAACACCAACAAATTCAACAACACCCTCCACATTGAACAACAACAACCTCAACATTGAAAAACACCAACAAATTCAACAACAACCTCAACATTGAAAAACACCAACAAGTTCAACAACAACCTCCACATTGAACAACAACAACAACCTCAACATTGAAAAACACCAACAAATTCAACAACAACCTCAACATTGAAAAACAACAACAACCTCAACATTGAAAAACACCAACAAATTCAACAACAAACTCAACATTTAAAAACACCAACAAATTCAACAACAACCTCAACATTGAAAAACACCAACAAATTCAACAACAACTTCAACATTGAAAAACACCAACAAATTCAACAACAACCTCGACATTGAAAAACACCAACAAATTCAAAAACAACCTCAACATTGAAAAACTACAACAACCTCAACATTGAAAAACACCAACAAATACAACAACAACCTCAACATTGAAAAACAACAACAACCTCAACATTGAAAAACACCAACAAATTCAACAACAACCTCAACAATGAAAACACCAACAAATTCAACAACAACCTCAATATTGAAAATCAACAACAACCTCAACATTGAAAAAAAACAACAACCTCATCATTGAAAAACACCAACCAATTCAACAACAACCTGAACATTGAAAAACAACAACAACTTCAACATTGAAAAACACCAACAAATTCAACAACAAATTCAACATTGAAAAACACCAACAAATTCAACAACAACCTCGAAATTGAAAAACACCAAAAAATTCAACAACAACCTCAACATTGAAAAACAACAACAACCTCAACATTGAAAAACACCAACAAATTCAACAACAATCTCAGCATTGAAAAACACCAACAAATTCAACAACAACCTCAACATTGAAAAACAACAACAACCTCAACATTGAAAAACACCAACAAATTCAACAACAACCTCAACATTGAAAAACACCAACATATTCAACAACAACCTCAACATTGAAAAACAACAACAACCTCAACATTGAAAAACACCAACAAATTCAACAACAACCTCAACATTGAAAAACACCAACAAATTCAACAACAACCTCAACATTTAAAAACAACAACAACCTGAACATTGAAAAACACCAACAAATTCAACAACAACCTCAACATTGAAAAACAACAACAACCTCAACATTGAAAAACACCAACAAATTCAACAACAACTTCAACATTGAAAAACACCAACAAATTCAACAGCAACCTCGACATTGAAAAACACCAACAAATTCAACAACAACCTCAACATTGAAAAACAACAACAACCTCAACATTGAAAAACACCAACAAATTCAACAACAACCTCAACATTGAAAAACAACAACAACCTCAACATAAAAAACACCAACAAATTCAACAACAACTTCAACATTGAAAAACACCATCAAATTCAACAACAACCTCAACATTGAAAAACAACAACAACCTCAACATTGAAAAACACCAACAAATTCAACAACAACCTCAACATTGAAAAACACCAACAAATTCAACAACAACCTCAACATTTAAAAACAACAACAACCTGAACATTGAAAAACACCAACAAATTCAACAACAACCTCAACATTGAAAAACAACAACAACCTCAACATTGAAAAACACCAACAAATTCAACAACAACTTCAACATTGAAAAACACCAACAAATTCAACAACAACCTCGACTTTGAAAAACACCAACAAATTCAACAACAACCTCAACATTGAAAAACAACACCAACCTCAACATTGAAAAACACCAACAAATTCAACAGCAACCTCAACATTTAAAGACACCAACAAATTCAACAACAACCTCAACATTGAAAAACACCAACAAATTCAACAACAACCTCAACATTGAAAAACACCAACAAATTCAACAACAACGTCACACAACATTGAAAAACAACAACAACCTCAACATCGAAAAACACCAACAAATTCATCAACAACCTCAACATTTAAAAACACCAACAAATTCAACAACAACCTCAACATTGAAAAACACCAACAAATTCAACAACAACTTCAACATTGAAAAACACCAATAAATTCAACAGCAACCTAGACATTGAAAAACACCAACAAATTCAACAACAACCTCAACATTGAAAAACAACAACAACCTCAACATTGAAAAACACCAACAAATTCAACAACAACCTCAACATTGAAAAACAACAACAACCTCAACATAAAAAACACCAACAAATTCAACAACAACTTCAACATTGAAAAACACCCGCAAATTCAACAACAACCTCAACATTGAAAAAGAACAACAACCTCAACATTGAAAACACCAACAAATTCAACAACAACCTCAACATTGAAAAACAACAACAACCTCAACATAAAAAACACCAACAAATTCAACAACAACTTCAACATTGAAAAACACCAACATATTAAACAACAACCTCGACATTGAAAAACAAAATCAAATTCAACAACAGCCTCAACATTGAAAAACACCAACAAATTCAACAACAACCTCCACATTGAACAACAACAACCTCAACATTGAAAAACACCAACAAATTCAACAACAACCTCAACATTGAAAAACACCAACAAGTTCAACAACAACCTCCACATTGAACAACAACAACAACCTCAACATTGAAAAACACCAACACATTCACCAACAACCTCAACATTGCAAAACAACAACAACCTCAACATTGAAAAACACCAACAAATTCAACAACAAGCTCAAAATTTAAAAACACCAACAAATTCAACAACAACCTCAACATTGAAAAACACCAACAAATTCAACAACAACTTCAACATTGAAAAACACCAACAAATTCAACAACAACCTCGACATTGAAAAACACCAACAAATTCAACAACAACCTCAACATTGAAAAACTACAACAACCTCAACATTGAAAAACACCAACAAATACAACAACAACCTCAACATTGAAAAACAACAACAACCTCAACATTGAAAAACACCAACAAATTCAACAACAACCTCAACAATGAAAACACCAACAAATTCAACAACAACCTCAACATTGAAAAACAACAACAACCTCAACATTGAAAAACAACAACAACCTCAACATTGAAAAACACCAACCAATTCAACAACAACCTGAACATTGAAAAACAACAACAACTTCAACATTGAAAAACACCAACAATTCAACAACAACTTCAACATTGAAAAACACCAACAAATTCAACAACAACCTCGAAATTGAAAAACACCAACAAATTCAACAACAACCTCAACATTGAAAAACAACAACAACCTCAACATTGAAAAACACCAACAAATTCAACAACAACCTCAACATTGAAAAACACCAACAAATTCAACAACAACCTCAACATTGAAAAACAATAACAACCTCAACGTTGAAAAACACCAACAAATTCAACAACAACCTCAACATTTAAAAACAACAACAACCTGAACATTGAAAAACACCAACAAATTCAACAACAACCTCAACATTGAAAAACAACAACAACCTCAACATTGAAAAACACCAACAAATTCAACAACAACTTCAACATTGAAAAACACCAACAAATTCAACAACAACCTCGACATTGAAAAACACCAACAAATTCAACAACAACCTCAACATTGAAAAACAACAACAACCTCAACATTGAAAAACACCAACAAATTCAACAACAACCTCAACATTGAAAAACAACAACAACCTCAACATAAAAAACACCAACAAAGTCAACAACAACTTCAACATTGAAAAACACCAGCAAATTCAACAACAACCTCGACATTGAAAAACACCATCAAATTCAACAACAACCTCAACATTGAAAAACAACAACAACCTCAACATTGAAAAACACCAACAAAATCAACAACAACCTCAACATTGAAAAACACCAACAAATTCAACAACAACCTCAACATTTAAAAACAACAACAACCTGAACATTGAAAAACACCAACAAATTCAACAACAACCTCAACATTGAAAAACAACAACAACCTCAACATTGAAAAACACCAACAAATTCAACAACAACTTCAACATTGAAAAACACCAACAAATTCAACAACAACCTCGACATTGAAAAACACCAACAAATTCAACAACAACCTCAACATTGAAAAACAACACCAACCTCAACATTGAAAAACACCAACAAATTCAACAGCAACCTCAACATTTAAAGACACCAACAAATTCAACAACAACCTCAACATTGAAAAACACCAACAAATTCAACAACAACCTCAACATTTAAAAACAACAACAACCTCAACATTGAAAAACACCAACAAATTCAACAACAACCTCACACAACATTGAAAAACAACAACAACCTCAACATCGAAAAACACCAACAAATTCATCAACAACCTCAACATTTAAAAACACCAACAAATTCAACAACAACCTCAACATTGAAAAACACCAACAAATTCAACAACAACTTCAACATTGAAAAACACCAACAAATTCAACAGCAACCTCGACATTGAAAAACACCAACAAATTCAAAAACAACCTCAACATTGAAAAACAACAACAACCTCAACATTGAAAAACACCAACAAATTCAACAACAACCTCAACATTGAAAAACAACAACAACCTCAACATAAAAAACACCAACAAATTCAACAACAACTTCAACATTGAAAAACGCCAGCAAATTCAACAACAACCTCAACATTGAAAAAGAACAACAACCTCAACATTGAAAACACCAACAAATTCAACAACAACCTCAACATTGAAAAACAACAACAACCTCAACATAAAAAACACCAACAAATTCAACAACAACTTCAACATTGAAAAACACCAACATATTCAACAACAACCTCGACATTGAAAAACAAAATCAAATTCAACAACAGCCTCAACATTGAAAAACACCAACAAATTCAACAACAACCTCGAAATTGAAAAACACCAACAAATTCAACAACAACCTCAACATTGAAAAACAACAACAACCTCAACATTGAAAAACACCAACAAATTCAACAACAACCTCAACATTGAAAAACACCAACAAATTCAACAACAACCTCAACATTGAAAAACAATAACAACCTCAACGTTGAAAAACACCAACAAATTCAACAACAACCTCAACATTTAAAAACAACAACAACCTGAACATTGAAAAACACCAACAAATTCAACAACAACCTCAACATTGAAAAACAACAACAACCTCAACATTGAAAAACACCAACAAATTCAACAACAACTTCAACATTGAAAAACACCAACAAATTCAACAACAACCTCGACATTGAAAAACACCAACAAATTCAACAACAACCTCAACATTGAAAAACAACAACAACCTCAACATTGAAAAACACCAACAAATTCAACAACAACCTCAACATTGAAAAACAACAACAACCTCAACATAAAAAACACCAACAAAGTCAACAACAACTTCAACATTGAAAAACACCAGCAAATTCAACAACAACCTCGACATTGAAAAACACCATCAAATTCAACAACAACCTCAACATTGAAAAACAACAACAACCTCAACATTGAAAAACACCAACAAATTCAACAACAACCTCAACATTGAAAAACACCAACAAATTCACCAACAACCTCAACATTTAAAAACAACAACAACCTGAACATTGAAAAACACCAACAAATTCAACAACAACCTCAACATTGAAAAACAACAACAACCTCAACATTGAAAAACACCAACAAATTCAACAACAACTTCAACATTGAAAAACACCAACAAATTCAACAACAACCTCGACATTGAAAAACACCAACAAATTCAACAACAACCTCAACATTGAAAAACAACACCAACCTCAACATTGAAAAACACCAACAAATTCAACAGCAACCTCAACATTTAAAGACACCAACAAATTCAACAACAACCTCAACATTGAAAAACACCAACAAATTCAACAACAACCTCAACATTTAAAAACAACAACAACCTCAACATTGAAAAACACCAACAAATTCAACAACAACCTCACACAACATTGAAAAACAACAACAACCTCAACATCGAAAAACACCAACAAATTCATCAACAACCTCAACATTTAAAAACACCAACAAATTCAACAACAACCTCAACATTGAAAAACACCAACAAATTCAACAACAACTTCAACATTGAAAAACACCAACAAATTCAACAGCAACCTCGACATTGAAAAACACCAACAAATTCAAAAACAACCTCAACATTGAAAAACAACAACAACCTCAACATTGAAAAACACCAACAAATTCAACAACAACCTCAACATTGAAAAACAACAACAACCTCAACATAAAAAACACCAACAAATTCAACAACAACTTCAACATTGAAAAACGCCAGCAAATTCAACAACAACCTCAACATTGAAAAAGAACAACAACCTCAACATTGAAAACACCAACAAATTCAACAACAACCTCAACATTGAAAAACAACAACAACCTCAACATAAAAAACACCAACAAATTCAACAACAACTTCAACATTGAAAAACACCAACATATTCAACAACAACCTCGACATTGAAAAACAAAATCAAATTCAACAACAGCCTCAACATTGAAAAACACCAACAAATTCAACAACAACCTCCACATTGAACAACAACAACCTCAACATTGAAAAACACCAACAAATTCAACAACAACCTCAACATTGAAAAACACCAACAAGTTCAACAACAACCTCCACATTGAACAACAACAACAACCTCAACATTGAAAAACACCAACACATTCACCAACAACCTGAACATTGAAAAACAACAACAACCTCAACATTGAAAAACACCAACAAATTCAACAACAAGCTCAAAATTTAAAAACACCAACAAATTCAACAACAACCTCAACATTGAAAAACACCAACAAATTCAACAACAACTTCAACATTGAAAAACACCAACAAATTCAACAACAACCTCGACATTGAAAAACACCAACAAATTCAACAACAACCTCAACATTGAAAAACTACAACAACCTCAACATTGAAAAACACCAACAAATACAACAACAACCTCAACATTGAAAAACAACAACAACCTCAACATTGAAAAACACCAACAAATTCAACAACAACCTCAACAATGAAAACACCAACAAATTCAACAACAACCTCAACATTGAAAAACAACAACAACCTCAACATTGAAAAACAACAACAACCTCAACATTGAAAAACACCAACCAATTCAACAACAACCTGAACATTGAAAAACAACAACAACTTCAACATTGAAAAACACCAACAATTCAACAACAACTTCAACATTGAAAAACACCAACAAATTCAACAACAACCTCGAAATTGAAAAACACCAACAAATTCAACAACAACCTCAACATTGAAAAACAACAACAACCTCAACATTGAAAAACACCAACAAATTCAACAACAACCTCAACATTGAAAAACACCAACAAATTCAACAACAACCTCAACATTGAAAAACAACAACAACCTCAACGTTGAAAAACACCAACAAATTCAACAACAACCTCAAAATTGAAAAACAACAACAACCTCAACATTGAAAAACACCAACAAATTCAACAACAACCTCAACATTGAAAAACACCAACAAATTCAACAACAAAGTCAGCATTGAAAAACAACAACAACCTCAACATTGAAAAACACCAACAGATCCAACAACAACCTCAACGTTGAAAAACAACAACAACCTCAACATTGAAAAACACCAACGAATTCAACAACAACTTCAACATTGAAAAACACCAACAAATTCAACAACAACCTCGAAATTGAAAAACACCAACAAATTCAACAACAACCTCAACATTGAAAAATAACAACAACCTCAACATTGAAAAACAACAACAACCTCAACATTGAAAAACACCAACAAATTCAACAACAACCTCAACATTGAAAAATAACAACAACCTCAACAT
This sequence comes from Isurus oxyrinchus, assembly GCA_026770705.1. Lineage (NCBI taxonomy): Eukaryota > Metazoa > Chordata > Chondrichthyes > Lamniformes > Lamnidae > Isurus > Isurus oxyrinchus. The sequence goes on from JANJGN010000381.1 coordinate 199,470, forward strand.
TGAAAAACAACAACAACCTCAACATTGAAAAACACCAACAAATTCAACAACAAACCTCAACAGCGAAAAACAACAACAACCTCATCATAAAAAACACCAACAAAGTCAACAACTTCAACATTGAAAAACACCAGCAAATTCAAAAACAACCTCGACATTGAAAAACACCATCAAATTCAACAACAACCTCAACATTGAAAAAAGACAACAACCTCAACATTGAAAAACACCAACAAATTCAACAACAACCTCAACATTGAAAAACACCAACAAATTCAACAACAACCTCAACATTTAAAAACAACAACAACCTGAACATTGAAAAACACCAACAAATTCAACAACAACCTCAACATTGAAAAACAACAACAACCTCAACATTGAAAAACACCAACAAATTCAACAACAACTTCAACATTGAAAAACACCAACAAATTCAACAACAACCTCGACATTGAAAAACACCAACAAATTCAACAACAACCTCAACATTGAAAAACAACAACAACCTCAACATTGAAAAACACCAACAAATTCAACAACAACCTCAACATTGAAAAACAACAACAACCTCAACATAAAAAACACCAACAAATTCAACAACAACTTCAACATTGAAAAACACCAACAAATTCAACAACAACCTCGACATTGAAAAACACCATCAAATTCAACAACAACCTCAACATTGAAAAACAACAACAACCTCAACATTGAAAAACACCAACAAATTCAACAACAACCTCAACATTGAAAAACACCAACAAATTCAACAACAGCCTCCACATTGAACAACAACAACAACCTCAAAATTGAAAAACACCAACAAATTCAACAACAACCTCAACATTGAAAAACAACAACAACCTCAACATTGAAAAACACCAACAAATTCAACAACAACCTCAACATTTAAAGACACCAACAAATTCAACAACAACCTCAACATTGAAAAACACCAACAAATTCAACAACAAACTCAACATTTAAAAACAACAACAACCTCAACATTGAAAAACACCAACAAATTCAACAACAACCTCACACAACATTGAAAAACAACAACAACCACAACATCGAAAAACACCAACAAATTCAACAACAACCTCAACATTTAAAAACACCAACAAATTCAACAACAACCTCAACATTGAAAAACACCAACAAATTCAACAGCAACTTCAACATTGAAAAACAGCAACAAATTCAACAGCAACCTCAACATTGAAAAACACCAACAAATTCAACAACAACCTCAACATTTAAAAACAACAACAACCTCAACATAAAAAACACCAACAAATTCAACAACAACTTCAACATTGAAAAACACCAACAAATTCAACAACAACCTCGACATTGAAAAACACCATCAAATTCAACAACAACCTCAACATTGAAAAACACAAACAAATTCAACAACAGCCTCCACATTGAACAACAACAACAACCACAACATTGAAAAACACCAACAAATTCAACAACAACCTCAACATTGAAAAACACCAATAAATTCAACAACAACCTCCACATTGAACAACAACAACCTCAACATTGAAAAACACCAACAAATTCAACAACAACCTCAACATTGAAAAACAACAACAACCTCAACATTGAAAAACACCAACAAATTCAACAACAACCTCAACATTTAAAAACACCAACAAATTCAACAACAACCTCAACATTGAAAAACACCAACCAATTCAACAACAACCTGAACATTGAAAAACAACAACAACTTCAACATTGAAAAACACCAACAATTCAACAACAACTTCAACATTGAAAAACACCAACAAATTCAACAACAACCTCGAAATTGAAAAACACCAACAAATTCAACAACAACCTCAACATTGAAAAACAACAACAACCTCAACATTGAAAAACACCAACAAATTCAACAACAACCTCAACATTGAAAAACACCAACAAATTCAACAGCAACCTCAACATTGAAAAACAACAACAACCTCAACGTTGAAAAACACCAACAAATTCAACAGCAACCTCAACATTTAAAAACAACAACAACCTGAACATTGAAAAACACCAACAAATTCAACAACAACCTCAACATTGAAAAACAACAACAACCTCAACATTGAAAAACACCAACAAATTCAACAACAACTTCAACATTGAAAAACACCAACAAATTCAACAGCAACCTCGACATTGAAAAACACCAACAAATTCAACAACAACCTCAACATTGAAAAACAACAACAACCTCAACATTGAAAAACACCAACAAATTCAACAACAACCTCAACATTGAAAAACAACAACAACCTCAACATAAAAAACACCAACAAAGTCAACAACAACTTCAACATTGAAAAACACCAGCAAATTCAACAACAACCTCGACATTGAAAAACACCATCAAATTCAACAACAACCTCAACATTGAAAAACAACAACAACCTCAACATTGAAAAACACCAACAAATTCAACAACAACCTCAACATTGAAAAACACCAACAAATTCAACAACAACCTCAACATTTAAAAACAACAACAACCTGAACATTGAAAAACACCAACAAATTCAACAACAACCTCAACATTGAAAAACAACAACAACCTCAACATTGAAAAACACCAACAAATTCAACAACAACTTCAACATTGAAAAACACCAACAAATTCAACAACAACCTCGACATTGAAAAACACCAACAAATTCAACAACAACCTCAACATTGAAAAACAACACCAACCTCAACATTGAAAAACACCAACAAATTCAACAGCAACCTCAACATTTAAAGACACCAACAAATTCAACAACAACCTCAACATTGAAAAACACCAACAAATTCAACAACAACCTCAACATTTAAAAACAACAACAACCTCAACATTGAAAAACACCAACAAATTCAACAACAACCTCACACAACATTGAAAAACAACAACAACCTCAACATCGAAAAACACCAACAAATTCATCAACAACCTCAACATTTAAAAACACCAACAAATTCAACAACAACCTCAACATTGAAAAACACCAAAAAATTCAACAACAACTTCAACATTGAAAAACACCAACAAATTCAACAGCAACCTCGACATTGAAAAACACCAACAAATTCAACAACAACCTCAACATTGAAAAACAACAACAACCTCAACATTGAAAAACACCAACAAATTCAACAACAACCTCAACATTGAAAAACAACAACAACCTCAACATAAAAAACACCAACAAATTCAACAACAACTTCAACATTGCAAAACACCAACAAATTCAACAACAACCTCGACATTGAAAAACACCATCAAATTCAACAACAACCTCAACATTGAAAAACACAAACAAATTCAACAACAGCCTCCACATTGAACAACAACAACAACCACAACATTGAAAAACACCAACAAATTCAACAACAACCTCAACATTGAAAAACACCAATAAATTCAACAACAACCTCCACATTGAACAACAACAACCTCAACATTGAAAAACACCAACAAATTCAACAACAACCTCAACATTGAAAAACAACAACAACCTCAACATTGAAAAACACCAACAAATTCAACAACAACCTCAACATTGAAAAACTACAACAACCTCAACATTGAAAAACACCAACAATTACAACAACAACCTCAACATTGAAAAACAACAACAACCTGAAAATTGAATAACAACAACAACCTCAACATTGAAAAACACCAACAAATTCAACAACAACTTCAACATTGAAAAACACCAACAAATTCAACAACAACCTCGAAATTGAAAAACACCAACAAATTCAACAACAACCTCAACATTGAAAAACAACAACAACCTCAACATTGAAAAACACCAGCAAATTCAACAACAACCTCAACATTGAAAAACACCAACAAATTCAACAACAACCTCAACGTCGAAAAACAACAACAACCACAACATTGAAAAACACCAACAAATTCAACAACAACCTCAACATTGAAAAACAACAACAACCTCAACATTGAAAAATACCAACAAATTCAACAACAACCTCAACATTGAAAAACACCAACAAATTCAACAACAACCTCAGCATTGAAAAACAACAACAACCTCAACATTGAAAAACACCAACAAATTCAACAACAACTTCCACATTGAAAAACACCAACAAATTCAACAACAACCTCAACATTGAAAAACACCAACAAATTCAACAACAACCTCAACATTGAAAAATAACAACAACCTCAACATTGAAAAACAACAACAACCTCAACATTGAAAAACACCAACAAATTCTACAACAACCTCAACATTGAAAAATAACAACAACCTCAACATTGAAAAACAACAACAACCTCAACATTGAAAAACACCAACAAATTCAACAACAACCTCAACATTGAAAAACAACAACAACCTCATCATAAAAAACACCAACAAAGTCAACAACTTCAACATTGAAAAACACCAGCAAATTCAACAACAACCTCGACATTGAAAAACACCATCAAATTCAACAACAACCTCAACATTGAAAAACACAAACAAATTCAACAACAGCCTCCACATTGAACAACAACAACAACCACAACATTGAAAAACACCAACAAATTCAACAACAACCTCAACATTGAAAAACACCAATAAATACAACAACAACCTCCACATTGAACAACAACAACCTCAACATTGAAAAACACCAACAAATTCAACAACAACCTCAACATTGAAAAACAACAACAACCTCAACATTGAAAAACACCAACAAATTCAACAACAACCTCAACATTGAAAAACACCAACAAATTCAACAACAACCTCAACATTGAAAAACTACAACAACCTCAACATTGAAAAACACCAACAATTACAACAACAACCTCAACATTGAAAAACAACAACAACCTGAACATTGAATAACAACAACAACCTCAACATTGAAAAACACCAACAAATTCAACAACAACTTCAACATTGAAAAACACCAACAAATTCAACAACAACCTCGAAATTGAAAAACACCAACAAATTCAACAACAACCTCAACATTGAAAAACAACAACAACCTCAACATTGAAAAACACCAGCAAATTCAACAACAACCTCAACATTGAAAAACACCAACAAATTCAACAACAACCTCAACGTCGAAAAACAACAACAACCACAACATTGAAAAACACCAACAAATTCAACAACAACCTCAACATTGAAAAACAACAACAACCTCAACATTGAAAAATACCAACAAATTCAACAACAACCTCAACATTGAAAAACACCAACAAATTCAACAACAACCTCAGCATTGAAAAACAACAACAACCTCAACATTGAAAAACACCAACAAATTCAACAACAACTTCCACAGTGAAAAACACCAACAAATTCAACAACAACCTCAACATTGAAAAACACCAACAAATTCAACAACAACCTCAACATTGAAAAATAACAACAACCTCAACATTGAAAAACAACAACAACCTCAACATTGAAAAACACCAACAAATTCAACAACAACCTCAACATTGAAAAATAACAACAACCTCAACATTGAAAAACAACAACAACCTCAACATTGAAAAACACCAACAAATTCAACAACAACCTCAACATTGAAAAACAACAACAACCTCATCATAAAAAACACCAACAAAGTCAACAACTTCAACATTGAAAAACACCAGCAAATTCAACAACAACCTCGACATTGAAAAACACCATCAAATTCAACAACAACCTCAACATTGAAAAAAAAACAAAAACCTCAACATTGAAAAACACCAACAAATTCAACAACAACCTCAACATTGAAAAACACCAACAAATTCAACAACAACCTCAACATTTAAAAACAACAACAACCTGAACATTGAAAAACACCAACAAATTCAACAACAACCTCAACATTGAAAAACAACAACAACCTCAACATTGAAAAACACCAACAAATTCAACAACAACTTCAACATTGAAAAACACCAACAAATTCAACAACAACCTCGACATTGAAAAACACCAACAAATTCAACAACAACCTCAACATTGAAAAACAACAACAACCTCAACATTGAAAAACACCAACAAATTCAACAACAACCTCAACATTGAAAAACAACAACAACCTCAACATAAAAAACACCAACAAATTCAACAACTTCAACATTGAAAAACACCAACAAATTCAACAACAACCTCGACATTGAAAAACACCATCAAATTCAACAACAACCTCAACATTGAAAAACAACAACAACCTCAACATTGAAAAACACCAACAAATTCAACAACAACCTCAACATTGAAAAACACCAACAAATTCAACAACAACCTCCACATTGAACAACAACAACAACCTCAAAATTTAAAAACACCAACAAATTCAACAACAACCTCAACATTGAAAAACACCAACAAATTCAACAACAACCTCAACATTTAAAGACACCAACAAATTCAACAACAACCTGAACATTGAAAAACACCAACAAATTCAACAACAACCTCAACATTGAAAAACAACAACAACCTCAACATTGAAAAACACCAACAAATTCAACAACAACCTCACACAACATTGAAAAACAACAACAACCACAACATCGAAAAACACCAACAAATTCAACAACAACCTCAACATTGAAAAACACCAACAAATTCAACAACAACTTCAACATTGAAAAACACCAACAAATTCAACAACAACCTCGACATTGAAAAACACCAACAAATTCAACAACAACCTCAACATTGAAAAACAACAACAACCTCAACATTGAAAAACACCAGCAAATTCAACAACAACCTCAACATTGAAAAACACCAACAAATTCAACAACAACCTCAACATTGAAAAACAACAACAACCCCAACATTGAAAAACACCAACAAATTCAACAACAACCTCAACATTGAAAAACAACAACCTCAACATTGAAAAATACCAACAAATTCAACAACAACCTCAACATTGAAAAACACCAACAAATTCAACAACAACCTCAGCATTGAAAAACAACAACAACCTCACCATTGAAAAACACCAACAAATTCAACAACAACTTCAACATTGAAAAACACCAACAAATTCAACAACAACCTCAACATTGAAAAACACCAACAAATTCAACAACAACCTCAACATTGAAAAATAACAACAACCTCAACATTGAAAAACAACAACAACCTCAACATTGAAAAACACCAACAAATTCAACAACAACCTCAACATTGAAAAATAACAACAACCTCAACATTGAAAAACAACAACAACCTCAACATTGAAAAACACCAACAAATTCAACAACAACCTCAACATTGAAAAACAACAACAACCTCATCATAAAAAACACCAACAAAGTCAACAACTTCAACATTGAAAAACACGAGCAAATTCAACAACAACCTCGACATTGAAAAACACCATCAAATTCAACAACAACCTCAACATTGAAAAAAAACAACAACCTCAACATTGAAAAACACCAACAAATTCAACAACAACCTCAACATTGAAAAACACCAACAAATTCAACAACAACCTCAACATTTAAAAACAACAACAACCTGAACATTGAAAAACACCAACAAATTCAACAACAACCTCAACATTGAAAAACAACAACAACCTCAACATTGAACAACACCAACAAATTCAACAACAACCTCAACATTGAAAAACAACAACAACCTCAACATTGAAAAACACCAACAAATTCAACAACAACCTCAACATTGAAAAACAACAACAACCTCAACATAAAAAACACCAACAAATTCAACAACTTCAACATTGAAAAACACCAACAAATTCAACAACAACCTCGACATTGAAAAACACCATCAAATTCAACAACAACCTCAACATTGAAAAACAACAACAACCTCAACATTGAAAAACACCAACAAATTCAACAACAACCTCAACAGTGAAAAACACCAAGAAATTCAACAACAACCTCCACATTGAACAACAGCAACCTCAAAATTGAAGAACACCAACAAATTCAACAACAACCTCAACATTGAAAAACAACAACAACCTCAACATTGAAAAACACCAACAAATTCAACAACAACCTCAACATTTAAAGACACCAACAAATTCAACAACAACCTCAACATTGAAAAACACCAACAAATTCAACAACAACCTCAACATTTAAAAACAACAACAACCTCAACATTGAAAAACACCAACAAATTCAACAACAACCTCACACAACATTGAAAAACAACAACAACCAAAACATCGAAAAACACCAACAAATTCAACAACAACCTGAACATTTAAAAACACCAACAAATTCAACAACAACCTCAACATTGAAAAACACCAACAAATTCAACAGCAACTTCAACATAGAAAAAGACCAACAAATTCAACAGCAACCTCGACATTGAAAAACACCAACAAATTCAACAACAACCTCAACATTGAAAAACAACAACAACCTCAACATTGAAAAACAACAACAAATTCAACAACAACCTCAACATTGAAAAACAACAACAACCTCAACATAAAAAACACCAACAAATTCAACAACAACTTCAACATTGAAAAACAACAACAAATTCAACAACAACCTCGACATTGAAAAACACCATCAAATTCAACAACAACCTCAACATTGAAAAACACCAACAAATTCAACAACAACCTCCACATTGAACAACAATAACAACCACAACATTGAAAAACACCAACAAATTCAACAACAACCTCAACATTGAAAAACACCAATAAATTCAACAACAACCTCCACATTGAACAACAACAACCTCAACATTGAAAAACAACAACAAATTCAACAACAACCTCAACATTGAAAAACAACAACAACCTCAACATTGAAAAACACCAACAAATTCAACAACAACCTCAACATTTAAAAACACCAACAAATTCAACAACAACCTCAACATTGAAAAACACCAACAAATTCAACAACAACCTCAACATTGAAAAACTACAACAACCTCAACATTGAAAAACACCAACAATTACAACAACAACCTCAACATTGAAAAACAACAACAACCTGAACATTGAATAACAACAACAACCTCAACATTGAAAAACACCAACAAATTCAACAACAACTTCAACATTGAAAAACACCAACAAATTCAACAACAACCTCAACATTGAAAAACAACAACAACCTCAACATTGAAAAACACCAGCAAATTCAACAACAACTTCAACATTGAAAAACACCAACAAATTCAACAACAACCTCGACATTGAAAAACACCAACAAATTCAACAGCAACCTCAACATTGAAAAACAACAACAACCTCAACATTGAAAAACACCAACAAATTCAACAACAACCTCAACATTGAAAAACAACAACAACCTCAACATAAAAAACACCAACAAATTCAACAACTTCAACATTGAAAAACACCAACAAATTCAACAACAACCTCGACATTGAAAAACACCATCAAATTCAACAACAACCTCAACATTGAAAAACAACAACAACCTCAACATTGAAAAACACCAACAAATTCAACAACAACCTTAACATTGAAAAACACCAACAAATTCAACAACAACCTCCACATTGAACAACAACAACAACCTCAAAATTGAAAAACACCAACAAATTCAACAATAAACTCAACATTGAAAAACAACAACAACCTCAACATTGAAAAACACCAACAAATTCAACAACAACCTCAACATTTAAAGACACCAACAAATTCAACAACAACCTCAACATTGAAAAACACCAACAAATTCAACAACAACCTCAACATTTAAAAACAACAACAACCTCAACATTGAAAAACACCAACAAATTCAACAACAACCTCACACAACATTGAAAAACAACAACAACCACAACATCGAAAAACACCAACAAATTCAACAACAACCTCAACATTGAAAAACAACAACAACCTCAACATTGAAAAACACCAGCAAATTCAACAACAACCTCAACATTGAAAAACACCAACAAATTCAACAACAACCTCAACATTGAAAAACAACAACAACCCCAACATTGAAAAACACCAACAAATTCAACAACAACCTCAACATTGAAAAACAACAACAACCTCAACATTGAAAAATACCAACAAATTCAACAACAACCTCAACATTGAAAAACACCAACAAATTCAACAACAACCTCAGCATTGAAAAACAACAACAACCTCAACATTGAAAAACAACAACAACCTCAACATTGAAAAATACCAACAAATTCAACAACAACCTCAACATTGAAAAACACCAACAAATTCAACAACAACCTCAACATTGAAAAACACCAACAAATTCAACAACAACCTCAACATTGAAAAATAACAACAACCTCAACATTGAAAAACAACAACAACCTCGACATTGAAAAACACCAACAAATTCAACAACAACCTCAACATTGAAAAACAACAACAACCTCAACATTGAAAAACAACAACAAATTCAACAACAACCTCAACATTGAAAAACAACAACAACCTCAACATAAAAAACACCAACAAATTCAACAACAACTTCAACATTGAAAAACACCAACAAATTCAACAACAACCTCGACATTGAAAAACACCATCAAATTCAACAACAACCTCAACATTGAAAAACACCAACAAATTCAACAACAACCTCCACATTGAACAACAATAACAACCACAACATTGAAAAACACCAACAAATTCAACAACAACCTCAACATTGAAAAACACCAATAAATTCAACAACAACCTCCACATTGAACAACAACAACCTCAACATTGAAAAACACCAACAAATTCAACAACAACCTCAACATTGAAAAACAACAACAACCTCAACATTGAAAAACACCAACAAATTCAACAACAACCTCAACATTTAAAAACACCAACAAATTCAACAACAACCTCAACATTGAAAAACACCAACAAATTCAACAACAACCTCAACATTGAAAAACTACAACAACCTCAACATTGAAAAACACCAACAATTACAACAACAACCTCAACATTGAAAAACAACAACAACCTGAACATTGAATAACAACAACAACCTCAACATTGAAAAACACCAACAAATTCAACAACAACTTCAGCATTGAAAAACACCAACAAATTCAACAACAACCTCAACATTGAAAAACAACAACAACCTCAACATTGAAAAACACCAGCAAATTCAACAACAACTTCAACATTGAAAAACACCAACAAATTCAACAACAACCTCGACATTGAAAAACACCAACAAATTCAACAGCAACCTCAACATTGAAAAACAACAACAACCTCAACATTGAAAAACACCAACAAATTCAACAACAACCTCAACATTGAAAAACAACAACAACCTCAACATAAAAAACACCAACAAATTCAACAACTTCAACATTGAAAAACACCAACAAATTCAACACCAACCTCGACATTGAAAAACACCATCAAATTCAACAACAACCTCAACATTGAAAAACAACAACAACCTCAACATTGAAAAACACCAACAAATTCAACAACAACCTTAACATTGAAAAACACCAACAAATTCAACAACAACCTCCACATTGAACAACAACAACAACCTCAAAATTGAAAAACACCAACAAATTCAACAATAACCTCAACATTGAAAAACAACAACAACCTCAACATTGAAAAACACCAACAAATTCAACAACAACCTCAACATTTAAAGACACCAACAAATTCAACAACAACCTCAACATTGAAAAACACCAACAAATTCAACAACAACCTCATCATTTAAAAACACAACAACCTCAACATTGAAAAACACCAACAAATTCAACAACAACCTCACACAACATTGAAAAACAACAACAACCACAACATCGAAAAACACCAACAAATTCAACAACAACCTCAACATTGAAAAACAACAACAACCTCAACATTGAAAAACACCAGCAAATTCAACAACAACCTCAACATTGAAAAACACCAACAAATTCAACAACAACCTCAACATTGAAAAACAACAACAACCCCAACATTGAAAAACACCAACAAATTCAACAACAACCTCAACATTGAAAAACAACAACAACCTCAACATTGAAAAATACCAACAAATTCAACAACAACCTCAACATTGAAAAACACCAGCAAATTCAACAACAACCTCAGCATTGAAAAACAACAACAACCTCAACATTGAAAAACACCAACAAATTCAACAACAACTTCAACATTGAAAAACACCAACAAATTCAACAACAACCTCAACATTGAAAAACACCAACAAATTCAACAACAACCTCAACATTGAAAAATAACAACAACCTCAACATTGAAAAACAACAACAACCTCAACATTGAAAAACACCAACAAATTCAACAACAACCTCAACATTGAAAAATAACAACAACCTCAACATTGAAAAACAACAAACACCTCAACATTGAAAAACACCAACAAATTCAACAAAAACCTCAACATTGAAAAACAACAACAACCTCATCATAAAAAACACCAACAAAGTCAACAACTTCAACATTGAAAAACACGAGCAAATTCAACAACAACCTCGACATTGAAAAACACCATCAAATTCAACAAGAACCTCAACATTGAAAAAAAACAACAACCTCAACATTGAAAAACACCAACAAATTCAACAACAACCTCAACATTGAAAAACACCAACAAATTCAACAACAACCTCAACATTTAAAAACAACAACAACCTGAACATTGAAAAACACCAACAAATTCAACAACAACCTCAACATTGAAAAACAACAACAACCTCAACATTGAACAACACCAACAAATTCAACAACAACTTCAACATTGAAAAACACCAACAAATTCAACAACAACCTCGACATTGAAAAACACCAACAAATTCAACAACAACCTCAACATTGAAAAACAACAACAACCTCAACATTGAAAAATACCAACAAATTCAACAACAACCTCAACATTGAAAAACAACAACAACCTCAACATAAAAAACACCAACAAATTCAACAACTTCAACATTGAAAAACACCAACAAATTCAACAACAACCTCGACATTGAAAAACACCATCAAATTCAACAACAACCTCAACATTGAAAAACAACAACAACCTCAACATTGAAAAACACCAACAAATTCAACAACAACCTCAACATTGAAAAACACCAACAAATTCAACAACAACCTCCACATTGAACAACAACAACAACCTCAAAATTGAAGAACACCAACAAATTCAACAACAACCTCAACATTGAAAAACAACAACAACCTCAACATTGAAAAACACCAACAAATTCAACAACAACCTCAACATTTAAAGACACCAACAAATTCAACAACAACCTCAACATTGAAAAACACCAACAAATTCAACAACAACCTCAACATTTAAAAACAACAACAACCTCAACATTGAAAAACACCAACAAATTCAACAACAACCTCACACAACATTGAAAAACAACAACAACCACAACATCGAAAAACACCAACAAATTCAACAACAACCTCAACATTTAAAAACACCAACAAATTCAACAACAACCTCAACATTGAAAAACACCAACAAATTCAACAGCAACTTCAACATAGAGAAACACCAACAAATTCAACAGCAACCTCGACATTGAAAAACACCAACAAATTCAACAACAACCTCAACATTGAAAAACAACAACAACCTCAACATTGAAAAACACCAACAAATTCAACAACAACCTCAACATTGAAAAACAACAACAACCTCAACATAAAAAACACCAACAAATTCAACAACAACTTCAACATTGAAAAACACCAACAAATTCAACAACAACCTCGACATTGAAAAACACCATCAAATTCAACAGCAACCTCAACATTGAAAAACACCAACAAATTCAACAACAACCTCCACATTGAACAACAATAACAACCACAACATTGAAAAACACCAACAAATTCAACAACAACCTCAACATTGAAAAACACCAATAAATTCAACAACAACCTCCACATTGAACAACAACAACCTCAAGATTGAAAAACGCCAACAAATTCAACAACAACCTCAACATTGAAAAACAACAACAACCTCAACATTGAAAAACACCAACAAATTCAACAACAACCTCAAAATTGAAAAACACCAACAAATTCAACAACAACCTCAACATTGAAAAACACCAACAAATTCAACAACAACCTCAACATTGAAAAACTACAACAACCTCAACATTGAAAAACACCAACAATTACAACAACAACCTCCATATTGATAAACAACAACAACCTCAACATTGAAAAACACCAACAAATTCAACAACCACCTCAACAATGAAAACACCAACAAATTCAACAACAACCTCAACATTGAAAAACAACAACAACCTGAACATTGAATAGCAACAACAACCTCAACATTGAAAAACACCAACAAATTCAACAACAACTTCAATATTGAAAAACACCAACAAATTCAACAACAACCTCGAAATTGAAAAACACCAACAAATTCAACAACAACCTCAACATTGAAAAACAACAACAACCTCAACATTGAAAAACACCAGCAAATTCAACAACAACCTCAACATTGAAAAACACCAACAAATTCAACAACAACCTCAACATTGAAAAACAACAAAAACCTCAACATTGAAAAACACCAACAAATTCAACAACAACCTCAACATTGAAAAACAACAACAACCTCAACATTGAAAAATACCAACAAATTCAACAACAACCTCAACATTGAAAAACACCATCAAATTCAACAACAACCTCAGCATTGAAAAACAACAACAACCTCAACATTGAAAAACACCAACAAATTCAACAACAACTTCAACATTGAAAAACACCAACAAATTCAACAACAACCTCAACATTGAAAAACACCAACAAATTCAACAACAACCTCAACATTGAAAAATAACAACAACCTCAACATTGAAAAACAACAACAACGTCAACATTGAAAAACACCAACAAATTCAACAACAACCTCAACATTGAAAAACAACAACAACCTCAACTTTGAAAAACACCAACAAATTCAACAACAACCTCAACATTGAAAAACACCAACAAATTCAACAACAACCTCAGCATTGAAAAACAACAACAACCTCAGCATTGAAAAACACCAACAAATTCAACAACAACCTCAAAGTTGAAAAACAACAACAACCTCAACATTGAAAAACACCAACAAATTCAACAACAACTTGAACATTGAAAAACACCAACAAATTCAACAACAACCTCGAAATTGAAAAACACCAACAAATTCAACAACAACCTCAACATTGAAAAATAACAACAACCTCAACATTGAAAAACAACAACAACCTCAACATTGAAAAACACCAACAAATTCAACAACAACCTCAACATTGAAAAACAACAACAACCTCAACATAAAAAACACCAACAAATTCAACAACAACTTCAACATTGAAAAACACCAACAAATTCAACAACAACCTCGACATTGAAAAACACCATCAAATTCAACAACAACCTCAACATTGAAAAACACCAACAAATTCAACAACAACCTCAACATTGAAAAACAACAACAACCTCAACATTGAACAACACCAACAAATTCAACAACAACTTCAACATTGAAAAACACCAACAAATTCAACAACAACCTCGACATTGAAAAACACCAACAAATTCAACAACAACCTCAACATTGAAAAACAACAACAACCTCAACATTGAAAAACACCAACAAATTCAACAACAACCTCAACATTGAAAAACAACAACAACCTCAACATAAAAAACACCAACAAATTCAACAACTTCAACATTGAAAAACACCAACAAATTCAACAACAACCTCGACATTGAAAAACACCATCAAATTCAACAACAACCTCAACATTGAAAAACAACAACAACCTCAACATTGAAAAACACCAACAAATTCAACAACAACCTCAACATTGAAAAACACCAACAAATTCAACAACAACCTCCACATTGAACAACAACAACAACCTCAAAATTGAAGAACACCAACAAATTCAACAACAACCTCAACATTGAAAAACAACAACAACCTCAACATTGAAAAACACCAACAAATTCAACAACAACCTCAACATTTAAAGACACCAACAAATTCAACAACAACCTCAACATTGAAAAACACCAACAAATTCAACAACAACCTCAACATTTAAAAACAACAACAACCTCAACATTGAAAAACACCAACAAATTCAACAACAACCTCACACAACATTGAAAAACAACAACAACCACAACATCGAAAAACACCAACAAATTCAACAACAACCTCAACATTTAAAAACACCAACAAATTCAACAACAACCTCAACATTGAAAAACACCAACAAATTCAACAGCAACTTCAACATAGAGAAACACCAACAAATTCAACAGCAACCTCGACATTGAAAAACACCAACAAATTCAACAACAACCTCAACATTGAAAAACAACAACAACCTCAACATTGAAAAACACCAACAAATTCAACAACAACCTCAACATTGAAAAACAACAACAACCTCAACATAAAAAACACCAACAAATTCAACAACAACTTCAACATTGAAAAACACCAACAAATTCAACAACAACCTCGACATTGAAAAACACCATCAAATTCAACAGCAACCTCAACATTGAAAAACACCAACAAATTCAACAACAACCTCCACATTGAACAACAATAACAACCACAACATTGAAAAACACCAACAAATTCAACAACAACCTCAACATTGAAAAACACCAATAAATTCAACAACAACCTCCACATTGAACAACAACAACCTCAAGATTGAAAAACGCCAACAAATTCAACAACAACCTCAACATTGAAAAACAACAACAACCTCAACATTGAAAAACACCAACAAATTCAACAACAACCTCAAAATTGAAAAACACCAACAAATTCAACAACAACCTCAACATTGAAAAACACCAACAAATTCAACAACAACCTCAACATTGAAAAACTACAACAACCTCAACATTGAAAAACACCAACAATTACAACAACAACCTCCATATTGATAAACAACAACAACCTCAACATTGAAAAACACCAACAAATTCAACAACCACCTCAACAATGAAAACACCAACAAATTCAACAACAACCTCAACATTGAAAAACAACAACAACCTGAACATTGAATAGCAACAACAACCTCAACATTGAAAAACACCAACAAATTCAACAACAACTTCAATATTGAAAAACACCAACAAATTCAACAACAACCTCGAAATTGAAAAACACCAACAAATTCAACAACAACCTCAACATTGAAAAACAACAACAACCTCAACATTGAAAAACACCAGCAAATTCAACAACAACCTCAACATTGAAAAACACCAACAAATTCAACAACAACCTCAACATTGAAAAACAACAAAAACCTCAACATTGAAAAACACCAACAAATTCAACAACAACCTCAACATTGAAAAACAACAACAACCTCAACATTGAAAAATACCAACAAATTCAACAACAACCTCAACATTGAAAAACACCATCAAATTCAACAACAACCTCAGCATTGAAAAACAACAACAACCTCAACATTGAAAAACACCAACAAATTCAACAACAACTTCAACATTGAAAAACACCAACAAATTCAACAACAACCTCAACATTGAAAAACACCAACAAATTCAACAACAACCTCAACATTGAAAAATAACAACAACCTCAACATTGAAAAACAACAACAACGTCAACATTGAAAAACACCAACAAATTCAACAACAACCTCAACATTGAAAAACAACAACAACCTCAACTTTGAAAAACACCAACAAATTCAACAACAACCTCAACATTGAAAAACACCAACAAATTCAACAACAACCTCAGCATTGAAAAACAACAACAAACTCAGCATTGAAAAACACCAACAAATTCAACAACAACCTCAAAGTTGAAAAACAACAACAACCTCAACATTGAAAAACACCAACAAATTCAACAACAACTTGAACATTGAAAAACACCAACAAATTCAACAACAACCTCGAAATTGAAAAACACCAACAAATTCAACAACAACCTCAACATTGAAAAATAACAACAACCTCAACATTGAAAAACAACAACAACCTCAACATTGAAAAACACCAACAAATTCAACAACAACCTCAACATTGAAAAACAACAACAACCTCAACATAAAAAACACCAACAAATTCAACAACAACTTCAACATTGAAAAACACCAACAAATTCAACAACAACCTCGACATTGAAAAACACCATCAAATTCAACAACAACCTCAACATTGAAAAACACCAACAAATTCAACAACAACCTCAACATTGAAAAACAACAACAACCTCAACATTGAACAACACCAACAAATTCAACAACAACTTCAACATTGAAAAACACCAACAAATTCAACAACAACCTCGACATTGAAAAACACCAACAAATTCAACAACAACCTCAACATTGAAAAACAACAACAACCTCAACATTGAAAAACACCAACAAATTCAACAACAACCTCAACATTGAAAAACAACAACAACCTCAACATAAAAAACACCAACAAATTCAACAACTTCAACATTGAAAAACACCAACAAATTCAACAACAACCTCGACATTGAAAAACACCATCAAATTCAACAACAACCTCAACATTGAAAAACAACAACAACCTCAACATTGAAAAACACCAACAAATTCAACAACAACCTCAACATTGAAAAACACCAACAAATTCAACAACAACCTCCACATTGAACAACAACAACAACCTCAAAATTGAAGAACACCAACAAATTCAACAACAACCTCAACATTGAAAAACAACAACAACCTCAACATTGAAAAACACCAACAAATTCAACAACAACCTCAACATTTAAAGACACCAACAAATTCAACAACAACCTCAACATTGAAAAACACCAACAAATTCAACAACAACCTCAACATTTAAAAACAACAACAACCTCAACATTGAAAAACACCAACAAATTCAACAACAACCTCACACAACATTGAAAAACAACAACAACCTCAACATTGAAAAACACCAACAAATTCAACAGCAACCTCAACATTTAAAAACAACAACCTGAACATTGAAAAACACCAACAAATTCGACAACAACCTCAACATTGAAAAACAACAACAACCTCAACATTGAAAAACACCAACAAATTCAACAACAACTTCAACATTGAAAAACACCAACAAATTCAACAACAACCTCGACATTGAAAAACACCAACAAATTCAACAACAACCTCAACATTGAAAAACAACAACAACCTCAACATAAAAAACACCAACAAATTCAACAACTTCAACATTGAAAAACACCAACAAATTCAACAACAACCTCGACATTGAAAAACACCATCAAATTCAACAACAACCTCAACATTGAAAAACAACAACAACCTCAACATTGAAAAACACCAACAAATTCAACAACAACCTCAACATTGAAAAACACCAACAAATTCAACAACAACCTCCACATTGAACAACAACAACAACCTCAAAATTGAAGAACACCAACAAATTCAACAACAACCTCAACATTGAAAAACAACAACAACCTCAACATTGAAAAACACCAACAAATTCAACAACAACCTCAACATTTAAAGACACCAACAAATTCAACAACAACCTCAACATTGAAAAACACCAACAAATTCAACAACAACCTCAACATTTAAAAACAACAACAACCTCAACATTGAAAAACACCAACAAATTCAACAACAACCTCACACAACATTGAAAAACAACAACAACCACAACATCGAAAAACACCAACAAATTCAACAACAACCTCAACATTTAAAAACACCAACAAATTCAACAACAACCTCAACATTGAAAAACACCAACAAATTCAACAGCAACTTCAACATAGAGAAACACCAACAAATTCAACAGCAACCTCGACATTGAAAAACACCAACAAATTCAACAACAACCTCAACATTGAAAAACAACAACAACCTCAACATTGAAAAACACCAACAAATTCAACAACAACCTCAACATTGAAAAACAACAACAACCTCAACATAAAAAACACCAACAAATTCAACAACAACTTCAACATTGAAAAACACCAACAAATTCAACAACAACCTCGACATTGAAAAACACCATCAAATTCAACAGCAACCTCAACATTGAAAAACACCAACAAATTCAACAACAACCTCCACATTGAACAACAATAACAACCACAACATTGAAAAACACCAACAAATTCAACAACAACCTCAACATTGAAAAACACCAATAAATTCAACAACAACCTCCACATTGAACAACAACAACCTCAAGATTGAAAAACGCCAACAAATTCAACAACAACCTCAACATTGAAAAACAACAACAACCTCAACATTGAAAAACACCAACAAAATCAACAACAACCTCAAAATTGAAAAACACCAACAAATTCAACAACAACCTCAACATTGAAAAACACCAACAAATTCAACAACAACCTCAACATTGAAAAACTACAACAACCTCAACATTGAAAAACACCAACAATTACAACAACAACCTCCATATTGATAAACAACAACAACCTCAACATTGAAAAACACCAACAAATTCAACAACCACCTCAACAATGAAAACACCAACAAATTCAACAACAACCTCAACATTGAAAAACAACAACAACCTGAACATTGAATAGCAACAACAACCTCAACATTGAAAAACACCAACAAATTCAACAACAACTTCAATATTGAAAAACACCAACAAATTCAACAACAACCTCGAAATTGAAAAACACCAACAAATTCAACAACAACCTCAACATTGAAAAACAACAACAACCTCAACATTGAAAAACACCAGCAAATTCAACAACAACCTCAACATTGAAAAACACCAACAAATTCAACAACAACCTCAACATTGAAAAACAACAAAAACCTCAACATTGAAAAACACCAACAAATTCAACAACAACCTCAACATTGAAAAACAACAACAACCTCAACATTGAAAAATACCAACAAATTCAACAACAACCTCAACATTGAAAAACACCATCAAATTCAACAACAACCTCAGCATTGAAAAACAACAACAACCTCAACATTGAAAAACACCAACAAATTCAACAACAACTTCAACATTGAAAAACACCAACAAATTCAACAACAACCTCAACATTGAAAAACACCAACAAATTCAACAACAACCTCAACATTGAAAAATAACAACAACCTCAACATTGAAAAACAACAACAACGTCAACATTGAAAAACACCAACAAATTCAACAACAACCTCAACATTGAAAAACAACAACAACCTCAACTTTGAAAAACACCAACAAATTCAACAACAACCTCAACATTGAAAAACACCAACAAATTCAACAACAACCTCAGCATTGAAAAACAACAACAAACTCAGCATTGAAAAACACCAACAAATTCAACAACAACCTCAAAGTTGAAAAACAACAACAACCTCAACATTGAAAAACACCAACAAATTCAACAACAACTTGAACATTGAAAAACACCAACAAATTCAACAACAACCTCGAAATTGAAAAACACCAACAAATTCAACAACAACCTCAACATTGAAAAATAACAACAACCTCAACATTGAAAAACAACAACAACCTCAACATTGAAAAACACCAACAAATTCAACAACAACCTCAACATTGAAAAACAACAACAACCTCAACATAAAAAACACCAACAAATTCAACAACAACTTCAACATTGAAAAACACCAACAAATTCAACAACAACCTCGACATTGAAAAACACCATCAAATTCAACAACAACCTCAACATTGAAAAACACCAACAAATTCAACAACAACCTCAACATTGAAAAACAACAACAACCTCAACATTGAACAACACCAACAAATTCAACAACAACTTCAACATTGAAAAACACCAACAAATTCAACAACAACCTCGACATTGAAAAACACCAACAAATTCAACAACAACCTCAACATTGAAAAACAACAACAACCTCAACATTGAAAAACACCAACAAATTCAACAACAACCTCAACATTGAAAAACAACAACAACCTCAACATAAAAAACACCAACAAATTCAACAACTTCAACATTGAAAAACACCAACAAATTCAACAACAACCTCGACATTGAAAAACACCATCAAATTCAACAACAACCTCAACATTGAAAAACAACAACAACCTCAACATTGAAAAACACCAACAAATTCAACAACAACCTCAACATTGAAAAACACCAACAAATTCAACAACAACCTCCACATTGAACAACAACAACAACCTCAAAATTGAAGAACACCAACAAATTCAACAACAACCTCAACATTGAAAAACAACAACAACCTCAACATTGAAAAACACCAACAAATTCAACAACAACCTCAACATTTAAAGACACCAACAAATTCAACAACAACCTCAACATTGAAAAACACCAACAAATTCAACAACAACCTCAACATTTAAAAACAACAACAACCTCAACATTGAAAAACACCAACAAATTCAACAACAACCTCACACAACATTGAAAAACAACAACAACCACAACATCGAAAAACACCAACAAATTCAACAACAACCTCAACATTTAAAAACACCAACAAATTCAACAACAACCTCAACATTGAAAAACACCAACAAATTCAACAGCAACTTCAACATAGAAAAACACCAACAAATTCAACAGCAACCTCGACATTGAAAAACACCAACAAATTCAACAACAACCTCAACATTGAAAAACAACAACAACCTCAACATTGAAAAACACCAACAAATTCAACAACAACCTCAACATTGAAAAACAAAAACAACCTCAACATAAAAAACACCAACAAATTCAACAACAACTTCAACATTGAAAAACACCAACAAATTCAACAACAACCTCGACATTGAAAAACACCATCAAATTCAACAACAACGTCAACATTGAAAAACACCAACAAATTCAACAACAACCTCCACATTGAACAACAATAACAACCACAACATTGAAAAACACCAACAAATTCAACAACAACCTCAACATTGAAAAACACCAATAAATTCAACAACAACCTCCACATTGAACAACAACTACCTCAAGATTGAAAAACACCAACAAATTCAACAACAACCTCAACATTGAAAAACAACAACAACCTCAACATTGAAAAACACCAACAAATTCAACAACAACCTCAAAATTGAAAAACACCAACAAATTCAACAACAACCTCAACATTGAAAAACACCAACAAATTCAACAACAACCTCAACATTGAAAAACTACAACAACCTCAACATTGAAAAACACCAACAATTACAACAACAACCTCCATATTGATAAACAACAACAACCTCAACATTGAAAAACACCAACAAATTCAACAACCACCTCAACAATGAAAACACCAACAAATTCAACAACAACCTCAACATTGAAAAACAACAACAACCTGAACATTGAATAACAACAACAACCTCAACATTGAAAAACACCAACAAATTCAACAACAACTTCAATATTGAAAAACACCAACAAATTCAACAACAACCTCGAAATTGAAAAACACCAACAAATTCAACAACAACCTCAACATTGAAAAACAACAACAACCTCAACATTGAAAAACACCAGCAAATTCAACAACAACCTCAACATTGAAAAACACCAACAAATTCAACAACAACCTCAACATTGAAAAACAACAAAAACCTCAACATTGAAAAACACCAACAAATTCAACAACAACCTCAACATTGAAAAACAACAACAACCTCAACATTGAAAAATACCAACAAATTCAACAACAACCTCAACATTGAAAAACACCATCAAATTCAACAACAACCTCAGCATTGAAAAACAACAACAACCTCAACATTGAAAAACACCAACAAATTCAACAACAACTTCAACATTGAAAAACACCAACAAATTCAACAACAACCTCAACATTTTTAAACACCAACAAATTCAACAACAACCTCAACATTGAAAAATAACAACAACCTCAACATTGAAAAACAACAACAACGTCAACATTGAAAAACACCAACAAATTCAACAACAACCTCAACATTGAAAAACAACAACAACCTCAACTTTGAAAAACACCAACAAATTCAACAACAACCTCAACATTGAAAAACACCAACAAATTCAACAACAACCTCAGCATTGAAAAACAACAACAACCTCAGCATTGAAAAACACCAACAAATTCAACAACAACCTCAATGTTGAAAAACAACAACAACCTCAACATTGAAAAACACCAACAAATTCAACAACAACTTGAACATTGAAAAACACCAACAAATTCAACAACAACCTCGAAATTGAAAAACACCAACAAATTCAACAACAACCTCAACATTGAAAAATAACAACAAGCTCAACATTGAAAAACAACAACAACCTCAACATTGAAAAACACCAACAAATTCAACAACAACCTCAACATTGAAAAACAACAACAACCTCAACATAAAAAACACCAACAAATTCAACAACAACTTCAACATTGAAAAACACCAACAAATTCAACAACAACCTCCACATTGAACAACAACAACCTCAAGATTGAAAAACACCAACAAATTCAACAACAACCTCAACATTGAAAAACAACAACAACCTCAACATTGAAAAACACCAACAAATTCAACAACAACCTCAAAATTGAAAAACACCAACAAATTCAACAACAACCTCAACATTGAAAAACACCAACAAATTCAACAACAACCTCAACATTGAAAAACTACAACAACCTCAACATTGAAAAACACCAACAATTACAACAACAACCTCCATATTGATAAACAACAACAACCTCAACATTGAAAAACACCAACAAATTCAACAACCACCTCAACAATGAAAACACCAACAAATTCAACAACAACCTCAACATTGAAAAACAACAACAACCTGAACATTGAATAACAACAACAACCTCAACATTGAAAAACACCAACAAATTCAACAACAACTTCAATATTGAAAAACACCAACAAATTCAACAACAACCTCGAAATTGAAAAACACCAACAAATTCAACAACAACCTCAACATTGAAAAACAACAACAACCTCAACATTGAAAAACACCAGCAAATTCAACAACAACCTCAACATTGAAAAACACCAACAAATTCAACAACAACCTCAACATTGAAAAACAACAAAAACCTCAACATTGAAAAACACCAACAAATTCAACAACAACCTCAACATAGAAAAACAACAACAACCTCAACATTGAAAAATACCAACAAATTCAACAACAACCTCAACATTGAAAAACACCATCAAATTCAACAACAACCTCAGCATTGAAAAACAACAACAACCTCAACATTGAAAAACACCAACAAATTCAACAACAACTTCAACATTGAAAAACACCAACAAATTCAACAACAACCTCAACATTGAAAAACACCAACAAATTCAACAACAACCTCAACATTGAAAAACAACAACAACCTCAACATTGAAAAACACCAACAAATTCAACAACAACCTCAACATTGAAAAACACCAACAAATTCAACAACAACCTCAACATTTAAAGACACCAACAAATTCAACAACAACCTCAACATTGAAAAACACCAACAAATTCAACAACAACCTCAACATTTAAAAACAACAACAACCTCAACATTGAAAAACACCAACAAATTCAACAACAACCTCACACAACATTGAAAAACAACAACAACCACAACATCGAAAAACACCAACAAATTCAACAACAACCTCAACATTGAAAAACACCAACAAATTCAACAACAACTTCAACATTGAAAAACACCAACAAATTCAACAACAACATCGACATTGAAAAACACCAACAAATTCAACAACAACCTCAACATTGAAAAACAACAACAACCTCAACATTGAAAAACACCAGCAAATTCAACAACAACCTCAACATTGAAAAACACCAACAAATTCAACAACAACCTCAACATTGAAAAACAACAACAACCCCAACATTGAAAAACACCAACAAATTCAACAACAACCTCAACATTGAAAAACAACAACAACCTCAACATTGAAAAATATCAACAAATTCAACAACAACCTCAACATTGAAAAACACCAACAAATTCAACAACAACCTCAGCATTGAAAAACAACAACAACCTCAACATTGAAAAACACCAACAAATTCAACAACAACTTCAACATTGAAAAACAACAACAAATTCAACAACAACCTCAACATTGAAAAACACCAACAAATTCAACAACAACCTCAACATTGAAAAATAACAACAACCTCAACATTGAAAAACAACAACAACCTCAACATTGAAAAACACCAACTAATTCAACAACAACCTCAACATTGAAAAATAACAACAACCTCAACATTGAAAAACAACAAACACCTCAACATTGAAAAACACCAACAAATTCAACAAAAACCTCAACATTGAAAAACAACAACAACCTCATCATAAAAAACACCAACAAAGTCAACAACTTCAACATTGAAAAACACGAGCAAATTCAACAACAACCTCGACATTGAAAAACACCATCAAATTCAACAACAACCTCAACATTGAAAAAAAACAACAACCTCAACATTGAAAAACACCAACAAATTCAACAACAACCTCAACATTGAAAAACACCAACAAATTCAACAACAACCTCAACATTTAAAAACAACAACAACCTGAACATTGAAAAACACCAACAAATTCAACAACAACCTCAACATTGAAAAACAACAACAACCTCAACATTGAACAACACCAACAAATTCAACAACAACTTCAACATTGAAAAACACCAACAAATTCAACAACAACCTCGACATTGAAAAACACCAACAAATTCAACAACAACCTCAACATTGAAAAACAACAACAACCTCAACATTGAAAAACACCAACAAATTCAACAACAACCTCAACATTGAAAAACAACAACAACCTCAACATAAAAAACACCAACAAATTCAACAACTTCAACATTGAAAAACACCAACAAATTCAACAACAACCTCGACATTGAAAAACACCATCAAATTCAACAACAACCTCAACATTGAAAAACAACAACAACCTCAACATTGAAAAACACCAACAAATTCAACAACAACCTCAACATTGAAAAACACCAACAAATTCAACAACAACCTCCACATTGAACAACAACAACAACCTCAAAATTGAAGAACACCAACAAATTCAACAACAACCTCAACATTGAAAAACAACAACAACCTCAACATTGAAAAACACCAACAAATTCAACAACAACCTCAACATTTAAAGACACCAACAAATTCAACAACAACCTCAACATTGAAAAACACCAACAAATTCAACAACAACCTCAACATTTAAAAACAACAACAACCTCAACATTGAAAAACACCAACAAATTCAACAACAACCTCACACAACATTGAAAAACAACAACAACCACAACATCGAAAAACACCAACAAATTCAACAACAACCTCAACATTTAAAAACACCAACAAATTCAACAACAACCTCAACATTGAAAAACACCAACAAATTCAACAGCAACTTCAACATAGAAAAACACCAACAAATTCAACAGCATCCTCGACATTGAAAAACACCAACAAATTCAACAACAACCTCAACATTGAAAAACAACAACAACCTCAACATTGAAAAACACCAACAAATTCAACAACAACCTCAACATTGAAAAACAACAACAACCTCAACATAAAAAA
Organism: Isurus oxyrinchus; assembly: GCA_026770705.1. NCBI lineage: Eukaryota > Metazoa > Chordata > Chondrichthyes > Lamniformes > Lamnidae > Isurus > Isurus oxyrinchus. Next base: position 227,218 of record JANJGN010000381.1, read on the forward strand.
CACCAACAAATTCAACAACAACTTCAACATTGAAAAACACCAACAAATTCAACAACAACCTCGACATTGAAAAACACCATCAAATTCAACAACAACCTCAACATTGAAAAACACCAACAAATTCAACAACAACCTCCACATTGAACAACAATAACAACCACAACATTGAAAAACACCAACAAATTCAACAACAACATCAACATTGAAAAACACCAATAAATTCAACAACAACCTCCACATTGAACAACAACAACCTCAAGATTGAAAAACACCAACAAATTCAACAACAACCTCAACATTGAAAAACAACAACAACCTCAACATTGAAAAACACCAACAAATTCAACAACAACCTCAAAATTGAAAAACACCAACAAATTCAACAACAACCTCAACATTGAAAAACACCAACAAGTTCAACAACAACCTCAACATTGAAAAACTACAACAACCTCAACATTGAAAAACACCAACAATTACAACAACAACCTCCATATTGATAAACAACAACAACCTCAACATTGAAAAACACCAACAAATTCAACAACCACCTCAACAATGAAAACACCAACAAATTCAACAACAACCTCAACATTGAAAAACAACAACAACCTGAACATTGAATAACAACAACAACCTCAACATTGAAAAACACCAACAAATTCAACAACAACTTCAATATTGAAAAACACCAACAAATTCAACAACAACCTCGAAATTGAAAAACACCAACAAATTCAACAACAACCTCAACATTGAAAAACAACAACAACCTCAACATTGAAAAACACCAGCAAATTCAACAACAACCTCAACATTGAAAAACACCAACAAATTCAACAACAACCTCAACATTGAAAAACAACAAAAACCTCAACATTGAAAAACACCAACAAATTCAACAACAACCTCAACATTGAAAAACAACAACAACCTCAACATTGAAAAATACCAACAATTTCAACAACAACCTCAACATTGAAAAACACCATCAAATTCAACAACAACCTCAGCATTGAAAAACAACAACAACCTCAACATTGAAAAACACCAACAAATTCAACAACAACTTCAACATTGAAAAACACCAACAAATTCAACAACAACCTCAACATTGAAAAACACCAACAAATTCAACAACAACCTCAACATTGAAAAATAACAACAACCTCAACATTGAAAAACAACAACAACGTCAACATTGAAAAACACCAACAAATTCAACAACAACCTCAACATTGAAAAACAACAACAACCTCAACTTTGAAAAACACCAACAAATTCAACAACAACCTCAACATTGAAAAACAACAACAACCTCAACATAAAAAACACCAACAAATTCAACAACTTCAACATTGAAAAACACCAACAAATTCAACAACAACCTCGACATTGAAAAACACCATCAAATTCAACAACAACCTCAACATTGAAAAACAACAACAACCTCAACATTGAAAAACACCAACAAATTCAACAACAACCTCAACATTGAAAAACACCAACAAATTCAACAACAACCTCCACATTGAACAACAACAACAACTCAAAATTGAAGAACACCAACAAATTCAACAACAACCTCAACATTGAAAAACAACAACAACCTCAACATTGAAACACACCAACAAATTCAACAACAACCTCAACATTTAAAGACACCAACAAATTCAACAACAACCTCAACATTGAAAAACACCAACAAATTCAACAACAACCTCAACATTTAAAAACAACAACAACCTCAACATTGAAAAACACCAACAAATTCAACAACAACCTCACACAACATTGAAAAACAACAACAACCACAACATCGAAAAACACCAACAAATTCAACAACAACCTCAACATTTAAAAACACCAACAAATTCAACAACAACCTCAACATTGAAAAACACCAACAAATTCAACAGCAACTTCAACATAGAAAAACACCAACAAATTCAACAGCAACCTCGACATTGAAAAACACCAACAAATTCAACAACAACCTCAACATTGAAAAACAACAACAACCTCAACATTGAAAAACACCAACAAATTCAACAACAACCTCAACATTGAAAAACAACAACAACCTCAACATAAAAAACACCAACAAATTCAACAACAACTTCAACATTGAAAAACACCAACAAATTCAACAACAACCTCGACATTGAAAAACACCATCAAATTCAACAACAACCTCAACATTGAAAAACACCAACAAATTCAACAACAACCTCCACATTGAACAACAATAACAACCACAACATTGAAAAACACCAACAAATTCAACAACAACCTCAACATTGAAAAACACCAATAAATTCAACAACAACCTCCACATTGAACAACAACAACCTCAAGATTGAAAAACACCAACAAATTCAACAACAACCTCAACATTGAAAAACAACAACAACCTCAACATTGAAAAACACCAACAAATTCAACAACAACCTCAAAATTGAAAAACACCAACAAATTCAACAACAACCTCAACATTGAAAAACACCAACAAGTTCAACAACAACCTCAACATTGAAAAACTACAACAACCTCAACATTGAAAAACACCAACAATTACAACAACAACCTCCATATTGATAAACAACAACAACCTCAACATTGAAAAACACCAACAAATTCAACAACCACCTCAACAATGAAAACACCAACAAATTCAACAACAACCTCAACATTGAAAAACAACAACAACCTGAACATTGAATAACAACAACAACCTCAACATTGAAAAACACCAACAAATTCAACAACAACTTCAATATTGAAAAACACCAACAAATTCAACAACAACCTCGAAATTGAAAAACACCAACAAATTCAACAACAACCTCAACATTGAAAAACAACAACAACCTCAACATTGAAAAACACCAGCAAATTCAACAACAACCTCAACATTGAAAAACACCAACAAATTCAACAACAACCTCAACATTGAAAAACAACAAAAACCTCAACATTGAAAAACACCAACAAATTCAACAACAACCTCAACATTGAAAAACAACAACAACCTCAACATTGAAAAATACCAACAAATTCAACAACAACCTCAACATTGAAAAACACCATCAAATTCAACAACAACCTCAGCATTGAAAAACAACAACAACCTCAACATTGAAAAACACCAACAAATTCAACAACAACTTCAACATTGAAAAACACCAACAAATTCAACAACAACCTCAACATTGAAAAACACCAACAAATTCAACAACAACCTCAACATTGAAAAATAACAACAACCTCAACATTGAAAAACAACAACAACGTCAACATTGAAAAACACCAACAAATTCAACAACAACCTCAACATTGAAAAACAACAACAACCTCAACTTTGAAAAACACCAACAAATTCAACAACAACCTCAACATTGAAAAACACCAACAAATTCAACAACAACCTCAGCATTGAAAAAACAACAACCTCAGCATTGAAAAACACCAACAAATTCAACAACAACCTCAAAGTTGAAAAACAACAACAACCTCAACATTGAAAAACACCAACAAATTCAACAACAACTTCAACATTGAAAAACACCAACAAATTCAACAACAACCTCGAAATTGAAAAACACCAACAAATTCAACAACAACCTCAACATTGAAAAATAACAACAACCTCAACATTGAAAAACAACAACAACCTCAACATTGAAAAACACCAACAAATTCAACAACAACCTCAACATTGAAAAACAACAACAACCTCAACATAAAAAACACCAACAAATTCAACAACAACTTCAACATTGAAAAACACCAACAAATTCAACAACAACCTCGACATTGAAAAACACCATCAAATTCAACAACAACCTCAACATTGAAAAACACCAACAAATTCAACAACAACCTCAACATTGAAAAACAACAACAACCTCAACATTGAAAAACACCAGCAAATTCAACAACAACCTCAACATTGAAAAACACCAACAAATTCAACAACAACCTCAACATTGAAAAACAACATAAACCTCAACATTGAAAAACACCAACAAATTCAACAACAACCTCAACATTGAAAAACAACAACAACCTCAACATTGAAAAATACCAACAAATTCAACAACAACCTCAACATTGAAAAACACCAACAAATTCAACAACAACCTCGACATTGAAAAACACCATCAAATTCAACAACAACCTCAACATTGAAAAACACCAACAAATTCAACAACAACCTCAACATTGAAAAACAACAACAACCTCAACATTGAAAAACACCAGCAAATTCAACAACAACCTCAACATTGAAAAACACCAACAAATTCAACAACAACCTCAACATTGAAAAACAACATAAACCTCAACATTGAAAAACACCAACAAATTCAACAACAACCTCAACATTGAAAAACAACAACAACCTCAACATTGAAAAATACCAACAAATTCAACAACAACCTCAACATTGAAAAACACCAACAAATTCAACAACAACCTCAGCATTGAAAAACAACAACAACCTCAACATTGAAAAACACCAACAAATTCAACAACAACTTCAACATTGAAAAACACCAACAAATTCAACAACAACCTCAACATTGAAAAACACCAACAAATTCAACAACAACCTCAACATTGAAAAATAACAACAACCTCAACATTGAAAAACAACAACAACCTCAACATTGAAAAACACCACCAAATTCAACAACAACCTCAACATTGAAAAACAACAACAACCTCAACTTTGAAAAACACCAACAAATTCAACAACAACCTCAACATTGAAAAACACCAACAAATTCAACAACAACCTCAGCATTGAAAAACAACAACAACCTCAGCATTGAAAAACACCAACAAATTCAACAACAACCTCAAAGTTGAAAAACAACAACAACCTCAACATTGAAAAACACCAACAAATTCAACAACAACTTGAACATTGAAAAACACCAACAAATTCAACAACAACCTCGAAATTGAAAAACACCAACAAATTCAACAACAACCTCAACATTGAAAAATAACAACAACCTCAACATTGATAAACAACAACAACCTCAACATTGAAAAACACCAACAAATTCAACAACAACCTCAACATTGAAAAACAACAACAACCTCAACATAAAAACACCAACAAATTCAACAACAACTTCAACATTGAAAAACACCAACAAATTCAACAACAACCTCGACATTGAAAAACACCATCAAATTCAACAACAACCTCAACATTGAAAAACACCAACAAATTCAACAACAACCTCCACATTGAACAACAACAACAACCTCAACATTGAAAAACACCAACAAATTCAACAACAACCTCAACATTGAAAAACACCAACAAATTCAACAACAACCTCCACATTGAACAACAACAACAACCTCAACATTGAAAAACACCAACAAATTCAACAACAACCTCAACATTGAAAAACAACAACAACCTCAACATTGAAAAACACCAACAAATTCAACAACAACCTCAACATTTAAAAACGCCAACAAATTCAACAACAACCTCAACATTGAAAAACACCAACAAATTCAACAACAACTTCAACATTGAAAAACATCAACAAATTCAACAACAACCTCGACATTGAAAAACACCAACAAATACAACAACAACCTCAACATTGAAAAACTACAACAACCTCAACATTGAAAAACACCAACAAATACAACAACAACCTCAACATTGAAAAACAACAACAACCACAACATTGAAAAACACCAACAAATTCAACAACAACCTCAACAATGAAAACACCAAATAATTCAGCAACAACCTCAACATTGAAAAACAACAACAACCTCAACATTGAAAAACAACAACAACCTCAACATTGAAAAACACCAACCAATTCAACAACAACCTGAACATTGAAAAACAACAACAACTTCAACATTGAAAAACACCAACAAATTCAACAACAACTTCAACATTAAAAAACACCAACAAATTCAACAACAACCTCGAAATTGAAAAACACCAACAAATTCAACTTCAACCTCAACATTGAAAAACAACAACAACCTCGACATTGAAAAACACCAACAAATTCAACAACAACCTCAACATTGAAAAACACCAACAAATTCAACAACAACCTCAACATTGAAAAACAACAACATCCTCAACATTGAAAAACACCAACAATTACAACAACAACCTCAATATTGATAAACAACAACAACCTCAACATTGAAAAACACCAACAAATTCAACAACCACCTCAACAATGAAAACACCAACAAATTCAACAACAACCTCAACATTGAAAAACAACAACAACCTGAACATTGAAAAACACCAGCAAATTCAACAACAACCTCAACATTGAAAAACACCAACAAATTCAACAACAACCTCAACATTGAAAAACAACAACAACCTCAAAATTGAAAAACACCAACAAATTCAACAACAACCTCAACATTGAAAAACAACAACAACCTCAACATTGAAAAATACCAACAAATTCAACAACAACCTCAACATTGAAAAACACCAACAAATTCAACAACAACCTCAGCATTGAAAAACAACAACAACCTCAACATTGAAAAACACCAACAAATTCAACAACAACTTCAACATTGAAAAACACCAACAAATTCAACAACAACCTCAACATTGAAAAACACCAACAAATTCAACAACAACCTCAACATTGAAAAATAACAACAACCTCAACATTGAAAAACAACAACAACGTCAACATTGAAAAACACCAACAAATTCAACAACAACCTCAACATTGAAAAACAACAACAACCTCAACTTTGAAAAACACCAACAAATTCAACAACAACCTCAACATTGAAAAACACCAACAAATTCAACAACAACCTCAGCATTGAAAAACAACAACAACCTCAACATTGAAAAACACCAATAAATTCAACAACCTCAAAGTTGAAAAACAACAACAACCTTAACATTGGAAAAGCACCAACAAATTCAACAACAACTTCAACATTGAAAAACACCAACAAATTCAACAACAACCTCGAAATTGAAAAACACCAACAAATTCAACAACAACCTCAACATTGAAAAATAACAACAACCTCAACATTGAAAAACACCAACAAATTCAACAACAACCTCAACATTGAAAAACACCAACAAATTCAACAACAACCTCAACATTTAAAAACAACAACAACCTGAACATTGAAAAACACCAACAAATTCAAGAACAACCTCAACATTGAAACACAACAACAACCTCAACATTGAAAAACACCACAAATTCAACAACAACTTCAACATTGAAAAACAGCAACAAATTCAACAACAACCTCGAGATTGAAAAACACCAACAAATTCAACAACAACCTCAACATTTAAAAACAACAACAACCTCAACAATGAAAAACACCAACAAATTCAACAACAACCTCAACATTGAAAAACAACAACAATCTCAACATCGAAAAACACCAACAAATTCAACAACAACCTCAACATTTAAAAACACCAACAAATTCAACTACAACCTCAACATTGAAAAACACCAACAATTTCAACAACAACTTCAACATTGAAAAACACCAATAAATTCAACAGCAACCTCGACATTGAAAAACACCAACAAATTCAACAACAACCTCAACATTGAAAAACAACGACAACCTCAACATTGAAAAACACCAACAAATTCAACAACAACCTCAACATTGAAAAACACCAACAAATTCAACAGCAACCTCAACATTTAAAAACAACAACCTGAACATTGAAAAACACCAACAAATTCAACAACAACCTCAACATTGAAAAACAACAACAACCTCAACATTGAAAAACACCAACAAATTCAACAACAACTTCAACATTGAAAAACACCAACAAATTCAACAACAACCTCGACATTGAAAAACACCAACAAATTCAACAACAACCTCAACATTGAAAAACAACAACAACCTCAACATTGAAAAACACCAACAAATTCAACAACAACCTCAACATTGAAAAACAACAACAACCTCAACATAAAAAACACCAACAAATTCAACAACAACTGCAACATTGAAAAACACCAACAAATTCAACAACAACCTCGACATTGAAAAACACCATCAAATTCAACAACAACCTCAACATTGAAAAACAACAACAACCTCAACATTGAAAAACACCAACAAATTCAACAACAACCTCCACATTGAAAAACTCCAACAAATTCAACAACAACCTCCAAATTGAACAACAACAACAACCTCAAAATTGAAAAACACCAACAAATTCAGCAACATCCTCAGCAGTGAAAAACAACAACAACCTCAACATTGAAAAACACCAACAAATTCAACAACAACTTCAACATTGAAAAACACCAACAAATTCAACAACAACCTCGAAATTGAAAAACACCAACAAATTCAACAACAACCTCAACATGGAAAAACAACAACAACCTCAACATTGAAAAACACCAACAAATTCAACAACAACCTCAACATTGAAAAACACCAACAAATTCAACAACAACCTCAACATTGAAAAACACCAACAAATTCAGCAACAACCTCAACATTGAAAAACAACAACAACCTCAACATTGAAAAACACCAACAAATTCAACAACAACCTCAACATTGAAAAACACCAACAAATTCAACAACAACCTCAGCATTGAAAAACAACAACAACCTCAACATTGAAAAACACCAACAAATTCAACAACAACTTCAACATTGAAAAACACCAACAAATTCAACAACAACCTCCAAATTGAAAAACACCAGCAAATTCAACAACAACCTCAACATTGAAAAATAACAACAACCTCAACATTGAAAAACAACAACAACCTCAACATTGAAAAACACCAACAAATTCAAGAACAACCTCAACATTGAAAAATAACAACAACCTCAACATTGAAAAACACCAACAAATTCAACAACAACCTCAACAATGAAAACACCAACAAATTCAACAACAACCTCCACATTGAAAAACAACAACAACCTCAACATTGAAAAACAACAACAACCTCAACATTGAAAAACACCAACCAATTCAACAACAACCTGAACATTGAAAAACAACAACAACCTCAACATTGAAAAACACCAACAAATTCAACAACAACTTCAACATTGAAAAACACCAACAAATTCAACAACAACTTCGAAATTGAAAAACACCAACAAGTTCAACAACAACCTCAACATGGAAAAACAACAACAACCTCAACATTGAAAAACACCAACAAATTCAACAACAACCTCAACATTGAAAAACACCAACAAATTCAACAACAACCTAAACATTGAAAAACACCAACAAATTCAGCAACAACCTCAACATTGAAAAACAACAACAACCTCAACATTGAAAAACACCAACAAATTCAACAACAACCTCAACATTGAAAAACACCAACAAATTCAACAACAACCTCAGCATTGAAAAACAACAACAACCTCAACATTGAAAAACACCAACAAATTCAACAACAACTTCAACATTGAAAAACAACAACAAATTCAACAACAACCTCCAAATTGAAAAACACCAACAAATTCAACAACAACCTCAACATTGAAAAATAACAACAACCTCAACATTGAAAAACAACAACAACCTCAACATTGAAAAACACCAACAAATTCATCAAGAACCTCAACATTGAAAAATAACAACAACCTCAACATTGAAAAACAACAACAACCTCAACATTGAAAAACAACAACAAATTCAACAACAACCTCAGCATTGAAAAACAACAACAACCTCAACATTGAAAAACAGCAACTAATTCAACAACAACCTCAACGTTGAAAAACAACAACAACCTCAACATTGAAAAACACCAACAAATTCAACAACAACTTCAACATTGAAAAACACCAACAAGTTCAACAACAACCTCGAAATTGAAAAACACCAACAAATTCAACAGCAACCTCGACATTGAAAAACACCAACAAATTCAACAACAACCTCAACATTGAAAAACAACAACAACCTCAACATTGAAAAACACCAACAAATTCAACAACAACCTCAACATTGAAAAACACCAACAAATTCAACAGCAACCTCAACATTTAAAAACAACGACAACCTCAACATTGAAAAACACCAACAAATTCAACAACAACCTCAACATTGAAAAACACCAACAAATTCAACAGCAACCTCAACATTTAAAAACAACAACCTGAACATTGAAAAACACCAACAAATTCAACAACAACCTCAACATTGAAAAACAACAACAACCTCAACATTGAAAAACACCAACAAATTCAACAACAACCTCAACATTGAAAAACACCAACAAATTCAACAACAACCTCAACATTGAAAAACACCAACAAATTCAACAGCAACCTCAACATTTAAAAACAACAACCTGAACATTGAAAAACACCAACAAATTCAACAACTACCTCAACATTGAAAAACAACAACAACCTCAACATTGAAAAACACCAACAAATTCAACAACAACTTCAACATTGAAAAACACCAACAAATTCAACAACAACCTCGACATTGAAAAACACCAACAAATTCAACAACAACCTCAACATTGAAAAACAACAACAACCTCAACATTGAAAAACACCAACAAATTCAACAACAACCTCAACATTGAAAAACAACAACAACCTCAACATAAAAAACACCAACAAATTCAACAACAACTTCAACATTGAAAAACACCAACAAATTCAACAACAACCTCGACATTGAAAAACACCATCAAATTCAACAACAACCTCAACATTGAAAAACAACAACAACCTCAACATTGAAAAACACCAACAAATTCAACAACAACCTCCACATTGAAAAACACCAACAAATTCAACAACAACCTCCACATTGAACAACAACAACAACCTCAAAATTGAAAAACACCAACAAATTCAGCAACATCCTCAGCAGTGAAAAACAACAACAACCTCAACATTGAAAAACACCAACAAATTCAACAACAACTTCAACATTGAAAAACACCAACAAATTCAACAACAACCTCGAAATTGAAAAACACCAACAAATTCAACAACAACCTCAACATGGAAAAACAACAACAACCTCAACATTGAAAAACACCAACAAATTCAACAACAACCTCAACATTGAAAAAGACCAACAAATTCAGCAACAACCTCAACATTGAAAAACAACAACAACCTCAACATTGAAAAACACCAACAAATTCAACAACAACCTCCAAATTGAAAAACACCAACAAATTCAACAACAACCTCAACATTGAAAAATAACAACAACCTCAACATTGAAAAACAACAACAACCTCAACATTGAAAAACACCAACAAATTCAAGAACAACCTCAACATTGAAAAATAACAACAACCTCAACATTGAAAAACACCAACAAATTCAACAACAACCTCAACAATGAAAACACCAACAAATTCAACAACAACCTCAACATTGAAAAACAACAACAACCTCAACATTGAAAAACAACAACAACCTCAACATTGAAAAACACCAACCAATTCAACAACAACCTGAACATTGAAAAACAACAACAACCTCAACATTGAAAAACACCAACAAATTCAACAACAACTTCAACATTGAAAAACACCAACAAATTCAACAACAACTTCGAAATTGAAAAACACCAACAAATTCAACAACAACCTCAACATGGAAAAACAACAACAACCTCAACATTGAAAAACACCAACAAATTCAACAACAACCTCAACATTGAAAAACACCAACAAATTCAACAACAACCTAAACATTGAAAAACACCAACAAATTCAGCAACAACCTCAACATTGAAAAACAACAACAACCTCAACATTGAAAAACACCAACAAATTCAACAACAACCTCAACATTGAAAAACACCAACAAATTCAACAACAACCTCAGCATTGAAAAACAACAACAACCTCAACATTGAAAAACACCAACAAATTCAACAACAACTTCAACATTGAAAAACAACAACAAATTCAACAACAACCTCCAAATTGAAAAACACCAACAAATTCAACAACAACCTCAACATTGAAAAATAACAACAACCTCAACATTGAAAAACAACAACAACCTCAACATTGAAAAACACCAACAAATTCAACAAGAACCTCAACATTGAAAAATAACAACAACCTCAACATTGAAAAACAACAACAACCTCAACATTGAAAAACAACAACAAATTCAACAACAACCTCAACATTGAAAAACACCAACAAATTCAACAACAACCTCAGCATTGAAAAACAACAACAACCTCAACATTGAAAAACACCAACTAATTCAACAACAACCTCAACGTTGAAAAACAACAACAACCTCAACATTGAAAAACACCAACAAATTCAACAACAACTTCAACATTGAAAAACACCAACAAGTTCAACAACAACCTCGAAATTGAAAAACACCAACAAATTCAACAGCAACCTCGACATTGAAAAACACCAACAAATTCAACAACAACCTCAACATTGAAAAACAACAACAACCTCAACATTGAAAAACACCAACAAATTCAACAACAACCTCAACATTGAAAAACACCAACAAATTCAACAGCAACCTCAACATTTAAAAACAACAACCTGAACATTGAAAAACACCAACAAATTCAACAACAACCTCAACATTGAAAAACAACAACAACCTCAACATTGAAAAACACCAACAAATTCAACAACAACTTCAACATTGAAAAACACCAACAAATTCAACAACAACCTCGACATTGAAAAACACCAACAAATTCAACAACAACAACCTCAACATTGAAAAACAACAACAACCTCAACATAAAAAACACCAACAAATTCAACAACAACTTCAACATTGAAAAACACCAACAAATTCAACAAAAACCTCGACATTGAAAAACACCATCAAATTCAACAACAACCTCAACATTGAAAAACAACAACAACCTCAACATTGAAAAACACCAACAAATTCAACAACAACCTCCACATTGAAAAACACCAACAAATTCAACAACAACCTCCACATTGAACAACAACAACCTCAAAATTGAAAAACACCAACAAATTCAGCAACATCCTCAGCAGTGAAAAACAACAACAACCTCAACATTGAAAAACACCAACAAATTCAACAACAACCTCAACATTTAAAAACACCAACAAATTCAACAACAACCTCAACATTGAAAAACACCAACAAATTCAACAACAACCTCAACATTTAAAAACAACAACAACCTCAACATTGAAAAACAGCAACAAATTCAACAACAACCTCAACATTGAAAAACAACAACAACCTCAACATCGAAAAACACCAACAAATTCAACAACAACCTCAACATTTAAAAACACCAACAAATTCAACAACAACCTCCACATTGAAAAACACCATCAAATTCAGCAACAACCTCAACATTGAAAAACACCAACAAATTCAACAACAACCTCCACATTGAACAACAACAACAACATCAACATTGAAAAACACCAACAAATTCAACAACAACCTCAACATTGAAAAACAACAACAAATTCAACAACAACCTCCAAATTGAAAAACACCAACAAATTCAACAACAACCTCAACATTGAAAAATAACAACAACCTCAACATTGAAAAACAACAACAACCTCAACATTGAAAAACACCAACAAATTCAACAAGAACCTCAACATTGAAAAATAACAACAACCTCAACATTGAAAAACAACAACAACCTCAACATTGAAAAACAACAACAAATTCAACAACAACCTCAACATTGAAAAACACCAACAAATTCAACAACAACCTCAGCATTGAAAAACAACAACAACCTCAACATTGAAAAACACCAACTAATTCAACAACAACCTCAACGTTGAAAAACAACAACAACCTCAACATTGAAAAACACCAACAAATTCAACAACAACTTCAACATTGAAAAACACCAACAAGTTCAACAACAACCTCGAAATTGAAAAACACCAACAAATTCAACAGCAACCTCGACATTGAAAAACACCAACAAATTCAACAACAACCTCAACATTGAAAAACAACAACAACCTCAACATTGAAAAACACCAACAAATTCAACAACAACCTCAACATTGAAAAACACCAACAAATTCAACAGCAACCTCAACATTTAAAAACAACGACAACATCAACATTGAAAAACACCAACAAATTCAACAACAACCTCAACATTGAAAAACACCAACAAATTCAACAGCAACCTCAACATTTAAAAACAACAACCTGAACATTGAAAAACACCAACAAATTCAACAACAACCTCAACATTGAAAAACAACAACAACCTCAACATTGAAAAACACCAACAAATTCAACAACAACCTCAACATTGAAAAACACCAACAAATTCAACAACAACCTCAACATTGAAAAACACCAACAAATTCAACAGCAACCTCAACATTTAAAAACAACAACCTGAACATTGAAAAACACCAACAAATTCAACAACAACCTCAACATTGAAAAACAACAACAACCTCAACATTGAAAAACACCAACAAATTCAACAACAACTTCAACATTGAAAAACACCAACAAATTCAACAACAACCTCGACATTGAAAAACACCAACAAATTCAACAACAACCTCAACATTGAAAAACAACAACAACCTCAACATTGAAAAACACCAACAAATTCAACAACAACCTCAACATTGAAAAACAACAACAACCTCAACATAAAAAACATCAACAAATTCAACAACAACTTCAACATTGAAAAACACCAACAAATTCAACAACAACCTCGACATTGAAAAACACCATCAAATTCAACAACAACCTCAACATTGAAAAACAACAACAACCTCAACATTGAAAAACACCAACAAATTCAACAACAACCTCCACATTGAAAAACACCAACAAATTCAACAACAACCTCCACATTGAACAACAACAACAACCTCAAAATTGAAAAACACCAACAAATTCAGCAACATCCTCAGCAGTGAAAAACAACAACAACCTCAACATTGAAAAACACCAACAAATTCAACAACAACTTCAACATTGAAAAACACCAACAAATTCAACAACAACCTCGAAATTGAAAAACACCAACAAATTCAACAACAACCTCAACATGGAAAAACAACAACAACCTCAACATTGAAAAACACCAACAAATTCAACAACAACCTCAACATTGAAAAACACCAACAAATTCAGCAACAACCTCAACATTGAAAAACAACAACAACCTCAACATTGAAAAACACCAACAAATTCAACAACAACCTCAACATTGAAAAACACCAACAAATTCAACAACAACCTCAGCATTGAAAAACAACAACAACCTCAACATTGAAAAACACCAACAAATTCAACAACAACTTCAACATTGAAAAACACCAACAAATTCAACAACAACCTCCAAATTGAAAAACACCAACAAATTCAACAACAACCTCAACATTGAAAAATAACAACAACCTCAACATTGAAAAACAACAACAACCTCAACATTGAAAAACACCAACAAATTCAAGAACAACCTCAACATTGAAAAATAACAACAACCTCAACATTGAAAAACACCAACAAATTCAACAACCTCAACAATGAAAACACCAACAAATTCAACAACAACCTCAACATTGAAAAACAACAACAACCTCAACATTGAAAAACAACAACAACCTCAACATTGAAAAACACCAACCAATTCAACAACAACCTGAACATTGAAAAACAACAACAACCTCAACATTGAAAAACACCAACAAATTCAACAACAACTTCAACATTGAAAAACACCAACAAATTCAACAACAACTTCGAAATTGAAAAACACCAACAAATTCAACAACAACCTCAACATGGAAAAACAACAACAACCTCAACATTGAAAAACACCAACAAATTCAACAACAACCTCAACATTGAAAAACACCAACAAATTCAACAACAACCTAAACATTGAAAAACACCAACAAATTCAGCAACAACCTCAACATTGAAAAACAACAACAACCTCAACATTGAAAAACACCAACAAATTCAACAACAACCTCAACATTGAAAAACACCAACAAATTCAACAACAACCTCAGCATTGAAAAACAACAACAACCTCAACATTGAAAAACACCAACAAATTCAACAACAACTTCAACATTGAAAAACAACAACAAATTCAACAACAACCTCCAAATTGAAAAACACCAACAAATTCAACAACAACCTCAACATTGAAAAATAACAACAACCTCAACATTGAAAAACAACAACAACCTCAACATTGAAAAACACCAACAAATTCAACAAGAACCTCAACATTGAAAAATAACAACAACCTCAACATTGAAAAACAACAACAACCTCAACATTGAAAAACAACAACAAATTCAACAACAACCTCAACATTGAAAAACACCAACAAATTCAACAACAACCTCAGCATTGAAAAACAACAACAACCTCAACATTGAAAAACACCAACTAATTCAACAACAACCTCAACGTTGAAAAACAACAACAACCTCAACATTGAAAAACACCAACAAATTCAACAACAACTTCAACATTGAAAAACACCAACAAGTTCAACAACAACCTCGAAATTGAAAAACACCAACAAATTCAACAGCAACCTCGACATTGAAAAACACCAACAAATTCAACAACAACCTCAACATTGAAAAACAACAACAACCTCAACATTGAAAAACACCAACAAATTCAACAACAACCTCAACATTGAAAAACACCAACAAATTCAACAGCAACCTCAACATTTAAAAACAACAACCTGAACATTGAAAAACACCAACAAATTCGACAACAACCTCAACATTGAAAAACAACAACAACCTCAACATTGAAAAACACCAACAAATTCAACAACAACTTCAACATTGAAAAACACCAACAAATTCAACAACAACCTCGACATTGAAAAACACCAACAAATTCAACAACAACCTCAACATTGAAAAACAACAACAACCTCAACATAAAAAACACCAACAAATTCAACAACAACTTCAACATTGAAAAACACCAACAAATTCAACAAAAACCTCGACATTGAAAAACACCATCAAATTCAACAACAACCTCAACATTGAAAAACAACAACAACCTCAACATTGAAAAACACCAACAAATTCAACAACAACCTCCACATTGAAAAACACCAACAAATTCAACAACAACCTCCACATTGAACAACAACAACCTCAAAATTGAAAAACACCAACAAATTCAACAACAACCTCAACATTGAAAAACACCAACAAATTCAACAACAACCTCAACATTTAAAAACAACAACAACCTCAACATTGAAAAACAGCAACAAATTCAACAACAACCTCAACATTGAAAAACAACAACAACCTCAACATCGAAAAACACCAACAAATTCAACAACAACCTCAACATTTAAAAACACCAACAAATTCAACATCAACCTCCACATTGAAAAACACCATCAAATTCAGCAACAACCTCAACATTGAAAAACACCAACAAATTCAACAACAACCTCCACATTGAACAACAACAACAACATCAACATTGAAAAACACCAACAAATTCAACAACAACCTCAACATTGAAAAACACCTTTAAATTCAACAACAACCTCCACATTGAACAACAACAACAACCTCAGCATTGAAAAACACCAACAAATTCAACAACAACTTCAACATTGAAAAACAACAACAACCTCAACATTGAAAAACACCAACAAATTCAACAACAACCTCAACATTGAAAAACACCAACAAATTCAACAACAACCTCAACGTAGAAAAACACCAACAAATTCAACAACAACTTCAACATTGAAAAACACCAACAAATTCAACAACAACCTCGACATTGAAAAACACCAACAAATTCAACAACAACCTCCAGATTGAAAAACTACAACAACCTCAACATTGAAAAACACCAACAAATACAACAACAACCTCAACATTGAAAAACAACAACAACCTCAACATTGAAAAACACCAACAAATTCAACAACAATCTCGACATTGAAAAACACCATCAAATTCAACAACAACCTCAACATTGAAAAACAACAACAACCTCAACATTGAAAAACACCAACAAATTCAACAACAACCTCCACATTGAAAAACACCAACAAATTCAACAACAACCTCCACATTGAACAACAACAACAACCTCAAAATTGAAAAACACCAACAAATTCAGCAACATCCTCAGCAGTGAAAAACAACAACAACCTCAACATTGAAAAACACCAACAAATTCAACAACAACTTCAACATTGAAAAACACCAACAAATTCAACAACAACCTCGAAATTGAAAAACACCAACAAATTCAACAACAACCTCAACATGGAAAAACAACAACAACCTCAACATTGAAAAACACCAACAAATTCAACAACAACCTCAACATTGAAAAACACCAACAAATTCAACAACAACCTCAACATTGAAAAACACCAACAAATTCAGCAACAACCTCAACATTGAAAAACAACAACAACCTCAACATTGAAAAACACCAACAAATTCAACAACAACCTCAACATTGAAAAACACCAACAAATTCAACAACAACCTCAGCATTGAAAAACAACAACAACCTCAACATTGAAAAACACCAACAAATTCAACAACAACTTCAACATTGAAAAACAACAACAAATTCAACAACAACCTCAACATTGAAAAATAACAACAACCTCAACATTGAAAAACAACAACAACCTCAACATTGAAAAACACCAACAAATTCAACAAGAACCTCAACATTAAAAAATAACAACAACCTCAACATTGAAAAACAACAACAACCTCAACATTGAAAAACAACAACAAATTCAACAACAACCTCAACATTGAAAAACACCAACAAATTCAACAACAACCTCAGCATTGAAAAACAACAACAACCTCAACATTGAAAAACACCAACTAATTCAACAACAACCTCAACGTTGAAAAACAACAACAACCTCAACATTGAAAAACACCAACAAATTCAACAACAACTTCAACATTGAAAAACACCAACAAGTTCAACAACAACCTCGAAATTGAAAAACACCAACAAATTCAACAGCAACCTCGACATTGAAAAACACCAACAAATTCAACAACAACCGCAACATTGAAAAACAACAACAACCTCAACATTGAAAAACACCAACAAATTCAACAACAACCTCAACATTGAAAAACACCAACAAATTCAACAGCAACCTCAACATTTAAAAACAACGACAACCTCAACATTGAAAAACACCAACAAATTCAACAACAACCTCAACATTGAAAAACACCAACAAATTCAACAGCAACCTCAACATTTAAAAACAACAACCTGAACATTGAAAAACACCAACAAATTCAACAACAACCTCAACATTGAAAAACAACAACAACCTCAACATTGAAAAACACCAACAAATTCAACAACAACCTCAACATTGAAAAACACCAACAAATTCAACAACAACCTCAACATTGAAAAACACCAACAAATTCAACAGCAACCTCAACATTTAAAAACAACAACCTGAACATTGAAAAACACCAACAAATTCAACAACAACCTCAACATTGAAAAACAACAACAACCTCAACATTGAAAAACAACAACAAATTCATCAACAACTTCAACATTGAAAAACACCAACAAATTCAACAACAACCTCGACATTGAAAAACACCAACAAATTCAACAACAACCTCAACATTGAAAAACAACAACAACCTCAACATTGAAAAACACCAACAAATTCAACAACAACCTCAACATTGAAAAACAACAACAACCTCAACATAAAAAACACCAACAAATTCAACAACAACTTCAACATTGAAAAACAACAACAAATTCAACAACAACCTCGACATTGAAAAACACCATCAAATTCAACAACAAACTCAACATTGAAAAACAACAACAACCTCAACATTGAAAAACACCAACAAATTCAACAACAACCTCCACATTGAAAAACACCAACAAATTCAACAACAACCTCCACATTGAACAACAACAACAACCTCAAAATTGAAAAACACCAACAAATTCAGCAACATCCTCAGCAGTGAAAAACAACAACAACCTCAACATTGAAAAACACCAACAAATTCAACAACAACTTCAACATTGAAAAACACCAACAAATTCAACAACAACCTCGAAATTGAAAAACACCAACAAATTCAACAACAACCTCAACATGGAAAAACAACAACAACCTCAACATTGAAAAACACCAACAAATTCAACAACAACCTCAACATTGAAAAACACCAACAAATTCAACAACAACCTCAACATTGAAAAACACCAACAAATTCAGCAACAACCTCAACATTGAAAAACAACAACAACCTCAATATTGAAAAACACCAACAAATTCAACAACAACCTCAACATTGAAAAACACCAACAAATTCAACAACAACCTCAGCATTGAAAAACAACAACAACCTCAACATTGAAAAACACCAACAAATTCAACAACAACTTCAACATTGAAAAACACCAACAAATTCAACAACAACCTCCAAATTGAAAAACACCAACAAATTCAACAACAACCTCAACATTGAAAAATAACAACAACCTCAACATTGAAAAACAACAACAACCTCAAGATTGAAAAACACCAACAAATTCAAGAACAACCTCAACATTGAAAAATAACAACAACCTCAACATTGAAAAACACCAACAAATTCAACAACAACCTCAACAATGAAAACACCAACAAATTCAACAACAACCTCAACATTGAAAAACAACAACAACCTCAACATTGAAAAACAACAACAACCTCAACATTGAAAAACACCAACCAATTCAACAACAACCTGAACATTGAAAAACAACAACAACCTCAACATTGAAAAACACCAACAAATTCAACAACAACTTCAACATTGAAAAACACCAACAAATTCAACAACAACTTCGAAATTGAAAAACACCAACAAATTCAACAACAACCTCAACATGGAAAAACAACAACAACCTCAACATTGAAAAACACCAACAAATTCAACAACAACCTCAACATTGAAAAACACCAACAAATTCAACAACTACCTAAACATTGAAAAACACCAACAAATTCAGCAACAACCTCAACATTGAAAAACAACAACAACCTCAACATTGAAAAACACCAACAAATTCAACAACAACCTCAACATTGAAAAACACCAACAAATTCAACAACAACCTCAGCATTGAAAAACAACAACAACCTCAACATTGAAAAACACCAACAAATTCAACAACAACTTCAACATTGAAAAACAACAACAAATTCAACAACAACCTCCAAATTGAAAAACACCAACAAATTCAACAACAACCTCAACATTGAAAAATAACAACAACCTCAACATTGAAAAACAACAACAACCTCAACATTGAAAAACACCAACAAATTCAACAAGAACCTCAACATTGAAAAATAACAACAACCTCAACATTGAAAAACAACAACAACCTCAACATTGAAAAACAACAACAAATTCAACAACAACCTCAACATTGAAAAACACCAACAAATTCAACAACAACCTCAGCATTGAAAAACAACAACAACCTCAACATTGAAAAACACCAACTAATTCAACAACAACCTCAACGTTGAAAAACAACAACAACCTCAACATTGAAAAACACCAACAAATTCAACAACAACTTCAACATTGAAAAACACCAACAAGTTCAACAACAACCTCGAAATTGAAAAACACCAACAAATTCAACAGCAACCTCGACATTGAAAAACACCAACAAATTCAACAACAACCTCAACATTGAAAAACAACAACAACCTCAACATTGAAAAACACCAACAAATTCAACAACAACCTCAACATTGAAAAACACCAACAAATTCAACAGCAACCTCAACATTTAAAAACAACAACCTGAACATTGAAAAACACCAACAAATTCGACAACAACCTCAACATTGAAAAACAACAACAACCTCAACATTGAAAAACACCAACAAATTCAACAACAACTTCAACATTGAAAAACACCAACAAATTCAACAACAACCTCGACATTGAAAAACACCAACAAATTCAACAACAACCTCAACATTGAAAAACAACAACAACCTCAACATAAAAAACACCAACAAATTCAACAACAACTTCAACATTGAAAAACACCAACAAATTCAACAAAAACCTCGACATTGAAAAACACCATCAAATTCAACAACAACCTCAACATTGAAAAACAACAACAACCTCAACATTGAAAAACACCAACAAATTCAACAACAACCTCAACATTGAAAAACACCAACAAATTCAACAGCAACCTCAACATTTAAAAACAACGACAACCTCAACATTGAAAAACACCAACAAATTCAACAACAACCTCAACATTGAAAAACACCAACAAATTCAACAGCAACCTCAACATTTAAAAACAACAACCTGAACATTGAAAAACACCAACAAATTCAACAACAACCTCAACATTGAAAAACAACAACAACCTCAACATTGAAAAACACCAACAAATTCAACAACAACCTCAACATTGAAAAACACCAACAAATTCAACAACAACCTCAACATTGAAAAACACCAACAAATTCAACAGCAACCTCAACATTTAAAAACAACAACCTGAACATTGAAAAACACCAACAAATTCAACAACAACCTCAACATTGAAAAACAACAACAACCTCAACATTGAAAAACAACAACAAATTCAACAACAACTTCAACATTGAAAAACACCAACAAATTCAACAACAACCTCGACATTGAAAAACACCAACAAATTCAACAACAACCTCAACATTGAAAAACAACAACAACCTCAACATTGAAAAACACCAACAAATTCAACAACAACCTCAACATTGAAAAACAACAACAACCTCAACATAAAAAACACCAACAAATTCAACAACAACTTCAACATTGAAAAACACCAACAAATTCAACAACAACCTCGACATTGAAAAACACCATCAAATTCAACAACAAACTCAACATTGAAAAACAACAACAACCTCAACATTGAAAAACACCAACAAATTCAACAACAACCTCCACATTGAAAAACACCAACAAATTCAACAACAACCTCCACATTGAACAACAACAACAACCTCAAAATTGAAAAACACCAACAAATTCAGCAACATCCTCAGCAGTGAAAAACAACAACAACCTCAACATTGAAAAACACCAACAAATTCAACAACAACTTCAACATTGAAAAACACCAACAAATTCAACAACAACCTCGAAATTGAAAAACACCAACAAATTCAACAACAACCTCAACATGGAAAAACAACAACAACCTCAACATTGAAAAACACCAACAAATTCAACAACAACCTCAACATTGAAAAACACCAACAAATTCAACAACAACCTCAACATTGAAAAACACCAACAAATTCAGCAACAACCTCAACATTGAAAAACAACAACAACCTCAATATTGAAAAACACCAACAAATTCAACAACAACCTCAACATTGAAAAACACCAACAAATTCAACAACAACCTCAGCATTGAAAAACAACAACAACCTCAACATTGAAAAACACCAACAAATTCAACAACAACTTCAACATTGAAAAACACCAACAAATTCAACAACAACCTCCAAATTGAAAAACACCAACAAATTCAACAACAACCTCAACATTGAAAAATAACAACAACCTCAACATTGAAAAACAACAACAACCTCAAGATTGAAAAACACCAACAAATTCAAGAACAACCTGAACATTGAAAAATAACAACAACCTCAACATTGAAAAACACCAACAAATTCAACAACAACCTCAACAATGAAAACACCAACAAATTCAACAACAACCTCAACATTGAAAAACAACAACAACCTCAACATTGAAAAACAACAACAACCTCAACATTGAAAAACACCAACCAATTCAACAACAACCTGAACATTGAAAAACAACAACAACCTCAACATTGAAAAACACCAACAAATTCAACAACAACTTCAACATTGAAAAACACCAACAAATTCAACAACAACTTCGAAATTGAAAAACACCAACAAATTCAACAACAACCTCAACATGGAAAAACAACAACAACCTCAACATTGAAAAACACCAACAAATTCAACAACAACCTCAACATTGAAAAACACCAACAAATTCAACAACTACCTAAACATTGAAAAACACCAACAAATTCAGCAACAACCTCAACATTGAAAAACAACAACAACCTCAACATTGAAAAACACCAACAAATTCAACAACAACCTCAACATTGAAAAACACCAACAAATTCAACAACAACCTCAGCATTGAAAAACAACAACAACCTCAACATTGAAAAACACCAACAAATTCAACAACAACTTCAACATTGAAAAACAACAACAAATTCAACAACAACCTCCAAATTGAAAAACACCAACAAATTCAACAACAACCTCAACATTGAAAAATAACAACAACCTCAACATTGAAAAACAACAACAACCTCAACATTGAAAAACACCAACAAATTCAACAAGAACCTCAACATTGAAAAATAACAACAACCTCAACATTGAAAAACAACAACAACCTCAACATTGAAAAACAACAACAAATTCAACAACAACCTCAACATTGAAAAACACCAACAAATTCAACAACAACCTCAGCATTGAAAAACAACAACAACCTCAACATTGAAAAACACCAACTAATTCAACAACAACCTCAACGTTGAAAAACAACAACAACCTCAACATTGAAAAACACCAACAAATTCAACAACAACTTCAACATTGAAAAACACCAACAAGTTCAACAACAACCTCGAAATTGAAAAACACCAACAAATTCAACAGCAACCTCGACATTGAAAAACACCAACAAATTCAACAACAACCTCAACATTGAAAAACAACAACAACCTCAACATTGAAAAACACCAACAAATTCAACAACAACCTCAACATTGAAAAACACCAACAAATTCAACAGCAACCTCAACATTTAAAAACAACAACCTGAACATTGAAAAACACCAACAAATTCGACAACAACCTCAACATTGAAAAACAACAACAACCTCAACATTGAAAAACACCAACAAATTCAACAACAACTTCAACATTGAAAAACACCAACAAATTCAACAACAACCTCGACATTGAAAAACACCAACAAATTCAACAACAACCTCAACATTGAAAAACAACAACAACCTCAACATAAAAAACACCAACAAATTCAACAACAACTTCAACATTGAAAAACACCAACAAATTCAACAAAAACCTCGACATTGAAAAACACCATCAAATTCAACAACAACCTCAACATTGAAAAACAACAACAACCTCAACATTGAAAAACACCAACAAATTCAACAACAACCTCCACATTGAAAAACACCAACAAATTCAACAACAACCTCCACATTGAACAACAACAACCTCAAAATTGAAAAACACCAACAAATTCAACAACAACCTCAACATTGAAAAACACCAACAAATTCAACAACAACCTCAACATTTAAAAACAACAACAACCTCAACATTGAAAAACAGCAACAAATTCAACAACAACCTCAACATTGAAAAACAACAACAACCTCAACATCGAAAAACACCAACAAATTCAACAACAACCTCAACATTTAAAAACACCAACAAATTCAACATCAACCTCCACATTGAAAAACACCATCAAATTCAGCAACAACCTCAACATTGAAAAACACCAACAAATTCAACAACAACCTCCACATTGAACAACAACAACAACATCAACATTGAAAAACACCAACAAATTCAACAACAACCTCAACATTGAAAAACACCTTTAAATTCAACAACAACCTCCACATTGAACAACAACAACAACCTCAGCATTGAAAAACACCAACAAATTCAACAACAACTTCAACATTGAAAAACAACAACAACCTCAACATTGAAAAACACCAACAAATTCAACAACAACCTCAACATTGAAAAACACCAACAAATTCAACAACAACCTCAACGTAGAAAAACACCAACAAATTCAACAACAACTTCAACATTGAAAAACACCAACAAATTCAACAACAACCTCGACATTGAAAAACACCAACAAATTCAACAACAACCTCCAGATTGAAAAACTACAACAACCTCAACATTGAAAAACACCAACAAATACAACAACAACCTCAACATTGAAAAACAACAACAACCTCAACATTGAAAAACACCAACAAATTCAACAACAATCTCGACATTGAAAAACACCATCAAATTCAACAACAACCTCAACATTGAAAAACAACAACAACCTCAACATTGAAAAACACCAACAAATTCAACAACAACCTCCACATTGAAAAACACCAACAAATTCAACAACAACCTCCACATTGAACAACAACAACAACCTCAAAATTGAAAAACACCAACAAATTCAGCAACATCCTCAGCAGTGAAAAACAACAACAACCTCAACATTGAAAAACACCAACAAATTCAACAACAACTTCAACATTGAAAAACACCAACAAATTCAACAACAACCTCGAAATTGAAAAACACCAACAAATTCAACAACAACCTCAACATGGAAAAACAACAACAACCTCAACATTGAAAAACACCAACAAATTCAACAACAACCTCAACATTGAAAAACACCAACAAATTCAACAACAACCTCAACATTGAAAAACACCAACAAATTCAGCAACAACCTCAACATTGAAAAACAACAACAACCTCAACATTGAAAAACACCAACAAATTCAACAACAACCTCAACATTGAAAAACACCAACAAATTCAACAACAACCTCAGCATTGAAAAACAACAACAACCTCAACATTGAAAAACACCAACAAATTCAACAACAACTTCAACATTGAAAAACAACAACAAATTCAACAACAACCTCAACATTGAAAAATAACAACAACCTCAACATTGAAAAACAACAACAACCTCAACATTGAAAAACACCAACAAATTCAACAAGAACCTCAACATTAAAAAATAACAACAACCTCAACATTGAAAAACAACAACAACCTCAACATTGAAAAACAACAACAAATTCAACAACAACCTCAACATTGAAAAACACCAACAAATTCAACAACAACCTCAGCATTGTAAAACAACAACAACCTCAACATTGAAAAACACCAACTAATTCAACAACAACCTCAACGTTGAAAAACAACAACAACCTCAACATTGAAAAACACCAACAAATTCAACAACAACTTCAACATTGAAAAACACCAACAAGTTCAACAACAACCTCGAAATTGAAAAACACCAACAAATTCAACAGCAACCTCGACATTGAAAAACACCAACAAATTCAACAACAACCGCAACATTGAAAAACAACAACAACCTCAACATTGAAAAACACCAACAAATTCAACAACAACCTCAACATTGAAAAACACCAACAAATTCAACAGCAACCTCAACATTTAAAAACAACGACAACCTCAACATTGAAAAACACCAACAAATTCAACAACAACCTCAACATTGAAAAACACCAACAAATTCAACAGCAACCTCAACATTTAAAAACAACAACCTGAACATTGAAAAACACCAACAAATTCAACAACAACCTCAACATTGAAAAACAACAACAACCTCAACATTGAAAAACACCAACAAATTCAACAACAACCTCAACATTGAAAAACACCAACAAATTCAACAACAACCTCAACATTGAAAAACACCAACAAATTCAACAGCAACCTCAACATTTAAAAACAACAACCTGAACATTGAAAAACACCAACAAATTCAACAACAACCTCAACATTGAAAAACAACAACAACCTCAACATTGAAAAACAACAACAAATTCAACAACAACTTCAACATTGAAAAACACCAACAAATTCAACAACAACCTCGACATTGAAAAACACCAACAAATTCAACAACAACCTCAACATTGAAAAACAACAACAACCTCAACATTGAAAAACACCAACAAATTCAACAACAACCTCAACATTGAAAAACAACAACAACCTCAACATAAAAAACACCAACAAATTCAACAACAACTTCAACATTGAAAAACACCAACAAATTCAACAACAACCTCGACATTGAAAAACACCATCAAATTCAACAACAAACTCAACATTGAAAAACAACAACAACCTCAACATTGAAAAACACCAACAAATTCAACAACAACCTCCACATTGAAAAACACCAACAAATTCAACAACAACCTCCACATTGAACAACAACAACAACCTCAAAATTGAAAAACACCAACAAATTCAGCAACATCCTCAGCAGTGAAAAACAACAACAACCTCAACATTGAAAAACACCAACAAATTCAACAACAACTTCAACATTGAAAAACACCAACAAATTCAACAACAACCTCGAAATTGAAAAACACCAACAAATTCAACAACAACCTCAACATGGAAAAACAACAACAACCTCAACATTGAAAAACACCAACAAATTCAACAACAACCTCAACATTGAAAAACACCAACAAATTCAACAACAACCTCAACATTGAAAAACACCAACAAATTCAGCAACAACCTCAACATTGAAAAACAACAACAACCTCAATATTGAAAAACACCAACAAATTCAACAACAACCTCAACATTGAAAAACACCAACAAATTCAACAACAACCTCAGCATTGAAAAACAACAACAACCTCAACATTGAAAAACACCAACAAATTCAACAACAACTTCAACATTGAAAAACACCAACAAATTCAACAACAACCTCCAAATTGAAAAACACCAACAAATTCAACAACAACCTCAACATTGAAAAATAACAACAACCTCAACATTGAAAAACAACAACAACCTCAAGATTGAAAAACACCAACAAATTCAAGAACAACCTCAACATTGAAAAACAACAACAACCTCAACATTGAAAAACACCAACAAATTCAACAACAACCTCAACAATGAAAACACCAACAAATTCAACAACAACCTCAACATTGAAAAACAACAACAACCTCAACATTGAAAAACAACAACAACCTCAACATTGAAAAACACCAACCAATTCAACAACAACCTGAACATTGAAAAACAACAACAACCTCAACATTGAAAAACACCAACAAATTCAACAACAACTTCAACATTGAAAAACACCAACAAATTCAACAACAACTTCGAAATTGAAAAACACCAACAAATTCAACAACAACCTCAACATGGAAAAACAACAACAACCTCAACATTGAAAAACACCAACAAATTCAACAACAACCTCAACATTGAAAAACACCAACAAATTCAACAACTACCTAAACATTGAAAAACACCAACAAATTCAGCAACAACCTCAACATTGAAAAACAACAACAACCTCAACATTGAAAAACACCAACAAATTCAACAACAACCTCAACATTGAAAAACACCAACAAATTCAACAACAACCTCAGCATTGAAAAACAACAACAACCTCAACATTGAAAAACACCAACAAATTCAACAACAACTTCAACATTGAAAAACAACAACAAATTCAACAACAACCTCCAAATTGAAAAACACCAACAAATTCAACAACAACCTCAACATTGAAAAATAACAACAACCTCAACATTGAAAAACAACAACAACCTCAACATTGAAAAACACCAACAAATTGAACAACAACCTCAACATTGAAAAAGAACAACAACCTCAACATTGAAAAACACCAACCTATTCAACAACAACATGAACATTGAAAAACAACAACAACCTCAACATTGAAAAACACCAACAAATCAACAACAACTTCAACATTGAAAAACACCAACAAATTCAACAACAACGTCAACATTGAAAAACAACAACCTCAACATTGAAAAACACCAACAAATTCAACAACAACCTCAACATTGAAAAACACCAACAAATTCAACAACAACCTCAGCATTGAAAAACAACAACAACCTCAACATTGAAAAACACCAACAAATTCAACAACAACTTCAACATTGAAAAACAACAACAAATTCAACAACAACCTCCAAATTGAAAAACACCAACAAATTCAACAACAACCTCAACATTGAAAAATAACAACAACCTCAACATTGAAAAACAACAACAACCTCAACATTGAAAAACACCAACAAATTCAACAAGAACCTCAACATTGAAAAATAACAACAACCTCAACATTGAAAAACAACAACAACCTCAACATTGAAAAACAACAACAAATTCAACAACAACCTCAACATTGAAAAACACCAACAAATTCAACAACAACCTCAGCATTGAAAAACAACAACAACCTCAACATTGAAAAACACCAACTAATTCAACAACAACCTCAACGTTGAAAAACAACAACAACCTCAACATTGAAAAACACCAACAAATTCAACAACAACTTCAACATTGAAAAACACCAACAAGTTCAACAACAACCTCGAAATTGAAAAACACCAACAAATTCAACAGCAACCTCGACATTGAAAAACACCAACAAATTCAACAACAACCTCAACATTGAAAAACAACAACAACCTCAACATTGAAAAACACCAACAAATTCAACAACAACCTCAACATTGAAAAACACCAACAAATTCAACAGCAACCTCAACATTTAAAAACAACAACCTGAACATTGAAAAACACCAACAAATTCAACAACAACCTCAACATTGAAAAACAACAACAACCTCAACATTGAAAAACACCAACAAATTCAACAACAACTTCAACATTGAAAAACACCAACAAATTCAACAACAACCTCGACATTGAAAAACACCAACAAATTCAACAACAACCTCAACATTGAAAAACAACAACAACCTCAACATAAAAAACACCAACAAATTCAACAACAACTTCAACATTGAAAAACACCAACAAATTCAACAAAAACCTCGACATTGAAAAACACCATCAAATTCAACAACAACCTCAACATTGAAAAACAACAACAACCTCAACATTGAAAAACACCAACAAATTCAACAACAACCTCCACATTGAAAAACACCAACAAATTCAACAACAACCTCCACATTGAACAACAACAACCTCAAAATTGAAAAACACCAACAAATTCAGCAACATCCTCAGCAGTGAAAAACAACAACAACCTCAACATTGAAAAACACCAACAAATTCAACAACAACCTCAACATTTAAAAACACCAACAAATTCAACAACAACCTCAACATTGAAAAACACCAACAAATTCAACAACAACCTCAACATTTAAAAACAACAACAACCTCAACATTGAAAAACAGCAACAAATTCAACAACAACCTCAACATTGAAAAACAACAACAACCTCAACATCGAAAAACACCAACAAATTCAACAACAACCTCAACATTTAAAAACACCAACAAATTCAACAACAACCTCCACATTGAAAAACACCATCAAATTCAGCAACAACATCAACATTGAAAAACACCAACAAATTCAACAACAACCTCCACATTGAACAACAACAACAACATCAACATTGAAAAACACCAACAAATTCAACAACAACCTCAACATTGAAAAACACCTTTAAATTCAACAACAACCTCCACATTGAACAACAACAACAACCTCAGCATTGAAAAACACCAACAAATTCAACAACAACTTCAACATTGAAAAACAACAACAACCTCAACATTGAAAAACACCAACAAATTCAACAACAACCTCAACATTGAAAAACACCAACAAATTCAACAACAACCTCAACGTAGAAAAACACCAACAAATTCAACAACAACTTCAACATTGAAAAACACCAACAAATTCAACAACAACCTCGACATTGAAAAACACCAACAAATTCAACAACAACCTCAACATTGAAAAACTACAACAACCTCAACATTGAAAAACACCAACAAATACAACAACAACCTCAACATTGAAAAACAACAACAACCTCAACATTGAAAAACACCAACAAATTCAACAACAATCTCGACATTGAAAAACACCATCAAATTCAACAACAACCTCAACATTGAAAAACAACAACAACCTCAACATTGAAAAACACCAACAAATTCAACAACAACCTCCACATTGAAAAACACCAACAAATTCAACAACAACCTCCACATTGAACAACAACAACAACCTCAAAATTGAAACACACCAACAAATTCAGCAACATCCTCAGCAGTGAAAAACAACAACAACCTCAACATTGAAAAACACCAACAAATTCAACAACAACTTCAACATTGAAAAACACCAACAAATTCAACAACAACCTCGAAATTGAAAAACACCAACAAATTCAACAACAACCTCAACATTGAAAAACACCAACAAATTCAGCAACAACCTCAACATTGAAAAACAACAACAACCTCAACATTGAAAAACACCAACAAATTCAACAACAACCTCAACATTGAAAAACACCAACAAATTCAACAACAACCTCAACATTGAAAAACAACAACAACCTCAACATTGAAAAACAACAACAACCTCAACATTGAAAAACACCAACCAATTCAACAACAACCTGAACATTGAAAAACAACAACAACCTCAACATTGAAAAACACCAACAAATTCAACAACAACTTCAACATTGAAAAACACCAACAAATTCAACAACAACTTCGAAATTGAAAAACACCAACAAATTCAACAACAACCTCAACATGGAAAAACAACAACAACCTGAACATTGAAAAACACCAACAAATTCAACAACAACCTCAACATTGAAAAACACCAACAAATTCAACAACAACCTAAACATTGAAAAACACCAACAAATTCAGCAACAACCTCAACATTGAAAAACAACAACAACCTCAACATTGAAAAACACCAACAAATTCAACAACAACCTCAACATTGAAAAACACCAACAAATTCAACAACAACCTCAGCATTGAAAAACAACAACAACCTCAACATTGAAAAACACCAACAAATTCAACAACAACTTCAACATTGAAAAACAACAACAAATTCAACAACAACCTCCAAATTGAAAAACACCAACAAATTCAACAACAACCTCAACATTGAAAAATAACAACAACCTCAACATTGAAAAACAACAACAACCTCAACATTGAAAAACACCAACAAATTCAACAAGAACCTCAACATTGAAAAATAACAACAACCTCAACATTGAAAAACAACAACAACCTCAACATTGAAAAACAACAACAAATTCAACAACAACCTCAACATTGAAAAACACCAACAAATTCAACAACAACCTCAGCATTGAAAAACAACAACAACCTCAACATTGAAAAACACCAACTAATTCAACAACAACCTCAACGTTGAAAAACAACAACAACCTCAACATTGAAAAACACCAACAAATTCAACAACAACTTCAACATTGAAAAACACCAACAAGTTCAACAACAACCTCGAAATTGAAAAACACCAACAAATTCAACAGCAACCTCGACATTGAAAAACACCAACAAATTCAACAACAACCTCAACATTGAAAAACAACAACAACCTCAACATTGAAAAACACCAACAAATTCAACAACAACCTCAACATTGAAAAACACCAACAAATTCAACAGCAACCTCAACATTTAAAAACAACAACCTGAACATTGAAAAACACCAACAAATTCAACAACAACCTCAACATTGAAAAACAACAACAACCTCAACATTGAAAAACACCAACAAATTCAACAACAACTTCAACATTGAAAAACACCAACAAATTCAACAACAACCTCGACATTGAAAAACACCAACAAATTCAACAACAACCTCAACATTGAAAAACAACAACAACCTCAACATAAAAAACACCAACAAATTCAACAACAACTTCAACATTGAAAAACACCAACAAATTCAACAAAAACCTCGACATTGAAAAACACCATCAAATTCAACAACAACCTCAACATTGAAAAACAACAACAACCTCAACATTGAAAAACACCAACAAATTCAACAACAACCTCCACATTGAAAAACACCAACAAATTCAACAACAACCTCCACATTGAACAACAACAACCTCAAAATTGAAAAACACCAACAAATTCAGCAACATCCTCAGCAGTGAAAAACAACAACAACCTCAACATTGAAAAACACCAACAAATTCAACAACAACCTCAACATTTAAAAACACCAACAAATTCAACAACAACCTCAACATTGAAAAACACCAACAAATTCAACAACAACCTCAACATTTAAAAACAACAACAACCTCAACATTGAAAAACAGCAACAAATTCAACAACAACCTCAACATTGAAAAACAACAACAACCTCAACATCGAAAAACACCAACAAATTCAACAACAACCTCAACATTTAAAAACACCAACAAATTCAACAACAACCTCCACATTGAAAAACACCATCAAATTCAGCAACAACCTCAACATTGAACAACAACAACAACATCAGCATTGAAAAACACCAACAAATTCAACAACAACCTCAACATTGAAAAACACCTTTAAATTCAACAACAACCTGCACATTGAACAACAACAACAACCTCAGCATTGAAAAACACCAACAAATTCAACAACAAATTCAACATTGTAAAACAACAACAACCTCAACATTGAAAAACACCAACAAATTCAACAACAACCTCAACATTGAAAAACACCAACAAATTCATCAACAACCTCAACGTAGAAAAACACCAACAAATTCAACAACAACTTCAACATTGAAAAACACCAACAAATTCAACAACAACCTCAACATTGAAAAACAACAACAACCTCAACATTGAAAAACAACAACAAATTCAACAACAACCTCAACATTGAAAAACACCAACAAATTCAACAACAACCTCAGCATTGAAAAACAACAACAACCTCAACATTGAAAAACACCAACTAATTCAACAACAACCTCAACGTTGAAAAACAACAACAACCTCAACATTGAAAAACACCAACAAATTCAACAACAACTTCAACATTGAAAAACACCAACAAGTTCAACAACAACCTCGAAATTGAAAAACACCAACAAATTCAACAGCAACCTCGACATTGAAAAACACCAACAAATTCAACAACAACCTCAACATTGAAAAACAACAACAACCTCAACATTGAAAAACACCAACAAATTCAACAACAACCTCAACATTGAAAAACACCAACAAATTCAACAGCAACCTCAACATTTAAAAACAACAACCTGAACATTGAAAAACACCAACAAATTCAACAACAACCTCAACATTGAAAAACAACAACAACCTCAACATTGAAAAACACCAACAAATTCAACAACAACTTCAACATTGAAAAACACCAACAAATTCAACAACAACCTCGACATTGAAAAACACCAACAAATTCAACAACAACCTCAACATTGAAAAACAACAACAACCTCAACATAAAAAACACCAACAAATTCAACAACAACTTCAACATTGAAAAACACCAACAAATTCAACAAAAACCTCGACATTGAAAAACACCATCAAATTCAACAACAACCTCAACATTGAAAAACAACAACAACCTCAACATTGAAAAACACCAACAAATTCAACAACAACCTCCACATTGAAAAACACCAACAAATTCAACAACAACCTCCACATTGAACAACAACAACCTCAAAATTGAAAAACACCAACAAATTCAGCAACATCCTCAGCAGTGAAAAACAACAACAACCTCAACATTGAAAAACACCAACAAATTCAACAACAACCTCAACATTTAAAAACACCAACAAATTCAACAACAACCTCAACATTGAAAAACACCAACAAATTCAACAACAACCTCAACATTTAAAAACAACAACAACCTCAACATTGAAAAACAGCAACAAATTCAACAACAACCTCAACATTGAAAAACAACAACAACCTCAACATCGAAAAACACCAACAAATTCAACAACAACCTCAACATTTAAAAACACCAACAAATTCAACAACAACCTCCACATTGAAAAACACCATCAAATTCAGCAACAACCTCAACATTGAACAACAACAACAACATCAGCATTGAAAAACACCAACAAATTCAACAACAACCTCAACATTGAAAAACACCTTTAAATTCAACAACAACCTCCACATTGAACAACAACAACAACCTCAGCATTGAAAAACACCAACAAATTCAACAACAACTTCAACATTGTAAAACAACAACAACCTCAACATTGAAAAACACCAACAAATTCAACAACAACCTCAACATTGAAAAACACCAACAAATTCATCAACAACCTCAACGTAGAAAAACACCAACAAATTCAACAACAACTTCAACATTGAAAAACACCAACAAATTCAACAACAACCTCGACATTGAAAAACACCAACAAATTCAACAACAACCTCAACATTGAAAAACTACAACAACCTCAACATTGATAAACACCAACAAATACAACAACAACCTCAACATTGAAAAACAACAACAACCTCAACATTGAAAAACACCAACAAATTCAACAACAATCTCGACATTGAAAAACACCATCAAATTCAACAACAACCTCAACATTGAAAAACAACAACAACCTCAACATTGAAAAACACCAACAAATTCAACAACAACTTCCACATTGAAAAACACCAACAAATTCAACAACAACCTCCACATTGAACAACAACAACAACCTCAAAATTGAAAAACACCAACAAATTCAGCAACATCCTCAGCAGTGAAAAACAACAACAACCTCAACATTGAAAAACACCAACAAATTCAACAACAACTTCAACATTGAAAAACACCAACAAATTCAACAACAACCTCGAAATTGAAAAACACCAACAAATTCAACAACAACCTCAACATGGAAAAACAACAACAACCTCAACATTGAAAAACACCAACAAATTCAACAACAACCTCAACATTGAAAAACACCAACAAATTCAACAACAACCTCAACATTGAAAAACACCAACAAATTCAGCAACAACCTCAACATTGAAAAACAACAACAACCTCAACATTGAAAAACACCAACAAATTCAACAACAACCTCAACATTGAAAAACACCAACAAATTCAACAACAACCTCAGCATTGAAAAACAACAACAACCTCAACATTGAAAAACACCAACAAATTCAACAACAACTTCAACATTGAAAAACACCAACAAATTCAACAACAACCTCCAAATTGAAAAACACCAACAAATTCAACAACAACCTCAACATTGAAAAATAACAACAACCTCAACATTGAAAAACAACAACAACCTCAACATTGAAAAACACCAACAAATTCAAGAACAACCTCAACATTGAAAAATAACAACAACCTCAACATTGAAAAACACCAACAAATTCAACAACAACCTCAACAATGAAAACACCAACAAATTCAACAACAACCTCAACATTGAAAAACAACAACAACCTCAACATTGAAAAACAACAACAACCTCAACATTGAAAAACACCAACCAATTCAACAACAACCTGAACATTGAAAAACAACAACAACCTCAACATTGAAAAACACCAACAAATTCAACAACAACTTCAACATTGAAAAACACCAACAAATTCAACAACAACTTCGAAATTGAAAAACACCAACAAATTCAACAACAACCTCAACATGGAAAAACAACAACAACCTCAACATTGAAAAACACCAACAAATTCAACAACAACCTCAACATTGAAAAACACCAACAAATTCAACAACAACCTAAACATTGAAAAACACCAACAAATTCAGCAACAACCTCAACATTGAAAAACAACAACAACCTCAACATTGAAAAACACCAACAAATTCAACAACAACCTCAACATTGAAAAACACCAACAAATTCAACAACAACCTCAGCATTGAAAAACAACAACAACCTCAACATTGAAAAACACCAACAAATTCAACAACAACTTCAACATTGAAAAACAACAACAAATTCAACAACAACCTCCAAATTGAAAAACACCAACAAATTCAACAACAACCTCAACATTGAAAAATAACAACAACCTCAACATTGAAAAACAACAACAACCTCAACATTGAAAAACACCAACAAATTCAACAAGAACCTCAACATTGAAAAATAACAACAACCTCAACATTGAAAAACAACAACAACCTCAACATTGAAAAACACCAACAAATTCAACAACAACCTCAACATTGAAAAACACCAACAAATTCAACAACAACCTCAGCATTGAAAAACAACAACAACCTCAACATTGAAAAACACCAACTAATTCAACAACAACCTCAACGTTGAAAAACAACAACAACCTCAACGTTGAAGAACACCAACAAATTCAACAACAACTTCAACATTGAAAAACACCAACAAGTTCAACAACAACCTCGAAATTGAAAAACACCAACAAATTCAACAACAACCTTAACATTGAAAAATAACAACAACCTCAACATTGAAAAACAACAACAAGCTCAACATTGAAAAACACCAACAAATTCAACAACAACCTCAACATTGAAAAATAACAAGAACCTCAACATTGAAAAACACCAACAAATTCAACAACAACCTCAACATTGAAAAACAACAACAACCTCAACATAAAAAACACCAACAAAATCAACAACAACTTCAACATTGAAAAACACCAAGAAATTCAACAACAACCTCGACATTGAAAAACACCATCAAATTCAACAACAACCTCAACATTGAAAAACAACAACAACCTCAACATTGAAAAACACCAACAAATTCAACAACAACCTCAACATTGAAAAACACCAACAAATTCAACAACAACCTCAACATTTAAAAACAACAAGAACCTGAACATTGAAAAACACCAACAAATTCAAGAACAACCTCAACATTGAAAAACAACAACAACCTCAACATTGAAAAACACCAACAAATTCAACAACAACTTCAACATTGAAAAACAGCAACAGATTCAACAACAACCTTGAGATTGAAAAACACCAACAAATTCAACAACAACCTCAACATTGAAAAACAACAACAACCTCAACATTGAAAAACACCAACAAATTCAACAACAACCTCAACATTGAAAAACAACAACAACCTCAACATTGAAAAACACCAACAAATTCAACAACAACTTCAAAATTGAAAAACAACAACAAATTCAACAACAACCTCCAAATTGAAAAACACCAACAAATTCAACAACAACCTCAACATTGAAAAATAACAA
Source organism: Isurus oxyrinchus (assembly GCA_026770705.1). Classification (NCBI taxonomy): domain Eukaryota; kingdom Metazoa; phylum Chordata; class Chondrichthyes; order Lamniformes; family Lamnidae; genus Isurus; species Isurus oxyrinchus. The sequence goes on from JANJGN010000381.1 coordinate 266,404, forward strand.
CAACCTCAACATTGAAAAACAACAACAACCTCAACATTGAAAAACACCAACAAATTCAACAAGAACCTCAACATTGAAAAATAACAACAACCTCAACATTGAAAAACAACAACAACCTCAACATTGAAAAACACCAACAAATTCAACAACAACCTCAACATTGAAAAACACCAACAAATTCAACAACAACCTCAGCATTGAAAAACAACAACAACCTCAACATTGAAAAACACCAACTAATTCAACAACAACCTCAACGTTGAAAAACAACAACAACCTCAACGTTGAAGAACACCAACAAATTCAACAACAACTTCAACATTGAAAAACACCAACAAGTTCAACAACAACCTCGAAATTGAAAAACACCAACAAATTCAACAACAACCTTAACATTGAAAAATAACAACAACCTCAACATTGAAAAACAACAACAAGCTCAACATTGAAAAACACCAACAAATTCAACAACAACCTCAACATTGAAAAATAACAAGAACCTCAACATTGAAAAACACCAACAAATTCAACAACAACCTCAACATTGAAAAACAACAACAACCTCAACATAAAAAACACCAACAAAATCAACAACAACTTCAACATTGAAAAACACCAAGAAATTCAACAACAACCTCGACATTGAAAAACACCATCAAATTCAACAACAACCTCAACATTGAAAAACAACAACAACCTCAACATTGAAAAACACCAACAAATTCAACAACAACCTCAACATTGAAAAACACCAACAAATTCAACAACAACCTCAACATTTAAAAACAACAAGAACCTGAACATTGAAAAACACCAACAAATTCAAGAACAACCTCAACATTGAAAAACAACAACAACCTCAACATTGAAAAACACCAACAAATTCAACAACAACTTCAACATTGAAAAACAGCAACAGATTCAACAACAACCTTGAGATTGAAAAACACCAACAAATTCAACAACAACCTCAACATTGAAAAACAACAACAACCTCAACATTGAAAAACACCAACAAATTCAACAACAACCTCAACATTGAAAAACAACAACAACCTCAACATAAAAAACACCAACAAATTCAACAACAACTTCAACATTGAAAAACACCAACAAATTCAACAACAACCTCGACATTGAAAAACACCATCAAATTCAACAACAACCTCAACATTGAAAAACAACAACAACCTCAACATTGAAAAACACCAACAAATTCAACAACAACCTCAACATTGAAAAACACCAACAAATTCAACAACAACCTCCACATTGAACAACAACAACAACCTCAAAATTGAAAAACACCAACAAATTTAACAACATCCTCAGCATTGAAAAACAACAACAACCTCAACATTGAAAAACACCAACAAATTCAACAACAACCTCAACATTTAAAAACACCAACAAATTCAACAACAACCTCAACATTGAAAAACACCAACAATTTCAACAACAACTTCAACATTGAAAAACACCAACAAATTCAACAGCAACCTCGACATTGAAAAACACCAACAAATTCAACAACAACCTCAACAATGAAAAACAACAACAACCTCAACATTGAAAAACACCAACAAATTCAACAACAACCTCAACATTGAAAAACACCAACAAATTCAACAGCAACCTCAACATTTAAAAACAACAACCTGAACATTGAAAAACACCAACAAATTCAACAACAACCTCAACATTGAAAAACAACAACAACCTCAACATTGAAAAACACCAACAAATTCAACAACAACTTCAACATTGAAAAACACCAACAAATTAAACAACAACCTCGACATTGAAAAACACCAACAAATTCAACAACAACCTCAACATTGAAAAACAACAACAACCTCAACATAAAAAACACCAACAAATTCAACAACAACTTCAACATTGAAAAACACCAACAAATTCAACAAAAACCTCGACCTTGAAAAACACCATCAAATTCAACAACAACCTCAACATTGAAAAACAACAACAACCTCAACATTGAAAAACACCAACAAATTCAACAACAACCTCCACATTGAAAAACACCAACAAATTCAACAACAACCTCCACATTGAACAACAACAACCTCAAAATTGAAAAACACCAACAAATTCAGCAACATCCTCAGCAGTGAAAAACAACAACAACCTCAACATTGAAAAACACCAACAAATTCAACAACAACCTCAACATTTAAAAACACCAACAAATACAACAACAACCTCAACATTGAAAAACACCAACAAATTCAACAACAACCTCAACATTTAAAAACAACAACAACCTCAACATTGAAAAACACCAACAAATTCAACAACAACCTCAACATTGAAAAACAACAACAACCTCAACATCGAAAAACACCAACAAATTCAACAACAACCTCAACCTTTAAAAACACCAACAAATTCAACAACAACCTCCACATTGAAAAACACCATCAAATTCAGCAACAACCTCAACATTGAAAAACACCAACAAATTCAACAACAACCTCCACATTGAACAACAACAACAACATCAACATTGAAAAACACCAACAAATTCAACAACAACCTCAACATTGAAAAACACCTTTAAATTCAACAACAACCTCCACATTGAACAACAACAACAACCTCAGCATTGAAAAACACCAACAAATTCAACAACAACCTCAACATTGAAAAACAACAACAACCTCAACATTGAAAAACAGCAACAAATTCAACAACAACCTCAACATTGAAAAACAACAACAAATTCAACAACAACCTCAACATAGAAAAACACCAACAAATTCAACAACAACTTCAACATTGAAAAACACCAACAAATTCAACAATAACCTCGACATTGAAAAACACCAACAAATTCAACAACAACCTCAACATTGAAAAACTACAACAACCTCAACATTGAAAAACACCAACAAATACAACAACAACCTCAACATTGAAAAACAACAACAACCTCAACATTGAAAAACACCAATAAATTCAACAACAACCTCAAGAATGAAAACACCAACAAATTCAACAACAACCTCAACATTGAAAAACAACAACAACCTCAACATTGAAAAACAACAACAACCTCAACATTGAAAAACACCAACCAATTCAACAACAACCTGAACATTGAAAAACAACAACAACCTCAACATTGAAAAACACCAACAAATTCAACAACAACTTCAACATTGAAAAACACCAACAAATTCAACAACAACCTCAACATTGAAAAACAACAACAACCTCAACATTGAAAAACACCAACAAATTCAACAACAACCTCAACATTGAAAAACACCAACAAATTCAACAACAACCTCAACATTTAAAAACAACAACAACCTGAACATTGAAAAACACCCACAAATTCAAGAACAACCTCAACATTGAAAAACAACAACAACCTCAACATTGAAAAACACCAACAAATTCAACAACAACTTCAACATTGAAAAACAGCAACAAATTCAACAACAACCTCGAGATTGAAAAACACCAACAAATTCAACAACAACCTCAACTTTGAAAAACAACAGCAAACTCAACATTGAAAAACACCAACAAATTCAACAACAACCTCAACATTGAAAAACAACAACAACCTCAACATAAAAAACACCAACAAATTCAACAACAACTTCAACATTGAAAAACACCAACAAATTCAACAACAACCTCGACATTGAAAAACACCATCAAATTCAACAACATTCTCAACATTGAAAAACAACAACAACCTCAACATTGAAAAACACCAACAAATTCAACAACAACCTCAACATTGAAAAACACCAACAAATTCAACAACAACCTCCACATTGAACAACAACAACAACCTCAAAATTGAAAAACACCAACAAATTTAACAACATCCTCAGCATTGAAAAACAACAACAACCTCAACATTGAAAAACACCAACAAATTCAACAACAACCTCAACATTGAAAAACACCAACAAATTCAACAACAACCTCAGCATTGAAAACCACCAACAAATTCAACAACAACCTCGACATTTAAAAACAACAACAACCTCAACATTGAAAAACACCAACAAATTCAACAACAACCTCAACATTGAAAAACAACAACAACCTCAACATAAAAAACACCAACAAAATCAACAACAACTTCAACATTGAAAAAGACCAAGAAATTCAACAACAACCTCGACATTGAAAAACACCATCAAATTCAACAACAACCTCAACATTGAAAAACAACAACAACCTCAACATTGAAAAACACCAACAAATTCAACAACAACCTCAACATTGAAAAACACCAACAAATTCAACAACAACCTCAACATTTAAAAACAACAACAACCTGAACATTGAAAAACACCAACAAATTCAAGAACAACCTCAACATTGAAAAACAACAACAACCTCAACATTGAAAAACACCAACAAATTCAACAACAACTTCAACATTGAAAAACAGCAACAGATTCAACAACAACCTTGAGATTGAAAAACACCAACAAATTCAACAACAACCTCAACATTGAAAAACAACAACAACCTCAATATTGAAAAACACCAACAAATTCAACAACAACCTCAACATTGAAAAACAACAACAACCTCAACATAAAAAACACCAACAAATTCAACAACAACTTCAACATTGAAAAACACCAACAAATTCAACAACAACCTCGACATTGAAAAACACCATCAAATTCAACAACAACCTCAACATTGAAAAACAACAACAACCTCAACATTGAAAAACACCAACAAATTCAACAACAACCTCAACATTGAAAAACACCAACAAATTCAACAACAACCTCCACATTGAACAACAACAACAACCTCAAAATTGAAAAACACCAACAAATTTAACAACATCCTCAGCATTGAAAAACAACAACAACCTCAACATTGAAAAACACCAACAAATTCAACAACAACCTCAACATTTAAAAACACCAACAAATTCAACAACAACCTCAACATTGAAAACCACCAACAAATTCAACAACAACCTCAACATTTAAAAACAACAACAACCTCAACAATGAAAAACACCAACAAATTCAACAACAACCTCAACATTGAAAAACAACAACAATCTCAACATCGAAAAACACCAACAAATTCAACAACAACCTCAACATTTAAAAACACCAACAAATTCAACTACAACCTCAACATTGAAAAACACCAACAATTTCAACAACAACTTCAACATTGAAAAACACCAACAAATTCAACAGCAACCTCGACATTGAAAAACACCAACAAATTCAACAACAACCTCAACATTGAAAAACAACAACAACCTCAACATTGAAAAACACCAACAAATTCAACAAAAACCTCAACATTGAAAAACACCAACAAATTCAACAGCAACCTCAACATTTAAAAACAACAACCTGAACATTGAAAAACACCAACAAATTCAACAACAACCTCAACATTGAAAAACAACAACAACCTCAACATTGAAAAACACCAACAAATTCAACAACAACTTCAACATTGAAAAACACCAACAAATTAAACAACAACCTCGACATTGAAAAACACCAACAAATTCAACAACAACCTCAACATTGAAAAACAACAACAACCTCAACATAAAAAACACCAACAAATTCAACAACAACTTCAACATTGAAAAACACCAACAAATTCAACAAAAACCTCGACCTTGAAAAACACCATCAAATTCAACAACAACCTCAACATTGAAAAACAACAACAACCTCAACATTGAAAAACACCAACAAATTCAACAACAACCTCCACATTGAAAAACACCAACAAATTCAACAACAACCTCCACATTGAACAACAACAACCTCAAAATTGAAAAACACCAACAAATTCAGCAACATCCTCAGCAGTGAAAAACAACAACAACCTCAACATTGAAAAACACCAACAAATTCAACAACAACCTCAACATTTAAAAACACCAACAAATTCAACAACAACCTCAACATTGAAAACCACCAACAAATTCAACAACAACCTCAACATTTAAAAACAACAACAACCTCAACAATGAAAAACACCAACAAATTCAACAACAACCTCAACATTGAAAAACAACAACAATCTCAACATCGAAAAACACCAACAAATTCAACAACAACCTCAACATTTAAAAACACCAACAAATTCAACTACAACCTCAACATTGAAAAACACCAACAATTTCAACAACAACTTCAACATTGAAAAACACCAACAAATTCAACAGCAACCTCGACATTGAAAAACACCAACAAATTCAACAACAACCTCAACATTGAAAAACAACAACAACCTCAACATTGAAAAACACCAACAAATTCAACAAAAACCTCAACATTGAAAAACACCAACAAATTCAACAGCAACCTCAACATTTAAAAACAACAACCTGAACATTGAAAAACACCAACAAATTCAACAACAACCTCAACATTGAAAAACAACAACAACCTCAACATTGAAAAACACCAACAAATTCAACAACAACTTCAACATTGAAAAACACCAACAAATTAAACAACAACCTCGACATTGAAAAACACCAACAAATTCAACAACAACCTCAACATTGAAAAACAACAACAACCTCAACATAAAAAACACCAACAAATTCAACAACAACTTCAACATTGAAAAACACCAACAAATTCAACAAAAACCTCGACCTTGAAAAACACCATCAAATTCAACAACAACCTCAACATTGAAAAACAACAACAACCTCAACATTGAAAAACACCAACAAATTCAACAACAACCTCCACATTGAAAAACACCAACAAATTCAACAACAACCTCCACATTGAACAACAACAACCTCAAAATTGAAAAACACCAACAAATTCAGCAACATCCTCAGCAGTGAAAAACAACAACAACCTCAACATTGAAAAACACCAACAAATTCAACAACAACCTCAACATTTAAAAACACCAACAAATTCAACAACAACCTCAACATTGAAAAACACCAACAAATTCAACAACAACCTCAACATTTAAAAACAACAACAACCTCAACATTGAAAAACACCAACAAATTCAACAACAACCTCAACATTGAAAAACAACAACAACCTCAACATCGAAAAACACCAACAAATTCAACAACAACTTCAACATTTAAAAACACCAACAAATTCAACAACAACCTCCACATTGAAAAACACCATCAAATTCAGCAACAACCTCAACATTGAAAAACACCAACAAATTCAACAACAACCTCCACATTGAACAACAACAACAACATCAACATTGAAAAACACCAACAAATTCAACAACAACCTCAACATTGAAAAACACCTTTAAATTCAACAACAACCTCCACATTGAACAACAACAACAACCTCAGCATTGAAAAACACCAACAAATTCAACAACAACCTCAACATTGAAAAACAACAACAACCTCAACATTGAAAAACAGCAACAAATTCAACAACAACCTCAACATTGAAAAACAACAACAAATTCAACAACAACCTCAACATAGAAAAACACCAACAAATTCAACAACAACTTCAACATTGAAAAACACCAACAAATTCAACAACAACCTCGACATTGAAAAACACCAACAAATTCAACAACAACCTCAACATTGAAAAACTACAACAACCTCAACATTGAAAAACACCAACAAATACAACAACAACCTCAACATTGAAAAACAACAACAACCTCAACATTGAAAAACACCAATAAATTCAACAACAACCTCCACATTGAAAAACACCAACAAATTCAACAACAACCTCCACATTGAACAACAACAACCTCAAAATTGAAAAACACCAACAAATTCAGCAACATCCTCAGCAGTGAAAAACAACAACAACCTCAACATTGAAAAACAGCAACAAATTCAACAACAACCTCAACATTGAAAAACAACAACAAATTCAACAAAAACCTCAACATAGAAAAACACCAACAAATTCAACAACAACTTCAACATTGAAAAACACCAACAAATTCAACAACAACCTCGACATTGAAAAACACCAACAAATTCAACAACAACCTCAACATTGAAAAACTACAACAACCTCAACATTGAAAAACACCATCAAATTCAACAACAACCTCAACATTGAAAAACAACAACAACCTCAACATTGAAAAACACCAACAAATTCAACAACAACCTCCACATTGAAAAACACCAACAAATTCAACAACAACCTCCACATTGAACAACAACAACCTCAAAATTGAAAAACACCAACAAATTCAGCAACATCCTCAGCAGTGAAAAACAACAACAACCTCAACATTGAAAAACACCAACAAATTCAACAACAACCTCAACATTTAAAAACACCAACAAATTCAACAACAACCTCAACATTGAAAAACACCAACAAATTCAACAACAACCTCAACATTTAAAAACAACAACAACCTCAACATTGAAAAACACCAACAAATTCAACAACAACCTCAACATTGAAAAACAACAACAACCTCAACATCGAAAAACACCAACAAATTCAACAACAACCTCAACATTTAAAAACACCAACAAATTCAACAACAACCTCCACATTGAAAAACACCATCAAATTCAGCAACAACCTCAACATTGAAAAACACCAACAAATTCAACAACAACCTCCACATTGAACAACAACAACAACATCAACATTGAAAAACACCAACAAATTCAACAACAACCTCAACATTGAAAAACACCTTTAAATTCAACAACAACCTCCACATTGAACAACAACAACAACCTCAGCATTGAAAAACACCAACAAATTCAACAACAACCTCAACATTGAAAAACAACAACAACCTCAACATTGAAAAACAGCAACAAATTCAACAACAACCTCAACATTGAAAAACAACAACAAATTGAACAACAACCTCAACATAGAAAAACACCAACAAATTCAACAACAACTTCAACATTGAAAAACACCAACAAATTCAACAACAACCTCAACATTGAAAAACAACAACAACCTCAACATAAAAAACACCAACAAATTCAACAACAACTTCAACATTGAAAAACACCAACAAATTCAACAACAACCTCGACATTGAAAAACACCATCAAATTCAACAACATTCTCAACATTGAAAAACAACAACAACCTCAACATTGAAAAACACCAACAAATTCAACAACAACCTCAACATTGAAAAACACCAACAAATTCAACAACAACCTCCACATTGAACAACAACAACAACCTCAAAATTGAAAAACACCAACAAATTTAACAACATCCTCAGCATTGAAAAACAACAACAACCTCAACATTGAAAAACACCAACAAATTCAACAACAACCTCAACATTGAAAAACACCAACAAATTCAACAACAACCTCAGCATTGAAAACCACCAACAAATTCAACAACAACCTCGACATTTAAAAACAACAACAACCTCAACATTGAAAAACACCAACAAATTCAACAACAACCTCAACATTGAAAAACAACAACAACCTCAACATAAAAAACACCAACAAAATCAACAACAACTTCAACATTGAAAAACACCAAGAAATTCAACAACAACCTCGACATTGAAAAACACCATCAAATTCAACAACAACCTCAACATTGAAAAACAACAACAACCTCAACATTGAAAAACACCAACAAATTCAACAACAACCTCAACATTGAAAAACACCAACAAATTCAACAACAACCTCAACATTTAAAAACAACAACAACCTGAACATTGAAAAACACCAACAAATTCAAGAACAACCTCAACATTGAAAAACAACAACAACCTCAACATTGAAAAACACCAACAAATTCAACAACAACTTCAACATTGAAAAACAGCAACAGATTCAACAACAACCTTGAGATTGAAAACCACCAACAAATTCAACAACAACCTCAACATTGAAAAACAACAACAACCTCAACATTGAAAAACACCAACAAATTCAACAACAACCTCAACATTGAAAAACAACAACAACCTCAACATAAAAAACACCAACAAATTCAACAACAACTTCAACATTGAAAAACACCAACAAATTCAACAACAACCTCGACATTGAAAAACACCATCAAATTCAACAACAACCTCAACATTGAAAAACAACAACAACCTCAACATTGAAAAACACCAACAAATTCAACAACAACCTCAACATTGAAAAACACCAACAAATTCAACAACAACCTCCACATTGAACAACAACAACAACCTCAACATTGAAAAACACCAACAAATTTAACAACATCCTCAGCATTGAAAAACAACAACAACCTCAACATTGAAAAACACCAACAAATTCAACAAGAACCTCAACATTTAAAAACACCAACAAATTCAACAACAACCTCAACATTGAAAACCACCAACAAATTCAACAACAACCTCAACATTTAAAAACAACAACAACCTCAACAATGAAAAACACCAACAAATTCAACAACAACCTCAACATTGAAAAACAACAACAATCTCAACATCGAAAAACACCAACAAATTCAACAACAACCTCAACATTTAAAAACACCAACAAATTCAACTACAACCTCAACATTGAAAAACACCAACAATTTCAACAACAACTTCAACATTGAAAAACAGCAACAAATTCAACAGCAACCTCGACATTGAAAAACACCAACAAATTCAACAACAACCTCAACATTGAAAAACAACAACAACCTCAACATTGAAAAACACCAACAAATTCAACAACAACCTCAACATTGAAAAACACCAACAAATTCAACAGCAACCTCAACATTTAAAAACAACAACCTGAACATTGAAAAACACCAACAAATTCAACAACAACCTCAACATTGAACAACAACAACAACCTCAACATTGAAAAACACCAACAAATTCAACAACAACTTCAACATTGAAAAACACCAACAAATTAAACAACAACCTCGACATTGAAAAACACCAACAAATTCAACAACAACCTCAACATTGAAAAACAACAACAACCTCAACATAAAAAACACCAACAAATTCAACAACAACTTCAACATTGAAAAACACCAACAAATTCAACAAAAACCTCGACCTTGAAAAACACCATCAAATTCAACAACAACCTCAACATTGAAAAACAACAACAACCTCAACATTGAAAAACACCAACAAATTCAACAACAACCTCCACATTGAAAAACACCAACAAATTCAACAACAACCTCCACATTGAACAACAACAACCTCAAAATTGAAAAACACCAACAAATTCAGCAACATCCTCAGCAGTGAAAAACAACAACAACCTCAACATTGAAAAACACCAACAAATTCAACAACAACCTCGACATTGAAAAACACCATCAAATTCAACAACATTCTCAACATTGAAAAACAACAACAACCTCAACATTGAAAAACACCAACAAATTCAACAACAACCTCAACATTGAAAAACACCAACAAATTCAACAACAACCTCCACATTGAACAACAACAACAACCTCAAAATTGAAAAACACCAACAAATTTAACAACATCCTCAGCATTGAAAAACAACAACAACCTCAACATTGAAAAACACCAACAAATTCAACAACAACCTCAACATTGAAAAACACCAACAAATTCAACAACAACCTCAGCATTGAAAACCACCAACAAATTCAACAACAACCTCGACATTTAAAAACAACAACAACCTCAACATTGAAAAACACCAACAAATTCAACAACAACCTCAACATTGAAAAACAACAACAACCTCAACATAAAAAACACCAACAAAATCAACAACAACTTCAACATTGAAAAACACCAAGAAATTCAACAACAACCTCGACATTGAAAAACACCATCAAATTCAACAACAACCTCAACATTGAAAAACAACAACAACCTCAACATTGAAAAACACCAACAAATTCAACAACAACCCCAACATTGAAAAACACCAACAAATTCAACAACAACCTCAACATTTAAAAACAACAACAACCTGAACATTGAAAAACACCAACAAATTCAAGAACAACCTCAACATTGAAAAACAACAACAACCTCAACATTGAAAAACACCAACAAATTCAACAACAACTTCAACATTGAAAAACAGCAACAGATTCAACAACAACCTTGAGATTGAAAAACACCAACAAATTCAACAACAACCTCAACATTGAAAAACAACAACAACCTCAACATTGAAAAACACCAACAAATTCAACAACAACCTCAACATTGAAAAACAACAACAACCTCAACATAAAAAACACCAACAAATTCAACAACAACTTCAACATTGAAAAACACCAACAAATTCAACAACAACCTCGACATTGAAAAACACCATCAAATTCAACAACAACCTCAACATTGAAAAACAACAACAACCTCAACATTGAAAAACACCAACAAATTCAACAACAACCTCAACATTGAAAAACAACAACAACCTCAACATAAAAAACACCAACAAAATCAACAACAACTTCAACATTGAAAAACACCAAGAAATTCAACAACAACCTCGACATTGAAAAACACCATCAAATTCAACAACAACCTCAACATTGAAAAACAACAACAACCTCAACATTGAAAAACACCAACAAATTCAACAACAACCTCAACATTGAAAAACACCAACAAATTCAACAACAACCTCAACATTTAAAAACAACAACAACCTGAACATTGAAAAACACCAACAAATTCAAGAACAACCTCAACATTGAAAAACAACAACAACCTCAACATTGAAAAACACCAACAAATTCAACAACAACTTCAACATTGAAAAACAGCAACAGATTCAACAACAACCTTGAGATTGAAAACCACCAACAAATTCAACAACAACCTCAACATTGAAAAACAACAACAACCTCAACATTGAAAAACACCAACAAATTCAACAACAACCTCAACATTGAAAAACAACAACAACCTCAACATAAAAAACACCAACAAATTCAACAACAACTTCAACATTGAAAAACACCAACAAATTCAACAACAACCTCGACATTGAAAAACACCATCAAATTCAACAACAACCTCAACATTGAAAAACAACAACAACCTCAACATTGAAAAACACCAACAAATTCAACAACAACCTCAACATTGAAAAACACCAACAAATTCAACAACAACCTCCACATTGAACAACAACAACAACCTCAACATTGAAAAACACCAACAAATTTAACAACATCCTCAGCATTGAAAAACAACAACAACCTCAACATTGAAAAACACCAACAAATTCAACAAGAACCTCAACATTTAAAAACACCAACAAATTCAACAACAACCTCAACATTGAAAACCACCAACAAATTCAACAACAACCTCAACATTTAAAAACAACAACAACCTCAACAATGAAAAACACCAACAAATTCAACAACAACCTCAACATTGAAAAACAACAACAATCTCAACATCGAAAAACACCAACAAATTCAACAACAACCTCAACATTTAAAAACACCAACAAATTCAACTACAACCTCAACATTGAAAAACACCAACAATTTCAACAACAACTTCAACATTGAAAAACAGCAACAAATTCAATAGCAACCTCGACATTGAAAAACACCAACAAATTCAACAACAACCTCAACATTGAAAAACAACAACAACCTCAACATTGAAAAACACCAACAAATTCAACAACAACCTCAACATTGAAAAACACCAACAAATTCAACAGCAACCTCAACATTTAAAAACAACAACCTGAACATTGAAAAACACCAACAAATTCAACAACAACCTCAACATTGAACAACAACAACAACCTCAACATTGAAAAACACCAACAAATTCAACAACAACTTCAACATTGAAAAACACCAACAAATTAAACAACAACCTCGACATTGAAAAACACCAACAAATTCAACAACAACCTCAACATTGAAAAACAACAACAACCTCAACATAAAAAACACCAACAAATTCAACAACAACTTCAACATTGAAAAACACCAACAAATTCAACAAAAACCTCGACCTTGAAAAACACCATCAAATTCAACAACAACCTCAACATTGAAAAACAACAACAACCTCAACATTGAAAAACACCAACAAATTCAACAACAACCTCCACATTGAAAAACACCAACAAATTCAACAACAACCTCCACATTGAACAACAACAACCTCAAAATTGAAAAACACCAACAAATTCAGCAACATCCTCAGCAGTGAAAAACAACAACAACCTCAACATTGAAAAACACCAACAAATTCAACAACAACCTCGACATTGAAAAACACCATCAAATTCAACAACATTCTCAACATTGAAAAACAACAACAACCTCAACATTGAAAAACACCAACAAATTCAACAACAACCTCAACATTGAAAAACACCAACAAATTCAACAACAACCTCCACATTGAACAACAACAACAACCTCAAAATTGAAAAACACCAACAAATTTAACAACATCCTCAGCATTGAAAAACAACAACAACCTCAACATTGAAAAACACCAACAAATTCAACAACAACCTCAACATTGAAAAACACCAACAAATTCAACAACAACCTCAGCATTGAAAACCACCAACAAATTCAACAACAACCTCGACATTTAAAAACAACAACAACCTCAACATTGAAAAACACCAACAAATTCAACAACAACCTCAACATTGAAAAACAACAACAACCTCAACATAAAAAACACCAACAAAATCAACAACAACTTCAACATTGAAAAACACCAAGAAATTCAACAACAACCTCGACATTGAAAAACACCATCAAATTCAACAACAACCTCAACATTGAAAAACAACAACAACCTCAACATTGAAAAACACCAACAAATTCAACAACAACCCCAACATTGAAAAACACCAACAAATTCAACAACAACCTCAACATTTAAAAACAACAACAACCTGAACATTGAAAAACACCAACAAATTCAAGAACAACCTCAACATTGAAAAACAACAACAACCTCAACATTGAAAAACACCAACAAATTCAACAACAACTTCAACATTGAAAAACAGCAACAGATTCAACAACAACCTTGAGATTGAAAAACACCAACAAATTCAACAACAACCTCAACATTGAAAAACAACAACAACCTCAACATTGAAAAACACCAACAAATTCAACAACAACCTCAACATTGAAAAACAACAACAACCTCAACATAAAAAACACCAACAAATTCAACAACAACTTCAACATTGAAAAACACCAACAAATTCAACAACAACCTCGACATTGAAAAACACCATCAAATTCAACAACAACCTCAACATTGAAAAACAACAACAACCTCAACATTGAAAAACACCAACAAATTCAACAACAACCTCAACATTGAAAAACACCAACAAATTCAACAACAACCTCCACATTGAACAACAACAACAACCTCAACATTGAAAAACACCAACAAATTTAACAACATCCTCAGCATTGAAAAACAACAACAACCTCAACATTGAAAAACACCAACAAATTCAACAAGAACCTCAACATTTAAAAACACCAACAAATTCAACAACAACCTCAACATTGAAAACCACCAACAAATTCAACAACAACCTCAACATTTAAAAACAACAACAACCTCAACAATGAAAAACACCAACAAATTCAACAACAACCTCAACATTGAAAAACAACAACAATCTCAACATCGAAAAACACCAACAAATTCAACAACAACCTCAACATTTAAAAACACCAACAAATTCAACTACAACCTCAACATTGAAAAACACCAACAATTTCAACAACAACTTCAACATTGAAAAACAGCAACAAATTCAACAGCAACCTCGACATTGAAAAACACCAACAAATTCAACAACAACCTCAACATTGAAAAACAACAACAACCTCAACATTGAAAAACACCAACAAATTCAACAACAACCTCAACATTGAAAAACACCAACAAATTCAACAGCAACCTCAACATTTAAAAACAACAACCTGAACATTGAAAAACACCAACAAATTCAACAACAACCTCAACATTGAACAACAACAACAACCTCAACATTGAAAAACACCAACAAATTCAACAACAACTTCAACATTGAAAAACACCAACAAATTAAACAACAACCTCGACATTGAAAAACACCAACAAATTCAACAACAACCTCAACATTGAAAAACAACAACAACCTCAACATAAAAAACACCAACAAATTCAACAACAACTTCAACATTGAAAAACACCAACAAATTCAACAAAAACCTCGACCTTGAAAAACACCATCAAATTCAACAACAACCTCAACATTGAAAAACAACAACAACCTCAACATTGAAAAACACCAACAAATTCAACAACAACCTCCACATTGAAAAACACCAACAAATTCAACAACAACCTCCACATTGAACAACAACAACCTCAAAATTGAAAAACACCAACAAATTCAGCAACATCCTCAGCAGTGAAAAACAACAACAACCTCAACATTGAAAAACACCAACAAATTCAACAACAACCTCAACATTTAAAAACACCAACAAATTCAACAACAACCTCAACATTGAAAAACACCAACAAATTCAACAACAACCTCAACATTTAAAAACAACAACAACCTCAACATTGAAAAACACCAACAAATTCAACAACAACCTCAACATTGAAAAACAACAACAACCTCAACATCGAAAAACACCAACAAATTCAACAGCAACCTCAACATTTAAAAACACCAACAAATTCAACAACAACCTCCACATTGAAAAACACCATCAAATTCAGCAACAACCTCAACATTGAAAAACACCAACAAATTCAACAACAACCTCCACATTGAACAACAACAACAACATCAACATTGAAAAACACCAACAAATTCAACAACAACCTCAACATTGAAAAACACCTTTAAATTCAACAACAACCTCCACATTGAACAACAACAACAACCTCAGCATTGAAAAACACCAACAAATTCAACAACAACCTCAACATTGAAAAACAACAACAACCTCAACATTGAAAAACAGCAACAAATTCAACAACAACCTCAACATTGAAAAACAACAACAAATTCAACAACAACCTCAACATAGAAAAACACCAACAAATTCAACAACAACTTCAACATTGAAAAACACCAACAAATTCAACAACAACCTCGACATTGAAAAACACCAACAAATTCAACAACAACCTCAACATTGAAAAACTACAACAACCTCAACATTGAAAAACACCAACAAATACAACAACAACCTCAACATTGAAAAACAACAACAACCTCAACATTGAAAAACACCAATAAATTCAACAACAACCTCAAGAATGAAAACACCAACAAATTCAACAACAACCTCAACATTGAAAAACAACAACAACCTCAACATTGAAAAACAACAACAACCTCAACATTGAAAAACACCAACCAATTCAACAACAACCTGAACATTGAAAAACAACAACAACCTCAACATTGAAAAACACCAACAAATTCAACAACAACTTCAACATTGAAAAACACCAACAAATTCAACAACAACCTCAACATTGAAAAACAACAACAACCTCAACATTGAAAAACACCAACAAATTCAACAACAACCTCAACATTGAAAAACACCAACAAATTCAACAACAACCTCAACATTTAAAAACAACAACAACCTGAACATTGAAAAACACCCACAAATTCAAGAACAACCTCAACATTGAAAAACAACAACAACCTCAACATTGAAAAACACCAACAAATTCAACAACAACTTCAACATTGAAAAACAGCAACAAATTCAACAACAACCTCGAGATTGAAAAACACCAACAAATTCAACAACAACCTCAACTTTGAAAAACAACAGCAAACTCAACATTGAAAAACACCAACAAATTCAACAACAACCTCAACATTGAAAAACAACAACAACCTCAACATAAAAAACACCAACAAATTCAACAACAACTTCAACATTGAAAAACACCAACAAATTCAACAACAACCTCGACATTGAAAAACACCATCAAATTCAACAACATTCTCAACATTGAAAAACAACAACAACCTCAACATTGAAAAACACCAACAAATTCAACAACAACCTCAACATTGAAAAACACCAACAAATTCAACAACAACCTCCACATTGAACAACAACAACAACCTCAAAATTGAAAAACACCAACAAATTTAACAACATCCTCAGCATTGAAAAACAACAACAACCTCAACATTGAAAAACACCAACAAATTCAACAACAACCTCAACATTGAAAAACACCAACAAATTCAACAACAACCTCAGCATTGAAAACCACCAACAAATTCAACAACAACCTCGACATTTAAAAACAACAACAACCTCAACATTGAAAAACACCAACAAATTCAACAACAACCTCAACATTGAAAAACAACAACAACCTCAACATAAAAAACACCAACAAAATCAACAACAACTTCAACATTGAAAAACACCAAGAAATTCAACAACAACCTCGACATTGAAAAACACCATCAAATTCAACAACAACCTCAACATTGAAAAACAACAACAACCTCAACATTGAAAAACACCAACAAATTCAACAACAACCTCAACATTGAAAAACACCAACAAATTCAACAACAACCTCAACATTTAAAAACAACAACAACCTGAACATTGAAAAACACCAACAAATTCAAGAACAACCTCAACATTGAAAAACAACAACAACCTCAACATTGAAAAACACCAACAAATTCAACAACTTCAACATTGAAAAACAGCAACAGATTCAACAACAACCTTGAGATTGAAAAACACCAACAAATTCAACAACAACCTCAACATTGAAAAACAACAACAACCTCAACATTGAAAAACACCAACAAATTCAACAACAACCTCAACATTGAAAAACAACAACAACCTCAACATAAAAAACACCAACAAATTCAACAACAACTTCAACATTGAAAAACACCAACAAATTCAACAACAACCTCGACATTGAAAAACACCATCAAATTCAACAACAACCTCAACATTGAAAAACAACAACAACCTCAACATTGAAAAACACCAACAAATTCAACAACAACCTCAACATTGAAAAACACCAACAAATTCAACAACAACCTCCACATTGAACAACAACAACAACCTCAAAATTGAAAAACACCAACAAATTTAACAACATCCTCAGCATTGAAAAACAACAACAACCTCAACATTGAAAAACACCAACAAATTCAACAACAACCTCAACATTTAAAAACACCAACAAATTCAACAACAACCTCAACATTGAAAACCACCAACAAATTCAACAACAACCTCAACATTTAAAAACAACAACAACCTCAACAATGAAAAACACCAACAAATTCAACAACAACCTCAACATTGAAAAACAACAACAATCTCAACATCGAAAAACACCAACAAATTCAACAACAACCTCAACATTTAAAAACACCAACAAATTCAACAACAACCTCAACATTGAAAAACACCAACAATTTCAACAACAACTTCAACATTGAAAAACACCAACAAATTCAACAGCAACCTCGACATTGAAAAACACCAACAAATTCAACAACAACCTCAACATTGAAAAACAACAACAACCTCAACATTGAAAAACACCAACAAATTCAACAAAAACCTCAACATTGAAAAACACCAACAAATTCAACAGCAACCTCAACATTTAAAAACAACAACCTGAACATTGAAAAACACCAACAAATTCAACAACAACCTCAACATTGAAAAACAACAACAACCTCAACATTGAAAAACACCAACAAATTCAACAACAACTTCAACATTGAAAAACACCAACAAATTAAACAACAACCTCGACATTGAAAAACACCAACAAATTCAACAACAACCTCAACATTGAAGAACAACAACAACCTCAACATAAAAAACACCAACAAATTCAACAACAACTTCAACATTGAAAAACACCAACAAATTCAACAAAAACCTCGACCTTGAAAAACACCATCAAATTCAACAACAACCTCAACATTGAAAAACAACAACAACCTCAACATTGAAAAACACCAACAAATTCAACAACAACCTCCACATTGAAAAACACCAACAAATTCAACAACAACCTCCACATTGAACAACAACAACCTCAAAATTGAAAAACACCAACAAATTCAGCAACATCCTCAGCAGTGAAAAACAACAACAACCTCAACATTGAAAAACACCAACAAATTCAACAACAACCTCAACATTTAAAAACACCAACAAATTCAACAACAACCTCAACATTGAAAAACACCAACAAATTCAACAACAACCTCAACATTGAAAAACAACAACAACCTCAACATTGAAAAACACCAACAAATTCAACAACAACCTCAACATTGAAAAACAACAACAACCTCAACATCGAAAAACACCAACAAATTCAACAACAACCTCAACATTTAAAAACACCAACAAATTCAACAACAACCTCAACATTGAAAAACACCAACAAATTCAACAACAACCTCCACATTGAACAACAACAACAATATCAACATTGAAAAACACCAACAAATTCAACAACAACCTCAACATTGAAAAACACCTTTAAATTCAACAACAACCTCCACATTGAACAACAACAACAACCTCAGCATTGAAAAACACCAACAAATTCAACAACAACCTCAACATTGAAAAACAACAACAACCTCAACATTGAAAAACAGCAACAAATTCAACAACAACCTCAACATTGAAAAACAACAACAAATTCAACAACAACCTCAACATAGAAAAACACCAACAAATTCAACAACAACTTCAACATTGAAAAACACCAACAAATTCAACAACAACCTCGACATTGAAAAACACCAACAAATTCAACAACAACCTCAACATTGAAAAACTACAACAACCTCAACATTGAAAAACACCAACAAATACAACAACAACCTCAACATTGAAAAACAACAACAACCTCAACATTGAAAAACACCAATAAATTCAACAACAACCTCCACATTGAAAAACACCAACAAATTCAACAACAACCTCCACATTGAAAACAACAACCTCAAAATTGAAAAACACCAACAAATTCAGCAACATCCTCAGCAGTGAAAAACAACAACAACCTCAACATTGAAAAACAGCAACAAATTCAACTACAACCTCAACATTGAAAAACAACAACAAATTCAACAAAAACCTCAACATAGAAAAACACCAACAAATTCAACAACAACTTCAACATTGAAAAACACCAACAAATTCAACAACAACCTCGACATTGAAAAACACCAACAAATTCAACAACAACCTCAACATTGAAAAACTACAACAACCTCAACATTGAAAAACACCATCAAATTCAACAACAACCTCAACATTGAAAAACAACAACAACCTCAACATTGAAAAACACCAACAAATTCAACAACAACCTCCACATTGAAAAACACCAACAAATTCAACAACAACCTCCACATTGAACAACAACAACCTCAAAATTGAAAAACACCAACAAATTCAGCAACATCCTCAGCAGTGAAAAACAACAACAACCTCAACATTGAAAAACACCAACAAATTCAACAACAACCTCAACATTTAAAAACACCAACAAATTCAACAACAACCTCAACATTGAAAAACACCAACAAATTCAACAACAACCTCAACATTTAAAAACAACAACAACCTCAACATTGAAAAACACCAACAAATTCAACAACAACCTCAACATTGAAAAACAACAACAACCTCAACATCGAAAAACACCAACAAATTCAACAACAACCTCAACATTTAAAAACACCAACAAATTCAACAACAACCTCCACATTGAAAAACACCATCAAATTCAGCAACAACCTCAACATTGAAAAACACCAACAAATTCAACAACAACCTCCACATTGAACAACAACAACAACATCAACATTGAAAAACACCAACAAATTCAACAACAACCTCAACATTGAAAAACACCTTTAAATTCAACAACAACCTCCACATTGAACAACAACAACAACCTCAGCATTGAAAAACACCAACAAATTCAACAACAACCTCAACATTGAAAAACAACAACAACCTCAACATTGAAAAACAGCAACAAATTCAACAACAACCTCAACATTGAAAAACAACAACAAATTCAACAACAACCTCAACATAGAAAAACACCAACAAATTCAACAACAACTTCAACATTGAAAAACACCAACAAATTCAACAACAACCTCGACATTGAAAAACACCAACAAATTCAACAACAACCTCAACATTGAAAAACTACAACAACCTCAACATTGAAAAACACCAACAAATACAACAACAACCTCAACATTGAAAAACAACAACAACCTCAACATTGAAAAACACCAATAAATTCAACAACAACCTCAAGAATGAAAACACCAACAAATTCAACAACAACCTCAACATTGAAAAACAACAACAACCTCAACATTGAAAAACAACAACAACCTCAACATTGAAAAACACCAACCAATTCAACAACAACCTGAACATTGAAAAACAACAACAACCTCAACATTGAAAAACACCAACAAATTCAACAACAACTTCAACATTGAAAAACACCAACAAATTCAACAACAACCTCTACATTGAAAAACAACAACAACCTCAACATTGAAAAACACCAACAAATTCAACAACAACCTCAACATTGAAAAACACCAACAAATTCAACAACAACCTCAACATTTAAAAACAACAACAACCTGAACATTGAAAAACACCCACAAATTCAAGAACAACCTCAACATTGAAAAACAACAACAACCTCAACATTGAAAAACACCAACAAATTCAACAACAACTTCAACATTGAAAAACAGCAACAAATTCAACAACAACCTCGAGATTGAAAAACACCAACAAATTCAACAACAACCTCAACTTTGAAAAACAACAGCAAACTCAACATTGAAAAACACCAACAAATTCAACAACAACCTCAACATTGAAAAACAACAACAACCTCAACATAAAAAACACCAACAAATTCAACAACAACTTCAACATTGAAAAACACCAACAAATTCAACAACAACCTCGACATTGAAAAACACCATCAAATTCAACAACATTCTCAACATTGAAAAACAACAACAACCTCAACATTGAAAAACACCAACAAATTCAACAACAACCTCAACATTGAAAAACACCAACAAATTCAACAACAACCTCCACATTGAACAACAACAACAACCTCAAAATTGAAAAACACCAACAAATTTAACAACATCCTCAGCATTGAAAAACAACAACAACATCAACATTGAAAAACACCAACAAATTCAACAACAACCTCAACATTGAAAAACACCAACAAATTCAACAACAACCTCAGCATTGAAAACCACCAACAAATTCAACAACAACCTCGACATTTAAAAACAACAACAACCTCAACAATGAAAAACACCAACAAATTCAACAACAACCTCAACATTCAAAAACAACAACAATCTCAACATCGAAAAACACCAACAAATTCAACAACAACCTCAACATTTAAAAACACCAACAAATTCAACTACAACCTCAACATTGAAAAACACCAACAATTTCAACAACAACTTCAAAATTGAAAAACACCAACAAATTCAACAACAACCTCGACATTGAAAAACACCAACAAATTCAACAACAACCTCAACATTGAAAAACACCAACAAATTCAACAACAACCTCAACATTGAAAAACACCAACAAATTCAACAACAACCTCAACATTGAAAAACACCAACAAATTCAACAACAACCTCAACATTGAAAAACACCAACAAATTCAACAGCAACCTCAACATTTAAAAACAACAACCTGAACATTGAAAAACACCAACAAATTCAACAACAACCTCAACATTGAAAAACAACAACAACCTCAACATTGAAAAACACCAACAAATTCAACAACAACTTCAACATTGAAAAACACCAACAAATTCAACAACAACCTCAACATTGAAAAACAACAACAACCTCAACATTGAAAAACACCAACAAATTCAACAACAACCTCAACATTGAAAAACAACAACAACCTCAACATAAAAAACACCAACAAATTCAACAACAACTTCAACATTGAAAAACACCAACAAATTCAACAACAACCTCGACATTGAAAAACACCATCAAATTCAACAACAACCTCATATTGAAAAACAACAACAACCTCAACATTGAAAAACACCAACAAATTCAACAACAACCTCCACATTGAAAAACACCAACAAATTCAACAACAACCTCCACATTGAACAACAACAACAACCTCAAAATTGAAAAACACCAACAAATTCAGCAACATCCTCAGCAGTGAAAAACAACAACAACCTCAACATTGAAAAACACCAACAAATTCAACAACAACCTCAACATTTAAAAACACCAACAAATTCAACAACAACCTCAACATTGAAAAACACCAACAAATTCAACAACAACCTCAACATTTAAAAAGAACAACAACCTCAACATTGAAAAACACCAACAAATTCAACAACAACCTCAACATTGAAAAACAACAACAACCTCAACATCGAAAAACACCAACAAATTCAACAACAACCTCAACATTTAAAAACACCAAAAAATTCAACAACAACCTCCACATTGAAAAACACCATCAAATTCAGCAACAACCTCAACATTGAAAAACACCAACAAATTCAACAACAACCTCCACATTGAACAACAACAACAACATCAACATTGAAAAACACCAACAAATTCAACAACAACCTCAACATTGAAAAACACCTTTAAATTCAACAACAACCTCCACATTGAACAACAACAACAACCTCAGCATTGAAAAACACCAACAAATTCAACAACAACCTCAACATTGAAAAACAACAACAACCTCAACATTGAAAAACACCAACAAATTCAACAACAACCTCAACATTGAAAAACAACAACAAATTCAACAACAACCTCAACATAGAAAAACACCAACAAATTCAACAACAACTTCAACATTGAAAAACACCAACAAATTCAACAACAACCTCGACATTGAAAAACACCAACAAATTCAACAACAACCTCAACATTGAAAAACTACAACAACCTCAACATTGAAAAACACCAACAAATACAACAACAACCTCAACATTGAAAAACAACAACAACCTCAACATTGAAAAACACCAATAAATTCAACAACAACCTCCACATTGAAAAACACCAACAAATTCAACAACAACCTCCACATTGAACAACAACAACCTCAAAATTGAAAAACACCAACAAATTCAGCAACATCCTCAGCAGTGAAAAACAACAACAACCTCAACATTGAAAAACAGCAACAAATTCAACAACAACCTCCACATTGAAAAACAACAACAAATTCAACAAAAACCTCAACATAGAAAAACACCAACAAATTCAACATCAACTTCAACATTGAAAAACACCAACAAATTCAACAACAACCTCGACATTGAAAAACACCAACAAATTCAACAACAACCTCAACATTGAAAAACTACAACAACCTCAACATTGAAAAACACCATCAAATTCAACAACAACCTCAACATTGAAAAACAACAACAACCTCAACATTGAAAAACACCAACAAATTCAACAACAACCTCCACATTGAAAAACACCAACAAATTCAACAACAACCTCCACATTGAACAACAACAACCTCAAAATTGAAAAACACCAACAAATTCAGCAACATCCTCAGCAGTGAAAAACAACAACAACCTCAACATTGAAAAACACCAACAAATTCAACAACAACCTCAACATTTAAAAACACCAACAAATTCAACAACAACCTCAACATTGAAAAACACCAACAAATTCAACAACAACCTCAACATTTAAAAACAACAACAACCTCAACATTGAAAAACACCAACAAATTCAACAACAACCTCAACATTGAAAAACAACAACAACCTCAACATCGAAAAACACCAACAAATTCAACAACAACCTCAACATTTAAAAACACCAACAAATTCAACAACAACCTCCACATTGAAAAACACCATCAAATTCAGCAACAACCTCAACATTGAAAAACACCAACAAATTCAACAACAACCTCCACATTGAACAACAACAACAACATCAACATTGAAAAACACCAACAAATTCAACAACAACCTCAACATTGAAAAACACCTTTAAATTCAACAACAACCTCCACATTGAACAACAACAACAACCTCAGCATTGAAAAACACCAACAAATTCAACAACAACCTCAACATTGAAAAACAACAACAACCTCAACATTGAAAAACAGCAACAAATTCAACAACAACCTCAACATTGAAAAACAACAACAAATTCAACAACAACCTCAACATAGAAAAACACCAACAAATTCAACAACAACTTCAACATTGAAAAACACCAACAAATTCAACAACAACCTCGACATTGAAAAACACCAACAAATTCAACAACAACCTCAACATTGAAAAACTACAACAACCTCAACATTGAAAAACACCAACAAATACAACAACAACCTCAACATTGAAAAACAACAACAACCTCAACATTGAAAAACACCAATAAATTCAACAACAACCTCAAGAATGAAAACACCAACAAATTCAACAACAACCTCAACATTGAAAAACAACAACAACCTCAACATTGAAAAACAACAACAACCTCAACATTGAAAAACACCAACCAATTCAACAACAACCTGAACATTGAAAAACAACAACAACCTCAACATTGAAAAACACCAACAAATTCAACAACAACTTCAACATTGAAAAACACCAACAAATTCAACAACAACCTCAACATTGAAAAACAACAACAACCTCAACATTGAAAAACACCAACAAATTCAACAACAACCTCTACATTGAAAAACACCAACAAATTCAACAACAACCTCAACATTTAAAAACAACAACAACCTGAACATTGAAAAACACCCACAAATTCAAGAACAACCTCAACATTGAAAAACAACAACAACCTCAACATTGAAAAACACCAACAAATTCAACAACAACTTCAACATTGAAAAACAGCAACAAATTCAACAACAACCTCGAAATTGAAAAACACCAACAAATTCAACAACAACCTCAACATTGAAAAACAACAACAACCTCAACATTGAAAAACACCAGCAAATTCAACAACAACCTCAACATTGAAAAACACCAACAAATTCAACAGCAACCTCAACATTTAAAAACAACAACCTGAACATTGAAAAACACCAACAAATTCAACAACAACCTCAACATTGAAAAACAACAACAACCTCAACATTGAAAAACACCAACAAATTCAACAACAACTTCAACATTGAAAAACACCAACAAATTCAACAACAACCTCAACATTGAAAAACAACAACAACCTCAACATTGAAAAACACCAACAAATTCAACAACAACCTCAACATTGAAAAACAACAACAACCTCAACATAAAAAACACCAACAAATTCAACAACAACTTCAACATTGAAAAACACCAACAAATTCAACAACAACCTCGACATTGAAAAACACCATCAAATTCAACAACAACCTCAACATTGAAAAACAACAACAACCTCAACATTGAAAAACACCAACAAATTCAACAACAACCTCCACATTGAAAAACACCAACAAATTCAACAACAACCTCCACATTGAACAACAACAACAACCTCAAAATTGAAAAAAACCCAACAAATTCAGCAACATCCTCAGCAGTGAAAAACAACAACAACCTCAACATTGAAAAACACCAACAAATTCAACAACAACCTCAACATTTAAAAACACCAACAAATTCAACAACAACCTCAACATTGAAAAACACCAACAAATTCAACAACAACCTCAACATTTAAAAACAACAACAACCTCAACATTGAAAAACACCAACAAATTCAACAACAACCTCAACATTGAAAAACAACAACAACCTCAACATCGAAAAACACCAACAAATTCAACAACAACCTCAACATTTAAAAACACCAAAAAATTCAACAACAACCTCCACATTGAAAAACACCATCAAATTCAGCAACAACCTCAACATTGAAAAACACCAACAAATTCAACAACAACCTCCACATTGAACAACAACAACAACATCAACATTGAAAAACACCAACAAATTCAACAACAACCTCAACATTGAAAAACAACAATAAATTCAACAACAACCTCCACATTGAACAACAACAACAACCTCAGCATTGAAAAACACCAACAAATTCAACAACAACCTCAACATTGAAAAACAACAACAACCTCAACATTGAAAAACACCAACAAATTCAACAACAACCTCAACATTGAAAAACACCAACAAATTCAACAACAACCTCAACATAGAAAAACACCAACAAATTCAACAACAACTTCAACATTGAAAAACACCAACAAATTCAACAACAACCTCGACATTGAAAAACACCAACAAATTCAACAACAACCTCAACATTGAAAAACTACAACAACCTCAACATTGAAAAACACCAACAAATACAACTACAACCTCAACATTGAAAAACAAACACAACCTCAACATTGAAAAACACCAATAAATTCAACAACAACCTCAAGAATGAAAACACCAACAAATTCAACAACAACCTCAACATTGAAAAACAACAACAACCTCAACATTGAAAAACAACAACAACCTCAACATTGAAAAACACCAACCAATTCAACAACAACCTGAACATTGAAAAAGAACAACAACCTCAACATTGAAAAACACCAACAAATTCAACAACAACTTCAACATTGAAAAACACCAACAAATTCAACAACAACCTCGAAATTGAAAAACACCAACAAATTCAACAACAACCTCAACATTGAAAAACAACAACAACCTCAACATTGAAAAACACCAACAAATTCAACAACAACTTCAACATTGAAAAACACCAACAAATTCAACAACAACCTCGACATTGAAAAACACCAACAAATTCAACAACAACCTCAACATTGAAAAACAACACCAACCTCAACATTGAAAAACACCAACAAATTCAACAACAACCTCAACATTGAAAAACAACAACAACCTCAACATAAAAAACACCAACAAATTCAACAACAACTTCAACATTGAAAAACACCAACAAATTCAACAACAACCTCGACATTGAAAAACACCATCAAATTCAACAACAACCTCAACATTGAAAAACAACAACAACCTCAACATTGAAAAACAACAACAACCTCCACATTGAACAACAACAACAACCTCAAAATTGAAAAACACCAACAAATTCAACAACATCCTCAGCATTGAAAAACAACAACAACCTCAACATTGAAAAACACCAACTAATTCAACAACAACCTCAACATTTAAAAACACCAACAAATTCAACAACAACCTCAACATTGAAAAACACCAATAAATTCAACAACAACCTCAACATTTAAAAACAACAACAACCTCAACATTGAAAAACACCAACAAATTCAACAACAACCTCAACATTGAAAAACAACAACAACCTCAACATCGAAAAACACCAACAAATTCAACAACAACCTCAACATTTAAAAACACCAACAAAT
This sequence comes from Isurus oxyrinchus, assembly GCA_026770705.1. Classification (NCBI taxonomy): domain Eukaryota; kingdom Metazoa; phylum Chordata; class Chondrichthyes; order Lamniformes; family Lamnidae; genus Isurus; species Isurus oxyrinchus. Next base: position 295,942 of record JANJGN010000381.1, read on the forward strand.
TCAACAACAACCTCCACATTGAAAAACACGATCAAATTCAGCAACAACCACAACATTGAAAAACACCAACAAATTCAACAACAACCTCCACATTGAACAACAACAACATCAACTTTGAAAAACACCAACAAATTCAACAACAACCTCAACATTGAAAAACACCAACAAATTCAACAACAACCTCAACATAGAAAAAGACCAACAAATTCAACAACAACTTCAACATTGAAAAACACCAACAAATTCAACAACAACCTCGACATTGAAAAACACCAACAAATTCAACAACAACCTCAACATTGAAAAACTACAACAACCTCAACATTGAAAAACACCAACAAATACAACAACAACCTCAACATTGAAAAACAACAACAACCTCAACATTGAAAAACACCAATAAATTCAACAACAACCTCAAGAATGAAAACACCAACAAATTCAACAACAACCTCAACATTGAAAAACAACAACAACCTCAACATTGAAAAACAACAACAACCTCAACATTGAAAAACACCAACCAATTCAACAACAACTTCAACATTGAAAAACACCAACAAATTCAACAACAACCTCGACATTGAAAAACACCAACAAATTCAACAACAACCTCAACATTGAAAAACAACAACAACCTCAACATTGAAAAACACCAACAAATTCAACAACAACCTCAACATTGAAAAACAACAACAACCTCAACATAAAAAACACCAACAAATTCAACAACAACTTCAACATTGAAAAACACCATCAAATTCAACAACAACCTCAACATTGAAAAACAACAACAACCTCAACATTGAAAAACAACAACAACCTCCACATTGAACAACAACAACAACCACAAAATTGAAAAACACCAACAAATTCAACAACATCCTCAGCATTGAAAAACAACAACAACCTCAACATTGAAAAACACCAACAAATTCAACAACAACCTCAACATTTAAAAACACCAACAAATTCAACAACAACCTCAACATTGAAAAACACCAACAAATTCAACAACAACCTCAACATTTAAAAACAACAACAACCTCAACATTGAAAAACACCAACAAATTCAACAACAACCTCAACATTGAAAAACAACAACAACCTCAACATCGAAAAACACCAACAAATTTAACAACAACCTCAACATTTAAAAACACCAACAAATTCAACAACAACCTCCACATTGAAAAACACCATCAAATTCAGCAACAACCTCAACATTGAAAAACACCAACAAATTCAACAGCAACCTCCACATTGAACAACAACAACAACATCAACATTGAAAAACACCAACAAATTCAACAACAACCTCAACATTGAAAAACACCAATAACTTCAACAACAACCTCCACATTGAACAACAACAACCTCAGCATTGAAAAACACCAACAAATTCAACAACAACCTCAACATTGAAAAACAACAACAACCTCAACATTGAAAAACACCAACAAATTCAACAACAACCTCAACATTGAAAAACACCAACAAATTCAACAACAACCTCAACATAGAAAAACACCAACAAATTCAACAACAACTTCAACTTTGAAAAACACCAACAAATTCAACAACAACCTCGACATTGAAAAACACCAACAAATTCAACAACAACCTCAACATTGAAAAACTACAACAACCTCAACATTGAAAAACACCAACAAATACAACAACAACCTCAACATTGAAAAACAACAACAACCTCAACATTGAAAAACACCAACAAATTCAACATCATCCTCAACAATGAAAACACCAACAAATTCAACAACAACCTCAACATTGAAAAACAACAACAACCTCAACATTGAAAAACAACAACAACCTCAACATTGAAAAACACCAACCAATTCAACAACAACCTGAACATTGAAAAACAACAACAACCTCAACATTGAAAAACACCAACAAATTCAACAACAACTTCAACATTGAAAAACACCAACAAATTCAACAACAACCTCGAAATTGAAAAACACCAACAAATTCAACAACAACCTCAACATTGAAAAACAACAACAACCTCAACATTGAAAAACACCAACAAATTCAACAACAACCTCAACATTGAAAAACACCAACAAATTCAACAACAACCTCAACATTGAAAAACAACAACAACATCAACATTGAAAAACACCAACAAATTCAGCAACAACCTCAACATTGAAAAACAACGAAAACCTCAACATTGAAAAACACCAACAAATTCAACAACAACCTCAACATTGAAAAACACCAACAAATTCAACAACAACCTCAACATTGAAAAACAACAACAACATCAACATTGAAAAACACCAACAAATTCAGCAACAACCTCAACATTGAAAAACAACAACAACCTCAACATTGAAAAACACCAACAAATTCAACAACAACCTCAACATTGAAAAACACCAACAAATTCAACAACAACCTCAGCATTGAAAAACAACAACAACCTCAACATTGAAAAACACCAACAAATTCAACAACAACCTCGAAATTGAAAAACACCAACAAATTCAACAACAACCTCAACATTGAAAAATAACAACAACCTCAACATTGAAAAACAACAACAACCTCAACACTGAAAAACACCAACAAATTCAACAACAACCTCAACATTGAAAAATAACAACAACCTCAACATTGAAAAACTACAACAACCTCAACATTGAAAAACACCAACAGATACAACAACAACCTGAACATTGAAAAACAGCAACAACCTCAACATCGAAAAACACCAACAAATTCAACAACAACCTCAACATTGAAAAACACCAACAAATTCAACAACAACTTCAACATTGAAAAACACCAACAAATTCAACAGCAACCTCGACATTGAAAAACACCAACAAATTCAACAACAACCTCAACATTGAAAAACAACAACAACCTCAACATTGAAAAACACCAACAAATTCAACAACAACCTCAACATTGAAAAACACCAACAAATTCAACAGCAACCTCAACATTTAAAAACAACAACCTGAACATTGAAAAACACCAACAAATTCAACAACAACCTCAGCATTGAAAAACAACAACAACCTCAACATTGAAAAACACCAACAAATTCAACAACAACTTCAACATTGAAAAACACCAACAAATTCAACAACAACCTCGACATTGAAAAACACCAACAAATTCAACAACAACCTCAACATTGAAAAACAACAACAACCTCAACATTGAAAAACACCAACAAATTCAACAACAACCTCAACATTGAAAAACAACAACAACCTCAACATAAAAAACACCAACAAATTCAACAACAACTTCAACATTGAAAAACACCAACAAATTCAACAACAACCTCGACATTGAAAAACACCATCAAATTCAACAACAACCTCAACATTGAAAAACATCAACATTGAAAAACACCAACAAATTCAACAACAACCTCCACATTGAAAAACACAAACAAATTCAACAACAACCTCCACATTGAACAACAACAACAACCTGAAAATTGAAAAACACCAACAAATTCAACAACATCCTCAGCATTGAAAAACAACAACAACCTCAACATTGAAAAACACCAACAAATTCAACAACAACCTCAACATTTAAAAACACCAACAAATTCAACAACAACCTCAACATTGAAAAACACCAACAAATACAACAACAACCTTAACATTTAAAAACAACAACAACCTCAACATTGTAAAACACCAACAAATTCAACAACAACCTCAACATTTAAAAACACCAACAAATTCAACAACAACCTCAACATTGAAAAACAACAACAACCTCAACATTGAAAAACACCAACAAATTCAACAACAACCTCAACATTGAAAAACAACAACAACCTCAACATCGAAAAACACCAACAAATTCAACAACAACCTCAACATTTAAAAACACCAACAAATTCAACAACAACCTCCACATTGAAAAACACCATCAAATTCAGCAACAACCTCAACATTGAAAAACACCAACAAATTCAACAACAACCTCCACATTGAACAACAACAACAACATCAACATTGAAAAATACCAACAAATTCAACAACAACCTCAACATTGAAAAACACCAATAAATTCAACAACAACCTCCACATTGAACAACAACAGCAACCTCAGCATTGAAAAACACCAACAAATTCAACAACAACCTCAACATTGAAAAACAACAACAACCTCAACATTGAAAAACACCAACAAATTCAACAACAACCTCAACATTGAAAAACACCAACAAATTCAACAAAAACCTCAACATAGAAAAACACCAACAAATTCAACAACAACTTCAACATTGAAAAACACCAACAAATTCAACAACAACCTCGACATTGAAAAACACCAACAAATTCAACAACAACCTCAACATTGAAAAACTACAACAACCTCAACATTGAAAAACACCAACAAATACAACAACAACCTCAACATTGAAAAACAACAACAACCTCAGCATTGAAAAACAACAACAACCTCAACATTGAAAAACTCCAACAAATTCAACAACAACCTCAACATTTAAAAACACCAACAAATTCAACAACAACCTCAACATTGAAAAGCACCAACAAATTCAACAACAACCTCAACATTTAAAAACAACAACAACCTCAACATTGAAAAACACCAACAAATTCAACAACAACCTCAACATTGAAAAACAACAACAACCTCAACAACGAAAAACACCAACAAATTCAACAACAACCTCAACATTTAAAAACACCAACAAATTCAACAACAACCTCCACATTGAAAAGCACCATCAAATTCAGCAACAACCTCAACATTGAAAAACACCAACAAATTGAACAACAACCTCCACATTGAACAACAACAACAACATCAACATTGAAAAACACCAACAAATTCAACAACAACCTCAACATTGAAAAACACCAATAAATTCAACAACAACCTCCACATTGAACAACAACAACAACCTCAGCATTGAAAAACACCAACAAATTCAACAACAACCTCCACATTGAACAACAACAACAACCTCAAAATTGAAAAACACCAACAAATTCAACAACATCCTCAGCAGTGAAAAACAACAACAACCTCAACATTGAAAAACACCAACAAATTCAACAACAACCTCAACATTTAAAAACACCAACAAATTCAACAACAACCTCAACATTGAAAAACACCAACAAATTCAACAACAACCTCAACATTTAAAAACAACAACAACCTCAACATTGAAAAACACCAACAAATTCAACAACAACCTCAACATTGAAAAACAACAACAACCTCAACATCGAAAAACACCAACAAATTCAACAACAACCTCAACATTTAAAAACACCAACAAATTCAACAACAACCTCCACATTGAAAAACACCATCAAATTCAGCAACAACCTCAACATTGAAAAACACCAACAAATTCAACAACAACCTCCACATTGAACAACAACAACAACATCAACATTGAAAAACACCAATAAATTCAACAACAACCTCCACATTGAACAACAACAAAAACCTCAGCATTGAAAAACACCAACAAATTCAACAACAACCTCAACATTGAAAAACAACAACAACCTCAACATTGAAAAACACCAACAAATTCAACAACAACCTCAACATTGAAAAACACCAACAAATTCAACAACAACCTCAACATAGAAAAACACCAACAAATTCAACAACAACTTCAACATTGAAAAACACCAACAAATTCAACAACAACCTCGACATTGAAAAACACCAACAAATTCAACAACAACCTCAACATTGAAAAACTACAACAACCTCAACATTGAAAAACACCAACAAATACAACAACAACCTCAACATTGAAAAACTACAACAACCTCAACATTGAAAAACACCAACAAATACAACAACAACCTCAACATTGAAAAACAACAACAACCTCAACATTGAAAAACAACAACAACCTCAACATTGAAAAACACCAACCAATTCAACAACAACCTGAACATTGAAAAACAACAACAACCTCAACATTGAAAAACACCAACAAATTCAACAACAACTTCGAAATTGAAAAACACCAACAAATTCAACAACAACCTCAACATTGAAAAACAACAACAACCTCAACATTGAAAAACAACAACAACCTCAACATTGAAAAACAACAACAACCTCAACATTGAAAAACACCAACCAATTCAACAACAACCTGAACATTGAAAAACAACAACAACCTCAACATTGAAAAACACCAACAAATTCAACAACAACCTCGACATTGAAAAACACCATCAAATTCAACAACAATCTCAACATTGAAAAACAACAACAACCTCAACATTGAAAAACAACAACAACCTCCACATTGAACAACAACAACAACCTCAAAATTGAAAAACACCAACAAATACAACAACAACCTCAACATTGAAAAACAACAACAACCTCAGCATTGAAAAACAACAACAACCTCAACATTGAAAAACTCCAACAAATTCAACAACAACCTCAACATTTAAAAACACCAACAAATTCAACAACAACCTCAACATTGAAAAGCACCAACAAATTCAACAACAACCTCAACATTTAAAAACAACAACAACCTCAACATTGAAAAACACCAACAAATTCAACAACAACCTCAACATTGAAAAACAACAACAACCTCAACAACGAAAAACACCAACAAATTCAACAACAACCTCAACATTTAAAAACACCAACAAATTCAACAACAACCTCCACATTGAAAAGCACCATCAAATTCAGCAACAACCTCAACATTGAAAAACACCAACAAATTGAACAACAACCTCCACATTGAACAACAACAACAACATCAACATTGAAAAACACCAACAAATTCAACAACAACCTCAACATTGAAAAACACCAATAAATTCAACAACAACCTCCACATTGAACAACAACAACAACCTCAGCATTGAAAAACACCAACAAATTCAACAACAACCTCCACATTGAACAACAACAACAACCTCAAAATTGAAAAACACCAACAAATTCAACAACATCCTCAGCAGTGAAAAACAACAACAACCTCAACATTGAAAAACACCAACAAATTCAACAACAACCTCAACATTTAAAAACACCAACAAATTCAACAACAACCTCAACATTGAAAAACACCAACAAATTCAACAACAACCTCAACATTTAAAAACAACAACAACCTCAACATTGAAAAACACCAACAAATTCAACAACAACCTCAACATTGAAAAACAACAACAACCTCAACATCGAAAAACACCAACAAATTCAACAACAACCTCAACATTTAAAAACACCAACAAATTCAACAACAACCTCCACATTGAAAAACACCATCAAATTCAGCAACAACCTCAACATTGAAAAACACCAACAAATTCAACAACAACCTCCACATTGAACAACAACAACAACATCAACATTGAAAAACACCAATAAATTCAACAACAACCTCCACATTGAACAACAACAAAAACCTCAGCATTGAAAAACACCAACAAATTCAACAACAACCTCAACATTGAAAAACAACAACAACCTCAACATTGAAAAACACCAACAAATTCAACAACAACCTCAACATTGAAAAACACCAACAAATTCAACAACAACCTCAACATAGAAAAACACCAACAAATTCAACAACAACTTCAACATTGAAAAACACCAACAAATTCAACAACAACCTCGACATTGAAAAACACCAACAAATTCAACAACAACCTCAACATTGAAAAACTACAACAACCTCAACATTGAAAAACACCAACAAATACAACAACAACCTCAACATTGAAAAACTACAACAACCTCAACATTGAAAAACACCAACAAATACAACAACAACCTCAACATTGAAAAACAACAACAACCTCAACATTGAAAAACAACAACAACCTCAACATTGAAAAACACCAACCAATTCAACAACAACCTGAACATTGAAAAACAACAACAACCTCAACATTGAAAAACACCAACAAATTCAACAACAACTTCGAAATTGAAAAACACCAACAAATTCAACAACAACCTCAACATTGAAAAACAACAACAACCTCAACATTGAAAAACAACAACAACCTCAACATTGAAAAACAACAACAACCTCAACATTGAAAAACACCAACCAATTCAACAACAACCTGAACATTGAAAAACAACAACAACCTCAACATTGAAAAACACCAACAAATTCAACAACAACCTCGACATTGAAAAACACCATCAAATTCAACAACAATCTCAACATTGAAAAACAACAACAACCTCAACATTGAAAAACAACAACAACCTCCACATTGAACAACAACAACAACCTCAAAATTGAAAAACACCAACAAATTCAACAACATCCTCAGCATTGAAAAACAACAACAACCTCAACATTGAAAAACACCAACAAATTCAACAACAACCTCAACATTTAAAAACACCAACAAATTCAACAACAACCTCAACATTGAAAAACACCAACAAATTCAACAACAACCTCAACATTGAAAAACACCAATAAATTCAACAACAACCTCCACATTGAACAACAACAACAACCTCAGCATTGAAAAACACCAACAAATTCAACAACAACCTCCACATTGAACAACAACAACAACCTCAAAATTGAAAAACACCAACAAATTCAACAACATCCTCAGCAGTGAAAAACAACGACAACCTCAACATTGAAAAACACCAACAAATTCAACAACAACCTCAACATTTAAAAACACCGACAAATTCAACAACAACCTCAACATTGAAAAACACCAAAAAATTCAACAACAACCTCAACATTTAAAAACAACAACAACCTCAACATTGAAAAACACCAACAAATTCAACAACAACCTCAACATTGAAAAACAACAACAACCTCAACATTGAAAAACAACAACAACCTCAACATTGAAAAACACCAACCAATTCAACAACAACCTGAACATTGAAAAACAACAACAACCTCAACATTGAAAAACACCAACAAATTCAACAACAACTTCGAAATTGAAAAACATCAACAAATTCAACAACAACCTCAACATTGAAAAACAACAACAACCTCAACATTGAAAAACAACAACAACCTCAACATTGAAAAACAACAACAACCTCAACCTTGAAAAACACCAACCAATTCAACAACAACCTGAACATTGAAAAACAACAACAACCTCAACATTGAAAAACACCAACAAATTCAACAACAACCTCGAAATTGAAAAACACCAACAAATTCAACAACAACCTCAACATTGAAAAACAACAACAACCTCAACATTGAAAAACACCAACAAATTCAACAACAACTTCAACATTGAAAAACACCAACAAGTTCAACAACAACCTCGACATTGAAAAACACCAACAAATTCAACAACAACCTCAACATTGAAAAACAACAACAACCTCAACATTGAAAAACACCAACAAATTCAACAACAACCTCAACATTGAAAAACACCATCAAATTCAACAACAATCTCAACATTGAAAAACAACAACAACCTCAACATTGAAAAACAACAACAACCTCCACATTGAACAACAACAACAACCTCAAAATTGAAAAACACCAACAAATTCAACAACATCCTCAGCATTGAAAAACAACAACAACCTCAACATTGAAAAACACCAACAAATTCAACAACAACCTCAACATTTAAAAACACCAACAAATTCAACAACAACCTCAACATTGAAAAACACCAACAAATTCAACAACAACCTCAACATTTAAAAACAACAACAACCTCAACATTGAAAAACACCAACAAATTCAACAACAACCTCAACATTGAAAAACAACAACAACCTCAACATTGAAAAACACCAACAAATTCAACAACAACCTCAACATTTAAAAACACCAACAAATTCAACAACAACCTCCACATTGAAAAACACCATCAAATTCAGCAACAACCTCAACATTGAAAAACACCAACAAATTCAACAACAACCTCCACATTGAACAACAACAACAACATCAACATTGAAAAACACCAACAAATTCAACAACAACCTCAACATTGAAAAACACCAATAAATTCAACAACAACCTCCACATTGAACAACAACAACAACCTCAGCATTGAAAAACACCAACAAATTCAACAACAAACCTCCACATTGAACAACAACAACAACCTCAAAATTGAAAAACACCAACAAATTCAACAACATCCTCAGCAGTGAAAAACAACAACAACCTCAACATTGAAAAACACCAACAAATTCAACAACAACCTCAACATTTAAAAACACCAACAAATTCAACAACAACCTCAACATTGAAAAACACCAACAAATTCAACAACAACCTCAACATTGAAAAACAACAACAACCTCAACATTGAAAAACACCAACAAATTCAACAACAACCTCAACATTGAAAAACAACAACAACCTCAACATCGAAAAACACCAACAAATTCAACAACAACCTCAACATTTAAAAACACCAACAAATTCAACAACAACCTCCACATTGAAAAACACCATCAAATTCAGCAACAACCTCAACATTGAAAAACACCAACAAATTCAACAACAACCTCCACATTGAACAACAACAACAACATCAACATTGAAAAACACCAACAAATTCAACAACAACCTCAACATTGAAAAACACCAACAAATTCAACAACAACCTCAACATAGAAAAACACCAACAAATTCAACAACAACCTCAACATTGAAAAACACCAACAAATTCAACAACAACCTCAACATTGAAAAACAACAACAACCTCAACATTGAAAAACACCAACAAATTCAACAACAACCTCAACATTGAAAAACACCAACAAATTCAACAACAACCTCAACATAGAAAAACACCAACAAATTCAACAACAACTTCAACATTGAAAAACACCAACAAATTCAACAACAACCTCGACATTGAAAAACACCAACAAATTCAACAACAACCTCAACATTGAAAAACTACAACAACCTCAACATTGAAAAACACCAACAAATACAACAACAACCTCAACATTGAAAAACTACAACAACCTCAACATTGAAAAACACCAACAAATACAACAACAACCTCAACATTGAAAAACAACAACAACCTCAACATTGAAAAACACCAATAAATTCAACAACAACCTCAACAATGAAAACACCAACAAATTCAACAACAACCTCAACATTGAAAAACAACAACAACCTCAACATTGAAAAACAACAACAACCTCAACATTGAAAAACACCAACCAATTCAACAACAACCTGAACATTGAAAAACAACAACAACCTCAACATTGAAAAACACCAACAAATTCAACAACAACTTCGAAATTGAAAAACACCAACAAATTCAACAACAACCTCAACATTGAAAAACAACAACAACCTCAACATTGAAAAACAACAACAACCTCAACAATGAAAAACAACAACAACCTCAACATTGAAAAACACCAACCAATTCAACAACAACCTGAACATTGAAAAACAACAACAACCTCAACATTGAAAAACACCAACAAATTCAACAACAACCTCGAAATTGAAAAACACCAACAAATTCAACAACAACCTCAACATTGAAAAACAACAACAACCTCAACATTGAAAAACACCAACAAATTCAACAACAACTTCAACATTGAAAAACACCAACAAATTCAACAACAACCTCGACATTGAAAAACACCAACAAATTCAACAACAACCTCAACATTGAAAAACAACAACAACCTCAACATTGAAAAACACCAACAAATTCAACAACAACCTCAACATTGAAAAACAACAACAACCTCAACATAAAAAACACCAACAAATTCAACAACAACTTCAACATTGAAAAACACCAACAAATTCAACAACAACCTCGACATTGAAAAACACCATCAAATTCAACAACAATCTCAACATTGAAAAACAACAACAACCTCAACATTGAAAAACAACAACAACCTCCACATTGAACAACAACAACAACCTCAAAATTGAAAAACACCAACAAATTCAACAACATCCTCAGCATTGAAAAACAACAACAACCTCAACATTGAAAAACAACAACAAATTCAACAACAACCTCAACATTTAAAAACACCAACAAATTCAACAACAACCTCAACATTGAAAAACACCAACAAATTCAACAACAACCTCAACATTGAAAAACACCAGTAAATTCAACAACAACCTCCACATTGAACAACAACAACAACCTCAGCATTGAAAAACACCAACAAATTCAACAACAACCTCCACATTGAACAACAACAACAACCTCAAAATTGAAAAACACCAACAAATTCAACAACATCCTCAGCAGTGAAAAACAACGACAACCTCAACATTGAAAAACACCAACAAATTCAACAACAACCTCAACATTTAAAAACACCGACAAATTCAACAACAACCTCAACATTGAAAAACACCAAAAAATTCAACAACAACCTCAACATTTAAAAACAACAACAACCTCAACATTGAAAAACACCAACAAATTCAACAACAACCTCAACATTGAAAAACAACAACAACCTCAACATCGAAAAACACCAACGAATTCAACAACAACCTCAACATTTAAAAACACCAACAAATTCAACAACAACCTCCACATTGAAAAACACCATCAAATTCAGCAACAACCTCAACATTGAAAAACACCAACAAATTCAACAACAACCTCCACATTGAACAACAACAACAACATCAACATTGAAAAACAGCAACAAATTCAACAACAACCTCAACATTGAAAAACACCAATAAATTCAACAACAACCTCCACATTGAACAACAACAACAGCCTCAGCATTGAAAAACACCAACAAATTCAACAACAACCTCAACATTGAAAAACAACAACAACCTCAACATTGAAAAACACCAACAAATTCAACAACAACCTCAACATTGAAAAACACCAACAAATTCAACAACAACGTCAACATAGAAAAACACCAACAAATTCAACAACAACTTCAACATTGAAAAACACCAACAAATTCAACAACAACCTCGACATTGAAAAACACCAACAAATTCAACAACAACCTCAACATTGAAAAACTACAACAACCTCAACATTGAAAAACACCAACAAATACAACAACAACCTCAACATTGAAAAACAACAACAACCTCAACATTGAAAAACACCAATAAATTCAACAACAACCTCAACAATGAAAACACCAACAAATTCAACAACAACCTCAACATTGAAAAACAACAACAACCTCAACATTGAAAAACAACAACAACCTCAACATTGAAAAACACCAACCAATTCAACAACAACCTGAACATTGAAAAACAACAACAACCTCAACATTGAAAAACACCAACAAATTCAACAACAACTTCGAAATTGAAAAACACCAACAAATTCAACAACAACCTCAACATTGAAAAACAACAACAACCTCAACATTGAAAAACAACAGCAACCTCAACATTGAAATGCAACAACAACCTCAACATTGAAAAACACCAACCAATTCAACAACAACCTGAACATTGAAAAACAACAACAACCTCAACATTGAAAAACACCAACAAATTCAACAACAACCTCGAAATTGAAAAACACCAACAAATTCAACAACAACCTCAACATTGAAAAACAACAACAACCTCAACATTGAAAAACACCAACAAATTCAACAACAACTTCAACATTGAAAAACACCAACAAATTCAACAACAACCTCGACATTGAAAAACACCAACAAATTCAACAACAACCTCAACATTGAAAAACAACAACAACCTCAACATTGAAAAACACCAACAAATTCAACAACAACCTCAACATTGAAAAACAACAACAACCTCAACATAAAAAACACCAACAAATTCAACAACAACTTCAACATTGAAAAACATCAACAAATTCAACAACAACCTCGACATTGAAAAACACCATCAAATTCAACAACAATCTCAACATTGAAAAACAACTACAACCTCAACATTGAAAAACAACAACAACCTCCACATTGAACAACAACAACAACCTCAAAATTGAAAAACACCAACAAATTCAACAACATCCTCAGCATTGAAAAACAACAACAACCTCAACATTGAAAAACACCAACAAATTCAACAACAACTTCAACATTTAAAAACACCAACAAATTCAAAAACAACCTCAACATTGAAAAACACCAACAAATTCAACAACAACCTCAACATTTAAAAACAACAACAACCTCAACATTGAAAAACACCAACAAATTCAACAACAACCTCAACATTGAAAAACAACAACAACCTCAACAACGAAAAACACCAACAAATTCAACAACAACCTCAACATTTAAAAACACCAACAAATTCAACAACAACCTCCACATTGAAAAACACCATCAAATTCAGCAACAACCTCAACATTGAAAAACACCAACAAATTCAACAACAACCTCCACATTGAAAAACAACAACAACATCAAGATTGAAAAACACCAACAAATTCAACAACAACCTCAACATTGAAAAACACCAATAAATTCAACAACAACCTCCATATTGAACAACAACAACAACCTCAGCATTGAAAAACACCAACAAATTCAACAACAACCTCAACATTGAAAAACAACAACAACCTCAACATTGAAAAACACCAACAAATTCAACAACAACCTCAACATTGAAAAATACCAACAAATTCAACAACAACCTCAACATAGAAAAACACCAACAAATTCAACAACAACTTCAACATTGAAAAACACCAACAAATTCAACAACAACATCGACATTGTAAAACACCAACAAATTCAACAACAACCTCAACATTGAAAAACTACAACAACCTCAACATTGAAAAACACCAACAAATACAACAACAACCTCAACATTGAAAAACAACAACAACCTCAACATTGAAAAACACCAACAAATTCAACAACAACCTCAACAATGAAAACACCAACAAATTCAACAACAACCTCAACATTGAAAAACAACAACAACCTCAACATTGAAAAACAACAACAACCTCAACATTGAAAAACACCAACCAATTCAACAACAACCTGAACATTGAAAAACCACAACAACCTCAACATTGAAAAACACCAACAAATTCAACAACAACTTCAACATTGAAAAACACCAACAAATTCAACAACAACCTCGAAATTGAAAAAGACCAACAAATTCAACAACAACCTCAACATTGAAAAACAACAACAACCTCAACATTGAAAAACACCAACAAATTCAACAACAACCTCAGCATTGAAAAACAACAACAACCTCAACATTGAAAAACACCAACAAATTCAACAGCAACCTCAACGTTGAAAAACAACAACAACCTCAACATTGAAAAACACCAACAAATTCAACAACAACCTCAACATTGAAAAATAACAACAACCTCAACATTGAAAAACAACAACAACCTCAACATTGAAAAACACCAACAAATTCAACAACAACCTCAACATTGAAAAATAACAACAACCTCAACATTGAAAAACTACAACAACCTCAACATTGAAAAACACCAACAGATACAACAACAACCTGAACATTGAAAAACAGCAACAACCTCAACATCGAAAAACACCAACAAATTCAACAACAACCTCAACATTTAAAAACACCAACAAATTCAACTACAACCTCAACATTGAAAAACACCAACAATTTCAACAACAACTTCAACATTGAAAAACACCAACAAATTCAACAGCAACCTCGACATTGAAAAACACCAACAAATTCAACAACAACCTCAACATTGAAAAACAACAACAACCTCAACATTGAAAAACACCAACAAATTCAACAACAACCTCAACATTGAAAAACACCAACAAATTCAACAACAACCTCAACATTGAAAAACAAGAACAACCTCAACATTGAAAAACAACAACAAATTCAACAACAACTTCAACATTGAAAAACACCAACAAATTCAACAACAACCTCGACATTGAAAAACACCAACAAATTCAACAACAACCTCAACATTGAAAACAACAACAACCTCAACATTGAAAAACACCAACAAATTCAACAACAACCTCAACATTGAAAAACAACAACAACCTCAACATTGAAAAACAACAACAACCTCAACCTTGAAAAACACCAACCAATTCAACAACAACCTGAACATTGAAAAACAACAACAACCTCAACATTGAAAAACACCAACAAATTCAACAACAACCTCGAAATTGAAAAACACCAACAAATTCAACAACAACCTCAACATTGAAAAACAACAACAACCTCAACATTGAAAAACACCAACAAATTCAACAACAACTTCAACATTGAAAAACACCAACAAGTTCAACAACAACCTCGACATTGAAAAACACCAACAAATTCAACAACAACCTCAACATTGAAAAACAACAACAACCTCAACATTGAAAAACACCAACAAATTCAACAACAACCTCAACATTGAAAAACACCATCAAATTCAACAACAATCTCAACATTGAAAAACAACAACAACCTCAACATTGAAAAACAACAACAACCTCCACATTGAACAACAACAACAACCTCAAAATTGAAAAACACCAACAAATTCAACAACATCCTCAGCATTGAAAAACAACAACAACCTCAACATTGAAAAACACCAACAAATTCAACAACAACCTCAACATTTAAAAACACCAACAAATTCAACAACAACCTCAACATTGAAAAACACCAACAAATTCAACAACAACCTCAACATTTAAAAACAACAACAACCTCAACATTGAAAAACACCAACAAATTCAACAACAACCTCAACATTGAAAAACAACAACAACCTCAACATTGAAAAACACCAACAAATTCAACAACAACCTCAACATTTAAAAACACCAACAAATTCAACAACAACCTCCACATTGAAAAACACCATCAAATTCAGCAACAACCTCAACATTGAAAAACACCAACAAATTCAACAACAACCTCCACATTGAACAACAACAACAACATCAACATTGAAAAACACCAACAAATTCAACAACAACCTCAACATTGAAAAACACCAATAAATTCAACAACAACCTCCACATTGAACAACAACAACAACCTCAGCATTGAAAAACACCAACAAATTCAACAACAAACCTCCACATTGAACAACAACAACAACCTCAAAATTGAAAAACACCAACAAATTCAACAACATCCTCAGCAGTGAAAAACAACAACAACCTCAACATTGAAAAACACCAACAAATTCAACAACAACCTCAACATTTAAAAACACCAACAAATTCAACAACAACCTCAACATTGAAAAACACCAACAAATTCAACAACAACCTCAACATTTAAAAACAACAACAACCTCAACATTGAAAAACACCAACAAATTCAACAACAACCTCAACATTGAAAAACAACAACAACCTCAACATTGAAAAACACCAACAAATTCAACAACAACCTCAACATTTAAAAACACCAACAAATTCAACAACAACCTCCACATTGAAAAACACCATCAAATTCAGCAACAACCTCAACATTGAAAAACACCAACAAATTCAACAACAACCTCCACATTGAACAACAACAACAACATCAACATTGAAAAACACCAACAAATTCAACAACAACCTCAACATTGAAAAACACCAATAAATTCAACAACAACCTCCACATTGAACAACAACAACAACCTCAGCATTGAAAAACACCAACAAATTCAACAACAAACCTCCACATTGAACAACAACAACAACCTCAAAATTGAAAAACACCAACAAATTCAACAACATCCTCAGCAGTGAAAAACAACAACAACCTCAACATTGAAAAACACCAACAAATTCAACAACAACCTCAACATTTAAAAACACCAACAAATTCAACAACAACCTCAACATTGAAAAACACCAACAAATTCAACAACAACCTCAACATTGAAAAACAACAACAACCTCAACATTGAAAAACACCAACAAATTCAACAACAACCTCAACATTGAAAAACAACAACAACCTCAACATCGAAAAACACCAACAAATTCAACAACAACCTCAACATTTAAAAACACCAACAAATTCAACAACAACCTCCACATTGAAAAACACCATGAAATTCAGCAACAACCTCAACATTGAAAAACACCAACAAATTCAACAACAACCTCCACATTGAACAACAACAACAACATCAACATTGAAAAACACCAATAAATTCAACAACAACCTCCACATTGAACAACAACAACAACCTCAGCATTGAAAAACACCAACAAATTCAACAACAACCTCAACATTGAAAAACAACAACAACCTCAACATTGAAAAACACCAACAAATTCAACAACAACCTCAACATTGAAAAACACCAACAAATTCAACAACAACCTCAACATAGAAAAACACCAACAAATTCAACAACAACTTCAACATTGAAAAACACCAACAAATTCAACAACAACCTCGACATTGAAAAACACCAACAAATTCAACAACAACCTCAACATTGAAAAACTACAACAACCTCAACATTGAAAAACACCAACAAATACAACAACAACCTCAACATTGAAAAACTACAACAACCTCAACATTGAAAAACACCAACAAATACAACAACAACCTCAACATTGAAAAACAACAACAACCTCAACATTGAAAAACACCAATAAATTCAACAACAACCTCAACAATGAAAACACCAACAAATTCAACAACAACCTCAACATTGAAAAACAACAACAACCTCAACATTGAAAAACAACAACAACCTCAACATTGAAAAACACCAACCAATTCAACAACAACCTGAACATTGAAAAACAACAACAACCTCAACATTGAAAAACACCAACAAATTCAACAACAACTTCGAAATTGAAAAACACCAACAAATTCAACAACAACCTCAACATTGAAAAACAACAACAACCTCAACATTGAAAAACAACAACAACCTCAACAATGAAAAACAACAACAACCTCAACATTGAAAAACACCAACCAATTCAACAACAACCTGAACATTGAAAAACAACAACAACCTCAACATTGAAAAACACCAACAAATTCAACAACAACCTCGAAATTGAAAAACACCAACAAATTCAACAACAACCTCAACATTGAAAAACAACAACAACCTCAACATTGAAAAACACCAACAAATTCAACAACAACTTCAACATTGAAAAACACCAACAAATTCAACAACAACCTCGACATTGAAAAACACCAACAAATTCAACAACAACCTCAACATTGAAAAACAACAACAACCTCAACATTGAAAAACACCAACAAATTCAACAACAACCTCAACATTGAAAAACAACAACAACCTCAACATAAAAAACACCAACAAATTCAACAACAACTTCAACATTGAAAAACACCAACAAATTCAACAACAACCTCGACATTGAAAAACACCATCAAATTCAACAACAATCTCAACATTGAAAAACAACAACAACCTCAACATTGAAAAACAACAACAACCTCCACATTGAACAACAACAACAACCTCAAAATTGAAAAACACCAACAAATTCAACAACATCCTCAGCATTGAAAAACAACAACAACCTCAACATTGAAAAACAACAACAAATTCAACAACAACCTCAACATTTAAAAACACCAACAAATTCAACAACAACCTCAACATTGAAAAACACCAACAAATTCAACAACAACCTCAACATTGAAAAACACCAGTAAATTCAACAACAACCTCCACATTGAACAACAACAACAACCTCAGCATTGAAAAACACCAACAAATTCAACAACAACCTCCACATTGAACAACAACAACAACCTCAAAATTGAAAAACACCAACAAATTCAACAACATCCTCAGCAGTGAAAAACAACGACAACCTCAACATTGAAAAACACCAACAAATTCAACAACAACCTCAACATTTAAAAACACCGACAAATTCAACAACAACCTCAACATTGAAAAACACCAAAAAATTCAACAACAACCTCAACATTTAAAAACAACAACAACCTCAACATTGAAAAACACCAACAAATTCAACAACAACCTCAACATTGAAAAACAACAACAACCTCAACATCGAAAAACACCAACGAATTCAACAACAACCTCAACATTTAAAAACACCAACAAATTCAACAACAACCTCCACATTGAAAAACACCATCAAATTCAGCAACAACCTCAACATTGAAAAACACCAACAAATTCAACAACAACCTCCACATTGAACAACAACAACAACATCAACATTGAAAAACAGCAACAAATTCAACAACAACCTCAACATTGAAAAACACCAATAAATTCAACAACAACCTCCACATTGAACAACAACAACAGCCTCAGCATTGAAAAACACCAACAAATTCAACAACAACCTCAACATTGAAAAACAACAACAACCTCAACATTGAAAAACACCAACAAATTCAACAACAACCTCAACATTGAAAAACACCAACAAATTCAACAACAACGTCAACATAGAAAAACACCAACAAATTCAACAACAACTTCAACATTGAAAAACACCAACAAATTCAACAACAACCTCGACATTGAAAAACACCAACAAATTCAACAACAACCTCAACATTGAAAAACTACAACAACCTCAACATTGAAAAACACCAACAAATACAACAACAACCTCAACATTGAAAAACAACAACAACCTCAACATTGAAAAACACCAATAAATTCAACAACAACCTCAACAATGAAAACACCAACAAATTCAACAACAACCTCAACATTGAAAAACAACAACAACCTCAACATTGAAAAACAACAACAACCTCAACATTGAAAAACACCAACCAATTCAACAACAACCTGAACATTGAAAAACAACAACAACCTCAACATTGAAAAACACCAACAAATTCAACAACAACTTCGAAATTGAAAAACACCAACAAATTCAACAACAACCTCAACATTGAAAAACAACAACAACCTCAACATTGAAAAACAACAGCAACCTCAACATTGAAATGCAACAACAACCTCAACATTGAAAAACACCAACCAATTCAACAACAACCTGAACATTGAAAAACAACAACAACCTCAACATTGAAAAACACCAACAAATTCAACAACAACCTCGAAATTGAAAAACACCAACAAATTCAACAACAACCTCAACATTGAAAAACAACAACAACCTCAACATTGAAAAACACCAACAAATTCAACAACAACTTCAACATTGAAAAACACCAACAAATTCAACAACAACCTCGACATTGAAAAACACCAACAAATTCAACAACAACCTCAACATTGAAAAACAACAACAACCTCAACATTGAAAAACACCAACAAATTCAACAACAACCTCAACATTGAAAAACAACAACAACCTCAACATAAAAAACACCAACAAATTCAACAACAACTTCAACATTGAAAAACATCAACAAATTCAACAACAACCTCGACATTGAAAAACACCATCAAATTCAACAACAATCTCAACATTGAAAAACAACTACAACCTCAACATTGAAAAACAACAACAACCTCCACATTGAACAACAACAACAACCTCAAAATTGAAAAACACCAACAAATTCAACAACATCCTCAGCATTGAAAAACAACAACAACCTCAACATTGAAAAACACCAACAAATTCAACAACAACTTCAACATTTAAAAACACCAACAAATTCAAAAACAACCTCAACATTGAAAAACACCAACAAATTCAACAACAACCTCAACATTTAAAAACAACAACAACCTCAACATTGAAAAACACCAACAAATTCAACAACAACCTCAACATTGAAAAACAACAACAACCTCAACAACGAAAAACACCAACAAATTCAACAACAACCTCAACATTTAAAAACACCAACAAATTCAACAACAACCTCCACATTGAAAAACACCATCAAATTCAGCAACAACCTCAACATTGAAAAACACCAACAAATTCAACAACAACCTCCACATTGAAAAACAACAACAACATCAAGATTGAAAAACACCAACAAATTCAACAACAACCTCAACATTGAAAAACACCAATAAATTCAACAACAACCTCCATATTGAACAACAACAACAACCTCAGCATTGAAAAACACCAACAAATTCAACAACAACCTCAACATTGAAAAACAACAACAACCTCAACATTGAAAAACACCAACAAATTCAACAACAACCTCAACATTGAAAAATACCAACAAATTCAACAACAACCTCAACATAGAAAAACACCAACAAATTCAACAACAACTTCAACATTGAAAAACACCAACAAATTCAACAACAACATCGACATTGAAAAACACCAACAAATTCAACAACAACCTCAACATTGAAAAACTACAACAACCTCAACATTGAAAAACACCAACAAATACAACAACAACCTCAACATTGAAAAACAACAACAACCTCAACATTGAAAAACACCAACAAATTCAACAACAACCTCAACAATGAAAACACCAACAAATTCAACAACAACCTCAACATTGAAAAACAACAACAACCTCAACATTGAAAAACAACAACAACCTCAACATTGAAAAACACCAACCAATTCAACAACAACCTGAACATTGAAAAACCACAACAACCTCAACATTGAAAAACACCAACAAATTCAACAACAACTTCAACATTGAAAAACACCAACAAATTCAACAACAACCTCGAAATTGAAAAAGACCAACAAATTCAACAACAACCTCAACATTGAAAAACAACAACAACCTCAACATTGAAAAACACCAACAAATTCAACAACAACCTCAACATTGAAAAACACCAACAAATTCAACAACAACCTCAACATTGAAAAACACCAACAAATTCAACAACAACCTCAGCATTGAAAAACAACAACAACCTCAACATTGAAAAACACCAACAAATTCAACAGCAACCTCAACGTTGAAAAACAACAACAACCTCAACATTGAAAAACACCAACAAATTCAACAACAACCTCAACATTGAAAAATAACAACAACCTCAACATTGAAAAACAACAACAACCTCAACATTGAAAAACACCAACAAATTCAACAACAACCTCAACATTGAAAAATAACAACAACCTCAACATTGAAAAACTACAACAACCTCAACATTGAAAAACACCAACAGATACAACAACAACCTGAACATTGAAAAACAGCAACAACCTCAACATCGAAAAACACCAACAAATTCAACAACAACCTCAACATTTAAAAACACCAACAAATTCAACTACAACCTCAACATTGAAAAACACCAACAATTTCAACAACAACTTCAACATTGAAAAACACCAACAAATTCAACAGCAACCTCGACATTGAAAAACACCAACAAATTCAACAACAACCTCAACATTGAAAAACAACAACAACCTCAACATTGAAAAACACCAACAAATTCAACAACAACCTCAACATTGAAAAACACCAACAAATTCAACAACAACCTCAACATTGAAAAACAAGAACAACCTCAACATTGAAAAACAACAACAAATTCAACAACAACTTCAACATTGAAAAACACCAACAAATTCAACAACAACCTCGACATTGAAAAACACCAACAAATTCAACAACAACCTCAACATTGAAAACAACAACAACCTCAACATTGAAAAACACCAACAAATTCAACAACAACCTCAACATTGAAAAACAACAACAACCTCAACATAAAAAACCCCAACAAATTCCACAACAACTTCAACATTGAAAAACACCAACAAATTCAACAACAACCTCGACATTGAAAAACACCTTCAAATTCAACAACAACCTCAACATTGAAAAACAACAACAACCTCAACATTGAAAAACACCAACAAATTCAACAACAACCTCCACATTGAAAAACACCAACAAATTCAACAACAACCTCCACATTGAACAACAACAACCTCAAAATTGAAAAACACCAACAAATTCAACAACATCCTCAGCATTGAAAAACAACAACAACCTCAACATTGAAAAACACCAACAAATTCAACAACAACCTCAACATTTAAAAACACCAACAAATTCAACAACAACCTCAACATTGAAAAACACCAACAAATTCAACAACAACCTCAACATTGAAAAACAACAACAACCTCAACATCGAAAAACACCAACAAATTCAACAACAACCTCAACATTTAAAAACACCAACAAATTCAACAACAACCTCCACATTGAAAAACACCATCAAATTCAGCAACAACCTCAACATTGAAAAACACCAACAAATTCAACAACAACCTCCACATTGAACAACAACAACAACATCAACATTGAAAAACACCAATAAATTCAACAACAACCTCCACATTGAACAACAACAACAACCTCAGCATTGAAAAACACCAACAAATTCAACAACAACCTCAACATTGAAAAACAACAACAACCTCAACATTGAAAAACACCAACAAATTCAACAACAACCTCAACATTGAAAAACACCAACAAATTCAACAACAACCTCAACATAGAAAAACACCAACAAATTCAACAACAACTTCAACATTGAAAAACACCAACAAATTCAACAACAACCTCGACATTGAAAAACACCAACAAATTCAACAACAACCTGAACATTGAAAAATTACAACAACCTCAACATTGAAAAACACCAACAAATACAACAACAACCTCAACATTGAAAAACTACAACAACCTCAACATTGAAAAACACCAACAAATACAACAACAACCTCAACATTGAAAAACAACAACAACCTCAACATTGAAAAACACCAATAAATTCAACAACAACCTCAACAATGAAAACACCAACAAATTCAACAACAACCTCAACATTGAAAAACAACAACCACCTCAACATTGAAAAACAACAACAACCTCAACATTGAAAAACACCAACCAATTCAACAACAACCTGAACATTGAAAAACAACAACAACCTCAACATTGAAAAACACCAACAAATTCAACAACAACTTCGAAATTGAAAAACACCAACAAATTCAACAACAACCTCAACATTGAAAAACAACAACAACCTCAACATTGAAAAACAACAACAACCTCAACATTGAAAAACAACAACAACCTCAACATTGAAAAACACCAACCAATTCAACAACAACCTGAACATTGAAAAACAACAACAACCTCAACATTGAAAAACACCAACAAATTCAACAACAACCTCGAAATTGAAAAACACCAACAAATTCAACAACAACCTCAACATTGAAAAACAACAACAACCTCAACATTGAAAAACACCAACAAATTAAACAACAACTTCAACATTGAAAAACACCAACAAATTCAACAACAACCTCGACATTGAAAAACACCAACAAATTCAACAACAACCTCAACATTGAAAAACAACAACAACCTCAACATTGAAAAACACCAACAAATTCAACAACAACCTCAACATTGAAAAACAACAACAACCTCAACATAAAAAACACCAACAAATTCAACAACAACTTCAACATTGAAAAACACCAACAAATTCAACAACAACCTCGACATTGAAAAACACCATCAAATTCAACAACAATCTCAACTTTGAAAAACAACAACAACCTCAACATTGAAAAACAACAACAACCTCCACATTGAACAACAACAACAACCTCAAAATTGAAAAACACCAACAAATTCAACAACATCCTCTGCATTGAAAAACAACAACAACCTCAACATTGAAAAACACCAACAAATTCAACAACAACCTCAACATTTAAAAACACCAACAAATTCAACAACAACCTCAACATTGAAAAACACCAATAAATTCAACAACAACCTCCACATTGAACAACAACAACAACCTCAGCATTGAAAAACACCAACAAATTCAACAACAACCTCCACATTGAACAACAACAACAACCTCAAAATTGAAAAACACCAACAAATTCAACAACATCCTCAGCAGTGAAAAACAACGACAACCTCAACATTGAAAAACACCAACAAATTCAACAACAACCTCAACATTTAAAAACACCGACAAATTCAACAACAACCTCAACATTGAAAAACACCAAAAAATTCAACAACAACCTCAACATTTAAAAACAACAACAACCTCAACATTGAAAAACACCAACAAATTCAACAACAACCTCAACATTGAAAAACAACAACAACCTCAACATCGAAAAACACCAACGAATTCAACAACAACCTCAACATTTAAAAACACCAACAAATTCAACAACAACCTCCACATTGAAAAACACCATCAAATTCAGCAACAACCTCAACATTGAAAAACACCAACAAATTCAACAACAACCTCCACATTGAACAACAACAACAACATCAACATTGAAAAACACCAACAAATTCAACAACAACCTCAACATTGAAAAACACCAATAAATTCAACAACAACCTCCACATTGAACAACAACAACAACCTCAGCATTGAAAAACACCAACAAATTCAACAACAACCTCAACATTGAAAAACAACAACAACCTCAACATTGAAAAACACCAACAAATTCAACAACAACCTCAACATTGAAAAACACCAACAAATTCAACAACAACCTCAACATAGAAAAACACCAACAAATTCAACAACAACTTCAACATTGAAAAACACCAACAAATTCAACAACAACCTCGACATTGAAAAACACCAACAAATTCAACAACAACCTCAACATTGAAAAACTACAACAACCTCAACATTGAAAAACACCAACAAATACAACAACAACCTCAACATTGAAAAACAACAACAACCTCAACATTGAAAAACACCAATAAATTCAACAACAACCTCAACAATGAAAACACCAACAAATTCAACAACAACCTCAACATTGAAAAACAACAACAACCTCAACATTGAAAAACAACAACAACCTCAACATTGAAAAACACCAACCAATTCAACAACAACCTGAACATTGAAAAACAACAACAACCTCAACATTGAAAAACACCAACAAATTCAACAACAACTTCGAAATTGAAAAAAACCAACAAATTCAACAACAACCTCAACATTGAAAAACAACAACAACCTCAACATTGAAAAACAACAGCAACCTCAACATTGAAAAACAACAACAACCTCAACATTGAAAAACACCAACCAATTCAACAACAACCTGAACATTGAAAAACAACAACAACCTCAACATTGAAAAACACCAACAAATTCAACAACAACCTCGAAATTGAAAAACACCAACAAATTCAACAACAACCTCAACATTGAAAAACAACAACAACCTCAACATTGGAAAACACCAACAAATTCAACAACAACCTCAACATTGAAAAACAACAACAACCTCAACATTGAAAAACAACAAAAAATTCAACAACAACTTCAACATTGAAAAACACCAACAAATTCAACAACAACCTCGAAATTGAAAAACACCAACAAATTCAACAACAACCTCAACATTGAAAAACAACAACAACCTCAACATTGAAAAACACCAACAAATTCAACAACAGCTTCAACATTGAAAAACACCAACAAATTCAACAACAACCTCGACATTGAAAAACACCAACAAATTCAACAACAACCTCAACATTGAAAAACAACAACAACCTCAACATTGAAAAACACCAACAAATTCAACAACAACCTCAACATTGAAAAACAACAACAACCTCAACATAAAAAACACCAACAAATTCAACAACAACTTCAACATTGAAAAACAGCAACAAATTCAACAACAACCTCGACATTGAAAAACACCATCAAATTCAACAACAACCTCAACATTGAAAAACAACAACAACCTGAACATTGAAAAACAACAACAACCTCGACATTGAACAACAACAACAACCTCAAAATTGAAAAACACCAACAAATTCAACAACATCCTCAGCATTGAAAAACAACAACAACCTCAACATTGAAAAACACCAACAAATTCAACAACAACCTCAACATTGAAAAACACCAACAAATTCAACAACAACCTCAACATTGAAAAACAACAACAACCTCAACATTGAAAAACACCAACAAATTCAACAACAACCTCAACATTGAAAAACACCAACAAATTCAACAACAACCTCAACATATAAAAACACCAACAAATTCAACAACAACTTCAACATTGAAAAACACCAACAAATTCAACAACAACCTCGACATTGAAAAACACCAACAAATTCAACAACAACCTCAACATTGAAAAACTACAACAACCTCAACATTGAAAAACACCAACAAATACAACAACAACCTCAACATTGAAAAACAACAACAACCTCAACATTGAAAAACACCAATAAATTCAACAACAACCTCAACAATGAAAACACCAACAAATTCAACAACAACCTCAACATTGAAAAACAACAACAACCTCAACATTGAAAAACAACAACAACCTCAACATTGAAAAACACCAACCAATTCAACAACAACCTGAACATTGAAAAACAACAACAACCTCAACATTGAAAAACACCAACAAATTCAACAACAACTTCAACATTGAAAAACACCAACAAATTCAACAACAACCTCGAAATTGAAAAACACCAACAAATTCAACAACAACCTCAACATTGAAAAACAACAACAACCTCAACATTGAAAAACACCAACAAATTCAACAACAACTTCAACATTGAAAAACACCAACAAATTCAACAACAACCTCGACATTGAAAAACACCAACAAATTCAACAACAACCTCAACATTGAAAAACAACAACAACCTCAACATTGAAAAACACCAACAAATTCAACAACAACCTCAACATTGAAAAACAACAACAACCTCAACATAAAAAACACCAACAAATTCAACAACAACTTCAACATTGAAAAACACCAACAAATTCAACAACAACCTCGACATTCAAAAACACCATCAAATTCAACAACAACCTCAACATTGAAAAACAACAACAACCTCAACATTGAAAAACAACAACAACCTCCACATTGAACAACAACAACAACCTCAAAATTGAAAAACACCAACAAATTCAACAACATCCTCAGCATTGAAAAACAACAACAACCTCAACATTGAAAAACACCAACAAATTAAACAACAACCTCAACATTTAAAAACACCAACAAATTCAACAACAACCTCAACATTGAAAAACACCAACAAATTCAACAACAACCTCAACATTTAAAAACAACAACAACCTCAACATTGAAAAACACCAACAAATTCAACAACAACCTCAACATTGAAAAACAACAACAACCTCAACATCGAAAAACACCAACAAATTCAACAACAACCTCAACATTTAAAAACACCAACAAATTCAACAACAACCTCCACATTGAAAAACACCATCAAATTCAGCAACAACCTCAACATTGAAAAACACCAACAAATTCAACAACAACCTCCACATTGAACAACAACAACAACATCAACATTGAAAAACACCAACAAATTCAACAACAACCTCAACATTGAAAAACACCAATAAATTCAACAACAACCTCCACATTGAACAACAACAACAACCTCAGCATTGAAAAACACCAACAAATTCAACAACAACCTCAACATTGAAAAACAACAACAACCTCAACATTGAAAAACACCAACAAATTCAACAACAACCTCAACATTGAAAAACACCAACAAATTCAACAACAACCTCAACATAGAAAAACACCCACAAATTCAACAACAACTTCAACATTGAAAAACACCAACAAATTCAACAACAACCTCGACATTGAAAAACACCAACAAATTCAACAACAACCTCAACATTGAAAAACTTCAACAACCTCAACATTGAAAAACATCAACAAATACAACAACAACCTCAACATTGAAAAACAACAACAACCTCAACATTGAAAAACACCAACAAATTCAACAACAACCTCAACAATGAAAACACCAACAAATTCAACAACAACCTCAACACTGAAAAACAACAACAACCTCAACATTGAAAAACAACAACAACCTCAACATTGAAAAACACCAACCAATTCAACAACAACCTGAACATTGAAAAACAACAACAACCTCAACATTGAAAAACACCAACAAATTCAACAACAACTTCAACATTGAAAAACACCAACAAATTCAACAACAACCTCGAAATTGAAAAACACCAACAAATTCAACAACAACCTCAACATTGAAAAACAACAACAACCTCAACATTGAAAAACACCAACAAATTCAACAACAACCTCAACATTGAAAAACACCAACAAATTCAACAACAACCTCAACATTGAAAAACAACAACAACATCAACATTGAAAAACACCAACAAATTCAACAACAACCTCAACATTGAAAAACAACAACAACCTCAACAACGAAAAACACCAACAAATTCAACAACAACCTCAACATTTAAAAACACCAACAAATTCAACAACAACCTCCACATTGAAAAACACCATCAAATTCAGCAACAACCTCAACATTGAAAAACACCAACAAATTCAACAACAACCTCCACATTGAACAACAACAACAACATCAACATTGAAAAACACCAACAAATTCAACAACAACCTCAACATTGAAAAACACCAATAAATTCAACAACAACCTCCACATTGAACAACAACAACAACCTCAGCATTGAAAAACACCAACAAATTCAACAACAACCTCCACATTGAACAACAACAACAACCTCAAAATTGAAAAACACCAACAAATTCAACAACATCCTCAGCAGTGAAAAACAACAACAACCTGAACATTGAAAAACACCAACAAATTCAACAACAACCTCAACATTTAAAAACACCAACAAATTCAACAACAACCTCAACATTGAAAAACAACAACAACCTCAACATCGAAAAACACCAACAAATTCAACAACAACCTCAACATTTAAAAACACCAACAAATTCAACAACAACCTCCACATTGAAAAACACCATCAAATTCAGCAACAACCTCAACATTGAAAAACACCAACAAATTCAACAACAACCTCCACATTGAACAACAACAGCAACATCAACATTGAAAAACACCAACAAATTCAACAACAACCTCAACATTGAAAAACACCAATAAATTCAACAACAACCTCCACATTGAACAACAACAACAACCTCAGCATTGAAAAACACCAACAAATTCAACAACAACCTCAGCATTGAAAAACAACAACAACCTCAACATTGAAAAACACCAACAAATTCAACAACAACCTCAACATTGAAAAACACCAACAAATTCAACAACAACCTCAACATAGAAAAACACGAACAAATTCAACAACAACTTCAACATTGAAAAACACCAACAAATTCAACAACAACCTCGACATTGAAAAACACCAACAAATTCAACAACAACCTCAACATTGAAAAACTACAACAACCTCAACATTGAAAAACACCAACAAATACAACAACAACCTCAACATTGAAAAACAACAACAACCTCAACATTGAAAAACACCAATAAATTCAACAACAACCTCAACAATGAAAACACCAACAAATTCAACAACAACCTCAACATTGAAAAACAACAACAACCTCAACATTGAAAAACAACAACAACCTCAACATTGAAAAACACCAACCAATTCATCAACAACCTGAACATTGAAAAACAACAACAACCTCAACATTGAAAAACACCAACAAATTCAACAACAACTTCGAAATTGAAAAACACCAACAAATTCAACAACAACCTCAACATTGAAAAACAACAACAACCTCAACATTGAAAAACAACAGCAACCTCAACATTGAAAAACAACAACAACCTCAACATTGAAAAACACCAACCAATTCAACAACAACCTGAACATTGAAAAACAACAACAACCTCAACATTGAAAAACACCAACAAATTCAACAACAACCTCGAAATTGAAAAACACCAACAAATTCAACAACAACCTCAACATTGAAAAACAACAACAACCTCAACATTGAAAAACACCAACAAATTCAACAACAACTTCAACATTGAAAAACACCAACAAATTCAACAGCAACCTCGACATTGAAAAACACCAACAAATTCAACAACAACCTCAACATTGAAAAACAACAACAACCTCAACATTGAAAAACACCAACAAATTCAACAACAACCTCAACATTGAAAAACAACAACAACCTCAACATTGAAAAACAACAAAAAATTCAACAACAACTTCAACATTGAAAAACACCAACAAATTCAACAACAACCTCGAAATTGAAAAACACCAACAAATTCAACAACAACCTCAACATTGAAAAACAACAACAACCTCAACATTGAAAAACACCAACAAATTCAACAACAGCTTCAACATTGAAAAACACCAACAAATTCAACAACAACCTCGACATTGAAAAACACCAACAAATTCAACAACAACCTCAACATTGAAAAACAACAACAACCTCAACATTGAAAAACACCAACAAATTCAACAACAACCTCAACATTGAAAAACAACAACAACCTCAACATAAAAAACACCAACAAATTCAACAACAACTTCAACATTGAAAAACACCAACAAATTCAACAACAACCTCGACATTGAAAAACACCATCAAATTCAACAACAACCTCAACATTGAAAAACAACAACAACCTCAACATTAAAAAACAACAACAACCTCCACATTGAACAACAACAACAACCTCAAAATTGAAAAACACCAACAAATTCAACAACATCCTCAGCATTGAAAAACAACAACAACCTCAACATTGAATAACACCAACAAATTCAACAACAACCTCAACATTGAAAAACACCAACAAATTCAACAACAACCTCAACATTGAAAAACAACAACAACCTCAACATTGAAAAACACCAACAAATTCAACAACAACCTCAACATTGAAAAACACCAACAAATTCAACAACAACCTCAACATAGAAAAACACCAACAAATTCAACAACAACTTCAACATTGAAAAACACCAACAAGTTCAACAACAACCTCGACATTGAAAAACACCAACAAATTCAACAACAACCTCAACATTGAAAAACTACAACAACCTCAACATTGAAAAACACCAACAAATACAACAACAACCTCAACATTGAAAAACAACAACAACCTCAACATTGAAAAACACCAATAAATTCAACAACAACCTCAACAATGAAAACACCAACAAATTCAACAACAACCTCAACATTGAAAAACAACAACAACTGCAACATTGAAAAACAACAACAACCTCAACATTGAAAAACACCAACCAATTCAACAACAACCTGAACATTGAAAAACAACAACAACCTCAACATTGAAAAACACCAACAAATTCAACAACAACTTCAACATTGAAAAACACCAACAAATTCAACAACAACCTCGAAATTGAAAAACACCAACAAATTGAACAACAACCTCAACATTGAAAAACAACAACAACCTCAACATTGAAAAACACCAACAAATTCAACAACAACTTCAACATTGAAAATCACCAACAAATTCAACAACAACCTCGACATTGAAAAACACCAACAAATTCAACAACAACCTCAACATTGAAAAACAACAACAACCTCAACATTGAAAAACACCAACAAATTCAACAACAACCTCAACATTGAAAAACAACAACAACCGCAACATAAAAAACACCAACAAATTCAACAACAACTTCAACATTGAAAAACACCAACAAATTCAACAACAACCTCGACATTCAAAAACACCATCAAATTCAACAACAACCTCAACATTGAAAAACA
This sequence comes from Isurus oxyrinchus, assembly GCA_026770705.1. Taxonomy (NCBI): domain Eukaryota; kingdom Metazoa; phylum Chordata; class Chondrichthyes; order Lamniformes; family Lamnidae; genus Isurus; species Isurus oxyrinchus. Next base: position 329,600 of record JANJGN010000381.1, read on the forward strand.
ACAACAACCTCAACATTGAAAAACAACAACAACCTCCACATTGAACAACAACAACAACCTCAAAATTGAAAAACACCAACAAATTCAACAACATCCTCAGCATTGAAAAACAACAACAACCTCAACATTGAAAAACACCAACAAATTCAACAACAACCTCAACATTTAAAAACACCAACAAATTCAACAACAACCTCAACATTGAAAAACACCAACAAATTCAACAACAACCTCAACATTGAAAAACAACAACAACCTCAACATTGAAAAACACCAACAAATTCAACAACAACCTCAACATTGAAAAACAACAACAACCTCAACATCGAAAAACACCAACAAATTCAACAACAACCTCAACATTTAAAAACACCAACAAATTCAACAACAACCTCCACATTGAAAAACACCATCAAATTCAGCAACAACCTCAACATTGAAAAACACCAACAAATTGAACAACAACCTCCACATTGAACAACAACAACAACATCAACATTGAAAAACACCAACAAATTCAACAACAACCTCAACATTGAAAAACACCAATAAATTCAACAACAACCTCCACATTGAACAACAACAACAACCTCAGCATTGAAAAACACCAACAAATTCAACAACAACCTCAACATTGAAAAACAACAACAACCTCAACATTGAAAAACACCAACAAATTCAACAACAACCTCAACATTGAAAAACACCAACAAATTCAAGAACAACATCGACATTGAAAAACACCAACAAATTCAACAACAACCTCAACATTGAACAACTACAACAACCTCAACATTGAAAAACACCAACAAATACAACAACAACCTCAACATTGAAAAACAACAACAACCTCAACATTGAAAAACACCAACAAATTCAACAACAACCTCAACAATGAAAACACCAACAAATTCAACAACAACCTCAACATTGAAAAACAACAACAACCTCAACATTGAAAAACAACAACAACCTCAACATTGAAAAACACCAACCAATTCAACAACAACCTGAACATTGAAAAACAACAACAACCTCAACATTGAAAAACACCAACAAATTCAACAACAACTTCAACATTGAAAAACACCAACAAATTCAACAACAACCTCGAAATTGAAAAACACCAACAAATTCAACAACAACCTCAACATTGAAAAACAACAACAACCTCAACATTGAAAAACACCAACAAATTCAACAACAACCTCAACATTGAAAAACACCAACAAATTCAACAACAACCTCAACATTGAAAAACAACAACAACATCAACATTGAAAAACACCAACAAATTCAGCAACAACCTCAACATTGAAAAACAACAACAACCTCAACATTGAAAAACACCAACAAATTCAACAACAACCTCAACACTGAAAAACACCAACAAACTCAACAACAACCTCAGCATTGAAAAACAACAACAACCTCAACATTGAAAAACACCAACAAATTCAACAACAACCTCAACGTTGAAAAACAACAACAACCTCAACATTGAAAAACACCAACAAATTCAACAACAACTTCAACATTGAAAAACACCAACAAATTCAACAACAACCTCGAAATTGAAAAACACCAACAAATTCAACAACAACCTCAACATTGAAAAATAACAACAACCTCAACATTGAAAAACAACAACAACCTCAACATTGAAAAACACCAACAAGTTCAACAACAACCTCAACATTGAAAAATAACAACAACCTCAACATTGAAAAACTACAACAACCTCAACATTGAAAAACACCAACAGATACAATAACAACCTGAACATTGAAAAACAGCAACAACCTCAACATCGAAAAACACCAACAAATTCAACAACAACCTCAACATTTAAAAACACCAACAAATTCAACTACAACCTCAACATTGAAAAACACCAACAATTTCAACAGCAACTTCAACATTGAAAAACACCAACAAATTCAACAGCAACCTCGACATTGAAAAACACCAACAAATTCAACAACAACCTCAACATTGAAAAACAACAACAACCTCAACATTGAAAAACACCAACAAACTCAACAACAACCTCAGCATTGAAAAACAACAACAACCTCAACATTGAAAAACACCAACAAATTCAACAACAACCTCAACGTTGAAAAACAACAACAACCTCAACATTGAAAAACACCAACAAATTCAACAACAACCTCAACATTGAAAAACACCAACAAATTCAACAACAACCTCAACATTGAAAAACAACAACAACATCAACATTGAAAAACACCAACAAATTCAGCAACAACCTCAACATTGAAAAACAACAACAACCTCAACATTGAAAAACACCAACAAATTCAACAACAACCTCAACATTGAAAAACACCAACAAACTCAACAACAACCTCAGCATTGAAAAACAACAACAACCTCAACATTGAAAAACACCAACAAATTCAACAACAACCTCAACGTTGAAAAACAACAACAACCTCAACATTGAAAAACACCAACAAATTCAACAACAACTTCAACATTGAAAAACACAAACAAATTCAACAACAACCTCGAAATTGAAAAACACCAACAAATTCAACAACAACCTCAACATTGAAAAATAACAACAACCTCAACATTGAAAAACAACAACAACCTCAACATTGAAAAACACCAACAAGTTCAACAACAACCTCAACATTGAAAAATAACAACAACCTCAACATTGAAAAACTACAACAACCTCAACATTGAAAAACACCAACAGATACAACAACAACCTGAACATTGAAAAACAGCAACAACCTCAACATCGAAAAACACCAACAAATTCAACAACAACCTCAACATTTAAAAACACCAACAAATTCAACTACAACCTCAACATTGAAAAACACCAACAATTTCAACAACAACTTCAACATTGAAAAACACCAACAAATTCAACAGCAACCTCGACATTGAAAAACACCAACAAATTCAACAACAACCTCAACATTGAAAAACAACAACAACCTCAACATTGAAAAACACCAACAAATTCAACAACAACCTCAACATTGAAAAACAACAACAACCTCAACATTGAAAAACACCAACAAATTCAACAACAACCTCAACATTGAAAAACACCAACAAATTCAACAGCAACCTCAACATTTAAAAACAACAACCTGAACATTGAAAAACACCAACAAATTCAACAACAACCTCAACATTGAAAAACAAGAACAACCTCAACATTGAAAAACAACAACAAATTCAACAACAACTTCAACATTGAAAAACACCAACAAATTCAACAACAACCTCGACATTGAAAAACACCAACAAATTCAACAACAACCTCAACATTGAAAACAACAACAACCTCAACATTGAAAAACACCAACAAATTCAACAACAACCTCAACATTGAAAAACAACAACAACCTGGACATTGAAAAACACCTTCAAATTCAACAACAACCTCAACATTGAAAAACAACAACAACCTCAACATTGAAAAACACCAACAAATTCAACAACAACCTCCACATTGAAAAACACCAACAAATTCAACAACAACCTCCACATTGAACAACAACAACAACCTCAAAATTGAAAAACACCAACAAATTCAACAACATCCTCAGCATTGAAAAACAACAACAACCTCAACATTGAAAAACACCAACAAATTCAACAACAACCTCTACATTTAAAAACACCAACAAATTCAACAACAACCTCAACATTGAAAAACACCAACAAATTCAACAACAACCTCAACATTGAAAAACAACAACAACCTCAACATCGAAAAACACCAACAAATTCAACAACCACCTCAACATTTAAAAACACCAACAAATTCAACAACAACCTCCACATTGAAAAACACCATCAAATTCAGCAACAACCTCAACATTGAAAAACACCAACAAATTCAACAACAACCTCCACATTGAACAACAACAACAACATCAACATTGAAAAACACCAACAAATTCAACAACAACCTCAACATTGAAAAACACCAATAAATTCAACAACAACCTCCACATTGAACAGCAACAACAACCTCAGCATTGAAAAACACCAACAAATTCAACAACAACCTCAAAATTGAAAAACAACAACAACCTCAACATTGAAAAACACCAACAAATTCAACAACAACCTCAACATAGAAAAACACCAACAAATTCAACAACAACCTCAACATTGAAAAACACCAACAAATTCAACAACAACCTCGACATTGAAAAACACCAACAAATTCAACAACAACCTCAACATTGAAAAACTACAACAACCTCAACATTGAAAAACACCAACAAATACAACAACAACCTCACATTGAAAAACAACAACAACCTCAACATTGAAAAACACCAATAAATTCAACAACAACCTCAACAATGAAAACACCAACAAATTCAACAACAACCTCAACATTGAAAAACAACAACAACCTCAACATTGAAAAACAACAACAACCTCAACATTGAAAAACACCAACCAATTCAACAACAACCTGAACATTGAAAAACAACAACAACCTCAACATTGAAAAACAACAAAAAATTCAACAACAACTTCAACATTGAAAAACACCAACAAATTCAACAACAACCTCGAAATTGAAAAACACCAACAAATTCAACAACAACCTCAACATTGAAAAACAACAACAACCTCAACATTGAAAAACACCAACAAATTCAACAACAACCTCAACATTGAAAAACACCAACAAATTCAACAACAACCTCAACATTGAAAAACAACAACAACATCAACATTGAAAAACACCAACAAATTCAGCAACAACCTCAACATTGAAAAACAACAACAACCTCAACATTGAAAAACACCAACAAATTCAACAACAACCTCAACATTGAAAAACACCAACAAACTCAACAACAACCTCAGCATTGAAAAACAACAACAACCTCAACATTGAAAAACACCAACAAATTCAACAACAACCTCAACGTTGAAAAACAACAACAACCTCAACATTGAAAAACACCAACAAATTCAACAACAACTTCAACATTGAAAAACACCAACAAATTCAACAACAACCTCGAAATTGAAAAACACCAACAAATTCAACAACAACCTCAACATTGAAAAATAACAACAACCTCAACATTGAAAAACAACAACAACCTCAACATTGAAAAACACCAACAAGTTCAACAACAACCTCAACATTGAAAAACTACAACAACCTCAACATTGAAAAACACCAACAGATACAACAACAACCTGAACATTGAAAAACAGCAACAACCTCAACATCGAAAAACACCAACAAATTCAACAACAACCTCAACATTTAAAAACACCAACAAATTCAACTACAACCTCAACATTGAAAAACACCAACAATTTCAACAACAACTTCAACATTGAAAAACACCAACAAATTCAACAGCAACCTCGACATTGAAAAACACCAACAAATTCAACAACAACCTCAACATTGAAAAACAACAACAACCTCAACATTGAAAAACACCAACAAACTCAACAACAACCTCAGCATTGAAAAACAACAACAACCTCAACATTGAAAAACACCAACAAATTCAACAACAACCTCAACGTTGAAAAACAACAACAACCTCAACATTGAAAAACACCAACAAATTCAACAACAACTTCAACATTGAAAAACACCAACAAATTCAACAACAACCTCGAAATTGAAAAACACCAACAAATTCAACAACAACCTCAACATTGAAAAACAACAACAACTTCAACATTGAAAAACACCAACAAATTCAACAACAACATCGACATTGAAAAACACCAACAAATTCAACAACAACCTCAACATTGAACAAGTACAACAACCTCAACATTGAAAAACACCAACAAATACAACAACAACCTCAACATTGAAAAACAACAACCTCAACATTGAAAAACACCAACAAATTCAACAACAACCTCAACAATGAAAACACCAACAAATTCAACAACAACCTCAACATTGAAAAACAACAACAACCTCAACATTGAAAAACAACAACAACCTCAACATTGAAAAACACCAACCAATTCAACAACAACCTGAACATTGAAAAACAACAACAACCTCAACATTGAAAAACACCAACAAATTCAACAACAACTTCAACATTGAAAAACACCAACAAATTCAACAACAACCTCGAAATTGAAAAACACCAACAAATTCAACAACAACCTCAACATTGAAAAACAACAACAACCTCAACATTGAAAAACACCAACAAATTCAACAACAACCTCAACATTGAAAAACACCAACAAATTCAACAACAACCTCAACATTGAAAAACAACAACAACATCAACATTGAAAAACACCAACAAATTCAGCAACAACCTCAACATTGAAAAAGAACAACAACCTCAACATTGAAAAACACCAACAAATTCAACAACAACCTCAACATTGAAAAACACCAACAAACTCAACAACAACCTCAGCATTGAAAAACAACAACAACCTCAACATTGAAAAACACCAACAAATTCAACAACAACCTCAACGTTGAAAAACAAGAACAACCTCAACATTGAAAAACACCAACAAATTCAACAACAACTTCAACATTGAAAAACACCAACAAATTCAACAACAACCTCGAAATTGAAAAACACCAACAAATTCAACAACAACCTCAACATTGAAAAATAACAACAACCTCAACATTGAAAAACAACAACAACCTCAACATTGAAAAACACCAACAAGTTCAACAACAACCTCAACATTGAAAAATAACAACAACCTCAACATTGAAAAACTACAACAACCTCAACATTGAAAAACACCAACAGATACAACAACAACCTGAACATTGAAAAACAGCAACAACCTCAACATCGAAAAACACCAACAAATTCAACAACAACCTCAACATTTAAAAACACCAACAAATTCAACTACAACCTCAACATTGAAAAACACCAACAATTTCAACAACAACTTCAACATTGAAAAACACCAACAAATTCAACAGCAACCTCGACATTGAAAAACACCAACAAATTCAACAACAACCTCAACATTGAAAAACAACAACAACCTCAACATTGAAAAACACCAACAAACTCAACAACAACCTCAGCATTGAAAAACAACAACAACCTCAACATTGAAAAACACCAACAAATTCAACAACAACCTCAACGTTGAAAAACAACAACAACCTCAACATTGAAAAACACCAACAAATTCAACAACAACTTCAACATTGAAAAACACCAACAAATTCAACAACAACCTCGAAATTGAAAAACACCAACAAATTCAACAACAACCTCAACATTGAAAAACAACAACAACTTCAACATTGAAAAACACCAACAAATTCAACAACAACATCGACATTGAAAAACACCAACAAATTCAACAACAACCTCAACATTGAACAACTACAACAACCTCAACATTGAAAAACACCAACAAATACAACAACAACCTCAACATTGAAAAACAACAACAACCTCAACATTGAAAAACACCAACAAATTCAACAACAACCTCAACAATGAAAACACCAACAAATTCAACAACAACCTCAACATTGAAAAACAACAACAACCTCAACATTGAAAAACAACAACAACCTCAACATTGAAAAACACCAACCAATTCAACAACAACCTGAACATTGAAAAACAACAACAACCTCAACATTGAAAAACACCAACAAATTCAACAACAACTTCAACATTGAAAAACACCAACAAATTCAACAACAACCTCGAAATTGAAAAACACCAACAAATTCAACAACAACCTCAACATTGAAAAACAACAACAACCTCAACATTGAAAAACACCAACAAATTCAACAACAACCTCAACATTGAAAAACACCAACAAATTCAACAACAACCTCAACATTGAAAAACAACAACAACATCAACATTGAAAAACACCAACAAATTCAGCAACAACCTCAACATTGAAAAACAACAACAACCTCAACATTGAAAAACACCAACAAATTCAACAACAACCTCAACATTGAAAAACACCAACAAACTCAACAACAACCTCAGCATTGAAAAACAACAACAACCTCAACATTGAAAAACACCAACAAATTCAACAACAACCTCAACGTTGAAAAACAACAACAACCTCAACATTGAAAAACACCAACAAATTCAACAACAACTTCAACATTGAAAAACACCAACAAATTCAACAACAACCTCGAAATTGAAAAACACCAACAAATTCAACAACAACCTCAACATTGAAAAACAACAACAACATCAACATTGAAAAACACCAACAAATTCAGCAACAACCTCAACATTGAAAAAGAACAACAACCTCAACATTGAAAAACACCAACAAATTCAACAACAACCTCAACATTGAAAAACAACAACAAACTCAACAACAACCTCAGCATTGAAAAACAACAACAACCTCAACATTGAAAAACACCAACAAATTCAACAACAACCTCAACGTTGAAAAACAAGAACAACCTCAACATTGAAAAACACCAACAAATTCAACAACAACTTCAACATTGAAAAACACCAACAAATTCAACAACAACCTCGAAATTGAAAAACACCAACAAATTCAACAACAACCTCAACATTGAAAAATAACAACAACCTCAACATTGAAAAACAACAACAACCTCAACATTGAAAAACACCAACAAGTTCAACAACAACCTCAACATTGAAAAATAACAACAACCTCAACATTGAAAAACTACAACAACCTCAACATTGAAAAACACCAACAGATACAACAACAACCTGAACATTGAAAAACAGCAACAACCTCAACATCGAAAAACACCAACAAATTCAACAACAACCTCAACATTTAAAAACACCAACAAATTCAACTACAACCTCAACATTGAAAAACACCAACAATTTCAACAACAACTTCAACATTGAAAAACACCAACAAATTCAACAGCAACCTCGACATTGAAAAACACCAACAAATTCAACAACAACCTCAACATTGAAAAACAACAACAACCTCAACATTGAAAAACACCAACAAATTCAACAACAACCTCAACGTTGAAAAACAACAACAACCTCAACATTGAAAAACACCAACAAATTCAACAAGAACTTCAACATTGAAAAACACCAACAAATTCAACAACAACCTCGAAATTGAAAAACACCAACAAATTCAACAACAACCTCAACATTGAAAAACAACAACAACTTCAACATTGAAAAACACCAACAAATTCAACAACAACATCGACATTGAAAAACACCAACAAATTCAACAACAACCTCAACATTGAACAAGTACAACAACCTCAACATTGAAAAACACCAACAAATACAACAACAACCTCAACATTGAAAAACAACAACAACCTCAACATTGAAAAACACCAACAAATTCAACAACAACCTCAACAATGAAAACACCAACAAATTCAACAACAACCTCAACATTGAAAAACAACAACAACCTCAACATTGAAAAACAACAACAACCTCAACATTGAAAAACACCAACCAATTCAACAACAACCTGAACATTGAAAAACAACAACAACCTCAACATTGAAAAACACCAACAAATTCAACAACAACTTCAACATTGAAAAACACCAACAAATTCAACAACAACCTCGAAATTGAAAAACACCAACAAATTCAACAACAACCTCAACATTGAAAAACAACAACAACCTCAACATTGAAAAACACCAACAAATTCAACAACAACCTCAACATTGAAAAACACCAACAAATTCAACAACAACCTCAACATTGAAAAACAACAACAACATCAACATTGAAAAACACCAACAAATTCAGCAACAACCTCAACATTGAAAAACAACAACAACCTCAACATTGAAAAACACCAACAAATTCAACAACAACCTCAACATTGAAAAACACCAACAAACTCAACAACAACCTCAGCATTGAAAAACAACAACAACCTCAACATTGAAAAACACCAACAAATTCAACAACAACCTCAACGTTGAAAAACAACAACAACCTCAACATTGAAAAACACCAACAAATTCAACAACAACTTCAACATTGAAAAACACCAACAAATTCAACAACAACCTCGAAATTGAAAAACACCAACAAATTCAACAACAACCTCAACATTGAAAAATAACAACAACCTCAACATTGAAAAACAACAACAACCTCAACATTGAAAAACACCAACAAGTTCAACAACAACCTCAACATTGAAAAATAACAACAACCTCAACATTGAAAAACTACAACAACCTCAACATTGAAAAACACCAACAGATACAACAACAACCTGAACATTGAAAAACAGCAACAACCTCAACATCGAAAAACACCAACAAATTCAACAACAACCTCAACATTTAAAAACACCAACAAATTCAAATACAACCTCAACATTGAAAAACACCAACAATTTCAACAACAACTTCAACATTGAAAAACACCAACAAATTCAACAGCAACCTCGACATTGAAAAACACCAACAAATTCAACAACAACCTCAACATTGAAAAACAACAACAACCTCAACATTGAAAAACACCAACAAATTCAACAACAACCTCAACATTGAAAAACACCAACAAATTCAACAGCAACCTCAACATTTAAAAACAACAACCTGAAAATTGAAAAACACCAACAAATTCAACAACAACCTCAACATTGAAAAACAAGAACAACCTCAACATTGAAAAACAACAACAAATTCAACAACAACTTCAACATTGAAAAACACCAACAAATTCAACAACAACCTCGACATTGAAAAACACCAACAAATTCAACAACAACCTCAACATTGAAAACAACAACAACCTCAACATTGAAAAACACCAACAAATTCAACAACAACCTCAACATTGAAAAACAACAACAACCTCGACATTGAAAAACACCAACAAATTCAACAACAACCTCAACATTGAAAAACAACAACAACCTCAACATTGAAAAACACCAACAAATTCAACAACAACCTCAACATTGAAAAACAACAACAACCTCAACATAAAAAACACCAACAAATTCAACAACAACTTCAACATTGAAAACACCAACAAATTCAACAACAACCTCGACATTGAAAAACACCTTCAAATTCAACAACAACCTCAACATTGAAAAACAACAACAACCTCAACATTGAAAAACACCAACAAATTCAACAACAACCTCCACATTGAAAAACACCAACAAATTCAACAACAACCTCCACATTGAACAACAACAACAACCTCAAAATTGAAAAACACCAACAAATTCAACAACATCCTCAGCATTGAAAAACAACAACAACCTCAACATTGAAAAACACCAACAAATTCAACAACAACCTCAACATTTAAAAACACCAACAAATTCAACAACAACCTCAACATTGAAAAACACCAACGAATTCAACAACAACCTCAACATTGAAAAACAACAACAACCTCAACATCGAAAAACACCAACAAATTCAACAACCACCTCAACATTTAAAAACACCAACAAATTCAACAAGAACCTCCACATTGAAAAACACCATCAAATTCAGCAACAACCTCAACATTGAAAAACACCAACAAATTCAACAACAACCTCCACATTGAACAACAACAACAACATCAACATTGAAAAACACCAACAAATTCAACAACAACCTCAACATTGAAAAACACCAATAAATTCAACAACAACCTCCACATTGAACAACAACAACAACCTCAGCATTGAAAAACACCAACAAATTCAACAACAACCTCAACATTGAAAAACAACAACAACCTCAACATTGAAAAACACCAACAAATTCAACAACAACCTCAACATTGAAAAACACCAACAAATTCAACAACAACCTCAACATAGAAAAACACCCACAAATTCAACAACAACTTCAACATTGAAAAACACCAACAAATTCAACAACAACCTCGACATTGAAAAACACCAACAAATTCAACAACAACCTCAACATTGAAAAACTTCAACAACCTCAACATTGAAAAACACCAACAAATACAACAACAACCTCAACATTGAAAAACAACAACAACCTCAACATTGAAAAACACCAACAAATTCAACAACAACCTCAACAATGAAAACAACAACAAATTCAACAACAACCTCAACACTGAAAAACAACAACAACCTCAACATTGAAAAACAACAACAACCTCAACATTGAAAAACACCAACCAATTCAACAACAACCTGAACATTGAAAAACAACAACAACCTCAACATTGAAAAACACCAACAAATTCAACAACAACTTCAACATTGAAAAACACCAACAAATTCAACAACAACCTCGAAATTGAAAAACACCAACAAATTCAACAACAACCTCAACATTGAAAAACAACAACAACCTCAACATTGAAAAACACCAACAAATTCAACAACAACCTCAACATTGAAAAACACCAACAAATTCAACAACAACCTCAACATTGAAAAACAACAACAACCTCAACATTGAAAAACAACAACAACCTCAACAACGAAAAACACCAACAAATTCAACAACAACCTCAACATTTAAAAACACCAACAAATTCAACAACAACCTCCACATTGAAAAACACCATCAAATTCAGCAACAACCTCAACATTGAAAAACACCAGCAAATTCAACAACAACCTCCACATTGAACAACAACAACAACATCAACATTGAAAAACACCAACAAATTCAACAACAACAACAACCTCAAAATTGAAAAACACCAACAAATTCAACAACATCCTCAGCAGTGAAAAACAACAACAACCTGAACATTGAAAAACACCAACAAATTCAACAACAACCTCAACATTTAAAAACACCAACAAATTCAACAACAACCTCAACATTGAAAAACAACAACAACCTCAACATCGAAAAACACCAACAAATTCAACAACAACCTCAACATTTAAAAACACCAACAAATTCAACAACAACCTCCACATTGAAAAACACCATCAAATTCAGCAACAACCTCAACATTGAAAAACACCAACAAATTCAACAACAACCTCCACATTGAACAACAACAACAACATCAACATTGAAAAACACCAACAAATTCAACAACAACCTCAACATTGAAAAACACCAATAAATTCAACAACAACCTCCACATTGAACAACAACAACAACCTCAGCATTGAAAAACACCAACAAATTCAACAACAACCTCAGCATTGAAAAACAACAACAACCTCAACATTGAAAAACACCAACAAATTCAACAACAACCTCAACATTTAAAAACACCAACAAATTCAACAACAACCTCAACATTGAAAAACACCAACGAATTCAACAACAACCTCAACATTGAAAAACAACAACAACCTCAACATCGAAAAACACCAACAAATTCAACAACCACCTCAACATTTAAAAACACCAACAAATTCAACAAGAACCTCCACATTGAAAAACACCATCAAATTCAGCAACAACCTCAACATTGAAAAACACCAACAAATTCAACAACAACCTCCACATTGAACAACAACAACAACATCAACATTGAAAAACACCAACAAATTCAACAACAACCTCAACATTGAAAAACACCAATAAATTCAACAACAACCTCCACATTGAACAACAACAACAACCTCAGCATTGAAAAACACCAACAAATTCAACAACAACCTCAACATTGAAAAACAACAACAACCTCAACATTGAAAAACACCAACAAATTCAACAACAACCTCAACATTGAAAAACACCAACAAATTCAACAACAACCTCAACATAGAAAAACACCCACAAATTCAACAACAACTTCAACATTGAAAAACACCAACAAATTCAACAACAACCTCGACATTGAAAAACACCAACAAATTCAACAACAACCTCAACATTGAAAAACTTCAACAACCTCAACATTGAAAAACACCAACAAATACAACAACAACCTCAACATTGAAAAACAACAACAACCTCAACATTGAAAAACACCAACAAATTCAACAACAACCTCAACAATGAAAACAACAACAAATTCAACAACAACCTCAACACTGAAAAACAACAACAACCTCAACATTGAAAAACAACAACAACCTCAACATTGAAAAACACCAACCAATTCAACAACAACCTGAACATTGAAAAACAACAACAACCTCAACATTGAAAAACACCAACAAATTCAACAACAACTTCAACATTGAAAAACACCAACAAATTCAACAACAACCTCGAAATTGAAAAACACCAACAAATTCAACAACAACCTCAACATTGAAAAACAACAACAACCTCAACATTGAAAAACACCAACAAATTCAACAACAACCTCAACATTGAAAAACACCAACAAATTCAACAACAACCTCAACATTGAAAAACAACAACAACCTCAACATTGAAAAACAACAACAACCTCAACAACGAAAAACACCAACAAATTCAACAACAACCTCAACATTTAAAAACACCAACAAATTCAACAACAACCTCCACATTGAAAAACACCATCAAATTCAGCAACAACCTCAACATTGAAAAACACCAGCAAATTCAACAACAACCTCCACATTGAACAACAACAACAACATCAACATTGAAAAACACCAACAAATTCAACAACAACAACAACCTCAAAATTGAAAAACACCAACAAATTCAACAACATCCTCAGCAGTGAAAAACAACAACAACCTGAACATTGAAAAACACCAACAAATTCAACAACAACCTCAACATTTAAAAACACCAACAAATTCAACAACAACCTCAACATTGAAAAACAACAACAACCTCAACATCGAAAAACACCAACAAATTCAACAACAACCTCAACATTTAAAAACACCAACAAATTCAACAACAACCTCCACATTGAAAAACACCATCAAATTCAGCAACAACCTCAACATTGAAAAACACCAACAAATTCAACAACAACCTCCACATTGAACAACAACAACAACATCAACATTGAAAAACACCAACAAATTCAACAACAACCTCAACATTGAAAAACACCAATAAATTCAACAACAACCTCCACATTGAACAACAACAACAACCTCAGCATTGAAAAACACCAACAAATTCAACAACAACCTCAGCATTGAAAAACAACAACAACCTCAACATTGAAAAACACCAACAAATTCAACAACAACCTCAACATTGAAAAACACCAACAAATTCAACAACAACCTCAACATAGAAAAACACCAACAAATTCAACAACAACTTCAACATTGAAAAACACCAACCAATTCAACAACAACCTCGACATTGAAAAACACCAACAAATTCAACAACAACCTCAACATTGAAAAACTACAACAACCTCAACATTGAAAAACACCAACAAATACAACAACAACCTCAACATTGAAAAACAACAACAACCTCAACATTGAAAAACACCAATAAATTCAACAACAACCTCAACAATGAAAACACCAACAAATTCAACAACAACCTCAACATTGAAAAACAACAACAACCTCAACATTGAAAAACAACAACAACCTCAACATTGAAAAACACCAACCAATTCATCAACAACCTGAACATTGAAAAACAACAACAACCTCAACATTGAAAAACACCAACAAATTCAACAACAACTTCGAAATTGAAAAACACCAACAAATTCAACAACAACCTCAACATTGAAAAACAACAACAACCTCAACATTGAAAAACAACAGCAACCTCAACATTGAAAAACAACAACAACCTCAACATTGAAAAACACCAACCAATTCAACAACAACCTGAACATTGAAAAACAACAACAACCTCAACATTGAAAAACACCAACAAATTCAACAACAACCTCGAAATTGAAAAACACCAACAAATTCAACAACAACCTCAACATTGAAAAACAACAACAACCTCAACATTGAAAAACACCAACAAATTCAACAACAACTTCAACATTGAAAAACACCAACAAATTCAACAACAACCTCGACATTGAAAAACACCAACAAATTCAACAACAACCTCAACATTGAAAAACAACAACAACCTCAACATTGAAAAACACCAACAAATTCAACAACAACCTCAACATTGAAAAACAACAGCAACCTCAACATTGAAAAACAACAAAAAATTCAACAACAACTTCAACATTGAAAAACACCAACAAATTCAACAACAACCTCGAAATTGAAAAACACCAACAAATTCAACAACAACCTCAACATTGAAAAACAACAACAACCTCAACATTGAAAAACACCAACAAATTCAACAACAGCTTCAACATTGAAAAACACCAACAAATTCAACAACAACCTCGACATTGAAAAACACCAACAAATTCAACAACAACCTCAACATTGAAAAACAACAACAACCTCAACATTGAAAAACACCAACAAATTCAACAACAACCTCAACATTGAAAAATAACAACAACCTCAACATAAAAAACACCAACAAATTCAACAACAACTTCAACATTGAAAAACACCAACAAATTCAACAACAACCTCGACATTGAAAAACACCATCAAATTCAACAACAACCTCAACATTGAAAAACAACAACAACCTCAACATTAAAAAACAACAACAACCTCCACATTGAACAACAACAACAACCTCAAAATTGAAAAACACCAACAAATTCAACAACATCCTCAGCATTGAAAAACAACAACAACCTCAACATTGAAAAACACCAACAAATTCAACAACAACCTCAACATTGAAAAACACCAACAAATTCAACAACAACCTCAACATTGAAAAACAACAACAACCTCAACATTGAAAAACACCAACAAATTCAACAACAACCTCAACATTGAAAAACACCAACAAATTCAACAACAACCTCAACATAGAAAAACACCAACAAATTCAACAACAACTTCAACATTGAAAAACACCAACAAATTCAACAACAACCTCGACATTGAAAAACACCAACAAATTCAACAACAACCTCAACATTGAAAAACTACAACAACCTCAACATTGAAAAACACCAACAAATACAACAACAACCTCAACATTGAAAAACAACAACAACCTCAACATTGAAAAACACCAATAAATTCAACAACAACCTCAACAATGAAAACACCAACAAATTCAACAACAACCTCAACATTGAAAAACAACAACAACCGCAACATTGAAAAACAACAACAACCTCAACATTGAAAAACACCAACCAATTCAACAACAACCTGAACATTGAAAAACAACAACAACCTCAACATTGAAAAACACCAACAAATTCAACAACAACTTCAACATTGAAAAACACCAACAAATTCAACAACAACCTCGAAATTGAAAAACACCAACAAATTCAACAACAACCTCAACATTGAAAAACAACAACAACCTCAACATTGAAAAACACCAACAAATTCAACAACAACTACAACATTGAAAATCACCAACAATTTCAACAACAACCTCGACATTGAAAAACACCAACAAATTCAACAACAACCTCAACATTGAAAAACAACAACAACCTCAACATTGAAAAACACCAACAAATTCAACAACAACCTCAACATTGAAAAACAACAACAACCGCAACATAAAAAACACCAACAAATTCAACAACAACTTCAACATTGAAAAACACCAACAAATTCAACAACAACCTCGACATTCAAAAACACCATCAAATTCAACAACAACCTCAACATTGAAAAACAACAAAAACCTCAACATTGAAAAACAACAACAACCTCCACATTGAACAACAACAACAACCTCAAAATTGAAAAACACCAACAAATTCAACAACATCCTCAGCATTGAAAAACAACAACAACCTCAACATTGAAAAACACCAACAAATTCAACAACAACCTCAACATTTAAAAACACCAACAAATTCAACAACAACCTCAACATTGAAAAACACCAACAAATTCAACAACAACCTCAACATTGAAAAACAACAACAACCTCAACATTGAAAAACACCAACAAATTCAACAACAACCTCAACATTGAAAAACAACAACAACCTCAACATCGAAAAACACCAACAAATTCAACAACAACCTCAACATTTAAAAACACCAACAAATTCAACAACAACCTCCACATTGAAAAACACCATCAAACTCAGCAACAACCTCAACATTGAAAAACACCAACAAATTGAACAACAACCTCCACATTGAACAACAACAACAACATCAACATTGAAAAACACCAACAAATTCAACAACAACCTCAACATTGAAAAACACCAATAAATTCAACAACAACCTCCACATTGAACAACAACAACAACCTCAGCATTGAAAAACACCAACAAATTCAACAACAACCTCAACATTGAAAAACAACAACAACCTCAACATTGAAAAACACCAACAAATTCAACAACAACCTCAACATTGAAAAACACCAACAAATTCAAGAACAACATCGACATTGAAAAACACCAACAAATTCAACAACAACCTCAACATTGAACAACTACAACAACCTCAACATTGAAAAACACCAACAAATACAACAACAACCTCAACATTGAAAAACAACAACAACCTCAACATTGAAAAACACCAACAAATTCAACAACAACCTCAACAATGAAAACACCAACAAATTCAACAACAACCTCAACATTGAAAAACAACAACAACCTCAACATTGAAAAACAACAACAACCTCAACATTGAAAAACACCAACCAATTCAACAACAACCTGAACATTGAAAAACAACAACAACCTCAACATTGAAAAACACCAACAAATTCAACAACAACTTCAACATTGAAAAACACCAACAAATTCAACAACAACCTCGAAATTGAAAAACACCAACAAATTCAACAACAACCTCAACATTGAAAAACAACAACAACCTCAACATTGAAAAACACCAACAAATTCAACAACAACCTCAACATTGAAAAACACCAACAAATTCAACAACAACCTCAACATTGAAAAACAACAACAACATCAACATTGAAAAACACCAACAAATTCAGCAACAACCTCAACATTGAAAAACAACAACAACCTCAACATTGAAAAACACCAACAAATTCAACAACAACCTCAACATTGAAAAACACCAACAAACTCAACAACAACCTCAGCATTGAAAAACAACAACAACCTCAACATTGAAAAACACCAACAAATTCAACAACAACCTCAACGTTGAAAAACAACAACAACCTC
Source organism: Isurus oxyrinchus (assembly GCA_026770705.1). Taxonomy (NCBI): domain Eukaryota; kingdom Metazoa; phylum Chordata; class Chondrichthyes; order Lamniformes; family Lamnidae; genus Isurus; species Isurus oxyrinchus. The sequence goes on from JANJGN010000381.1 coordinate 348,736, forward strand.
AACATTGAAAAACACCAACAAATTCAACAACAACTTCAACATTGAAAAACACCAACAAATTCAACAACAACCTCGAAATTGAAAAACACCAACAAATTCAACAACAACCTCAACATTGAAAAATAACAACAACCTCAACATTGAAAAACAACAACAACCTCAACATTGAAAAACACCAACAAGTTCAACAACAACCTCAACATTGAAAAATAACAACAACCTCAACATTGAAAAACTACAACAACCTCAACATTGAAAAACACCAACAGATACAACAACAACCTGAACATTGAAAAACAGCAACAACCTCAACATCGAAAAACACCAACAAATTCAACAACAACCTCAACATTTAAAAACACCAACAAATTCAACTACAACCTCAACATTGAAAAACACCAACAATTTCAACAACAACTTCAACATTGAAAAACACCAACAAATTCAACAGCAACCTCGACATTGAAAAACACCAACAAATTCAACAACAACCTCAACATTGAAAAACAACAACAACCTCAACATTGAAAAACACCAACAAACTCAACAACAACCTCAGCATTGAAAAACAACAACAACCTCAACATTGAAAAACACCAACAAATTCAACAACAACCTCAACGTTGAAAAACAACAACAACCTCAACATTGAAAAACACCAACAAATTCAACAACAACCTCAACATTGAAAAACACCAACAAATTCAACAACAACCTCAACATTGAAAAACAACAACAACATCAACATTGAAAAACACCAACAAATTCAGCAGCAACCTCAACATTGAAAAACAACAACAACCTCAACATTGAAAAACACCAACAAATTCAACAACAACCTCAACATTGAAAAACACCAACAAACTCAACAACAACCTCAGCATTGAAAAACAACAACAACCTCAACATTGAAAAACACCAACAAATTCAACAACAACCTCAACGTTGAAAAACAACAACAACCTCAACATTGAAAAACACCAACAAATTCAACAACAACTTCAACATTGAAAAACACCAACAAATTCAACAACAACCTCGAAATTGAAAAACACCAACAAATTCAACAACAACCTCAACATTGAAAAATAACAACAACCTCAACATTGAAAAACAACAACAACCTCAACATTGAAAAACACCAACAAGTTCAACAACAACCTCAACGTTGAAAAATAACAACAACCTCAACATTGAAAAACTACAACAACCTCAACATTGAAAAACACCAACAGATACAACAACAACCTGAACATTGAAAAACAGCAACAACCTCAACATCGAAAAACACCAACAAATTCAACAACAACCTCAACATTTAAAAACACCAACAAATTCAACTACAACCTCAACATTGAAAAACACCAACAATTTCAACAACAACTTCAACATTGAAAAACACCAACAAATTCAACAGCAACCTCGACATTGAAAAACACCAACAAATTCAACAACAACCTCAACATTGAAAAACAACAACAACCTCAACATTGAAAAACAACAACAACCTCAACATTGAAAAACACCAACCAATTCAACAACAACCTGAACATTGAAAAACAACAACAACCTCAACATTGAAAAACACCAACAAATTCAACAACAACTTCAACATTGAAAAACACCAACAAATTCAACAACAACCTCGAAATTGAAAAACACCAACAAATTCAACAACAACCTCAACATTGAAAAACAACAACAACCTCAACATTGAAAAACACCAACAAATTCAACAACAACCTCAAGATTGAAAAACACCAACAAATTCAACAACAACCTCAACATTGAAAAACAACAACAACATCAACATTGAAAAACACCAACAAATTCAGCAACAACCTCAACATTGAAAAACAACAACAACCTCAACATTGAAAAACACCAACAAATTCAACAACAACCTCAACATTGAAAAACACCAACAAACTCAACAACAACCTCAGCATTGAAAAACAACAACAACCTCAACATTGAAAAACACCAACAAATTCAACAACAACCTCAACGTTGAAAAACAACAACAACCTCAACATTGAAAAACACCAACAAATTCAACAACAACTTCAACATTGAAAAACACCAACAAATTCAACAACAACCTCGAAATTGAAAAACACCAACAAATTCAACAACAACCTCAACATTGAAAAATAACAACAACCTCAACATTGAAAAACAACAACAACCTCAACATTGAAAAACACCAACAAGTTCAACAACAACCTCAACATTGAAAAATAACAACAACCTCAACATTGAAAAACTACAACAACCTCAACATTGAAAAACACCAACAGATACAACAACAACCTGAACATTGAAAAACAGCAACAACCTCAACATCGAAAAACACCAACAAATTCAACAACAACCTCAACATTTAAAAACACCAACAAATTCAACTACAACCTCAACATTGAAAAACACCAACAATTTCAACAACAACTTCAACATTGAAAAACACCAACAAATTCAACAGCAACCTCGACATTGAAAAACACCAACAAATTCAACAACAACCTCAACATTGAAAAACAACAACAACCTCAACATTGAAAAACACCAACAAACTCAACAACAACCTCAGCATTGAAAAACAACAACAACCTCAACATTGAAAAACACCAACAAATTCAACAACAACCTCAACGTTGAAAAACAACAACAACCTCAACATTGAAAAACACCAACAAATTCAACAACAACCTCAACATTGAAAAACACCAACAAATTCAACAACAACCTCAACATTGAAAAACAACAACAACATCAACATTGAAAAACACCAACAAATTCAGCAACAACCTCAACATTGAAAAACAACAACAACCTCAACATTGAAAAACACCAACAAATTCAACAACAACCTCAACAATGAAAAACACCAACAAACTCAACAACAACCTCAGCATTGAAAAACAACAACAACCTCAACATTGAAAAACACCAACAAATTCAACAACAACCTCAACGTTGAAAAACAACAACAACCTCAACATTGAAAAACACCAACAAATTCAACAACAACTTCAACATTGAAAAACACCAACAAATTCAACAACAACCTCGAAATTGAAAAACACCAACAAATTCAACAACAACCTCAACATTGAAAAATAACAACAACCTCAACATTGAAAAACAACAACAACCTCAACATTGAAAAACACCAACAAGTTCAACAACAACCTCAACATTGAAAAATAACAACAACCTCAACATTGAAAAACTACAACAACCTCAACATTGAAAAACACCAACAGATACAACAACAACCTGAACATTGAAAAACAGCAACAACCTCAACATCGAAAAACACCAACAAATTCAACAACAACCTCAACATTTAAAAACACCAACAAATTCAACTACAACCTGAACATTGAAAAACACCAACAATTTCAACAACAACTTCAACATTGAAAAACACCAACAAATTCAACAGCAACCTCGACATTGAAAAACACCAACAAATTCAACAACAACCTCAACATTGAAAAACAACAACAACCTCAACATTGAAAAACACCAATAAACTCAACAACAACCTCAGCATTGAAAAACAACAACAACCTCAACATTGAAAAACACCAACAAATTCAACAACAACCTCAACGTTGAAAAACAACAACAACCTCAACATTGAAAAACACCAACAAATTCAACAACAACTTCAACATTGAAAAACACCAACAAATTCAACAACAACCTCGAAATTGAAAAACACCAACAAATTCAACAACAACCTCAACATTGAAAAACAACAACAACTTCAACATTGAAAAACACCAACAAATTCAACAACAACATCGACATTGAAAAACAGCAACAAATTCAACAACAACCTCAACATTGAACAACTACAACAACCTCAACATTGAAAAACACCAACAAATACAACAACAACCTCAACATTGAAAAACAACAACAACCTCAACATTGAAAAACACCAACAAATTCAGCAACAACCTCAACAATGAAAACACCAACAAATTCAACAACAACCTCAACATTGAAAAACAACAACAACCTCAACATTGAAAAACAACAACAACCTCAACATTGAAAAACACCAACCAATTCAACAACAACCTGAACATTGAAAAACAACAACAACCTCAACATTGAAAAACACCAACAAATTCAACAACAACTTCAACATTGAAAAACACCAACAAATTCAACAACAACCTCGAAATTGAAAAACACCAACAAATTCAACAACAACCTCAACATTGAAAAACAACAACAACCTCAACATTGAAAAACACCAACAAATTCAACAACAACCTCAACATTGAAAAACACCAACAAATTCAACAACAACCTCAACATTGAAAAACAACAACAACATCAACATTGAAAAACACCAACAAATTCAGCAACAACCTCAACATTGAAAAACAACAACAACCTCAACATTGAAAAACACCAACAAATTCAACAACAACCTCAACATTGAAAAACACCAACAAACTCAACAACAACCTCAGCATTGAAAAACAACAACAACCTCAACATTGAAAAACACCAACAAATTCAACAACAACCTCAACGTTGAAAAACAACAACAACCTCAACATTGAAAAACACCAACAAATTCAACAACAACTTCAACATTGAAAAACACCAACAAATTCAACAACAACCTCGAAATTGAAAAACACCAACAAATTCAACAACAACCTCAACATTGAAAAATAACAACAACCTCAACTTTGAAAAACAACAACAACCTCAACATTGAAAAACACCAACAAGTTCAACAACAACCTCAACATTGAAAAATAACAACAACCTCAACATTGAAAAACTACAACAACCTCAACATTGAAAAACACCAACAAATTCAACAACAACCTCAACATTTAAAAACACCAACAAGTTCAACTACAACCTCAACATTGAAAAACACCAACAATTTCAACAACAACTTCAACATTGAAAAACACCAACAAATTCAACAGCAACCTCGACATTGAAAAACACCAACAAATTCAACAACAACCTCAACATTGAAAAACAACAACAACCTCAACATTGAAAAACACCAACAAATTCAACAACAACCTCAACATTGAAAAACACCAACAAATTCAACAGCAACCTCAACATTTAAAAACAACAACGTGAACATTGAAAAAAACCAACAAATTCAACAACAACCTCAACATTGAAAAACAAGAACAACCTCAACATTGAAAAACAACAACAAATTCAACAACAACTTCAACATTGAAAAACACCAACAAATTCAACAACAACCTCGACATTGAAAAACACCAACAAATTCAACAACAACCTCAACATTGAAAACAACAACAACCTCAACATTGAAAAACACCAACAAATTCAACAACAACCTCAACATTGAAAAACAACAACAACCTGGACATTGAAAAACACCTTCAAATTCAACAACAACCTCAACATTGAAAAACAACAACAACCTCAACATTGAAAAACACCAACAAATTCAACAACAACCTCCACATTGAAAAACACCAACAAATTCAACAACAACCTCCACATTGAACAACAACAACAACCTCAAAATTGAAAAACACCAACAAATTCAACAACATCCTCAGCATTGAAAAACAACAACAACCTCAACATTGAAAAACACCAACAAATTCAACAACAACCTCAACATTTAAAAACACCAACAAATTCAACAACAACCTCAACATTGAAAAACACCAACAAATTCAACAACAACCTCAACATTGAAAAACAACAACAACCTCAACAACGAAAAACACCAACAAATTCAACAACCACCTCAACATTTAAAAACACCAACAAATTCAACAACAACCTCCACATTGAAAAACACCATCAAATTCAGCAACAACCTCAACATTGAAAAACACCAATAAATTCAACAACAACCTCCACATTGAACAGCAACAACAACCTCAGCATTGAAAAACACCAACAAATTCAACAACAACCTCAAAATTGAAAAACAACAACAACCTCAACATTGAAAAAACACCAACAAATTCAACAACAACCTCAACATTGAAAAACACCAACAAATTCAACAACAACCTCAACATAGAAAAACACCAACAAATTCAACAACAACTTCAACATTGAAAAACACCAACAAATTCAACAAAAACCTCGACATTGAAAAACACCAACAAATTCAACAACAACCTCAACATTGAAAAACTACAACAACCTCAACATTGAAAAACACCAACAAATACAACAACAACCTCACATTGAAAAACAACAACAACCTCAACATTGAAAAACACCAATAAATTCAACAACAACCTCAACAATGAAAACACCAACAAATTCAACAACAACCTCAACATTGAAAAACAACAACAACCTCAACATTGAAAAACAACAACAACCTCAACATTGAAAAACACCAACCAATTCAACAACAACCTGAACATTGAAAAACAACAACAACCTCAACATTGAAAAACAACAAAAAATTCAACAACAACTTCAACATTGAAAAACACCAACAAATTCAACAACAACCTCGAAATTGAAAAACACCAACAAATTCAACAACAACCTCAACATTGAAAAACAACAACCTCAACATTGAAAAACACCAACAAATTCAACAACAACCTCAACATTGAAAAACACCAACAAATTCAACAACAACCTCAACATTGAAAAACAACAACAACATCAACATTGAAAAACACCAACAAATTCAGCAACAACCTCAACATTGAAAAACAACAACAACCTCAACATTGAAAAACACCAACAAATTCAACAACAACCTCAACATTGAAAAACACCAACAAACTCAACAACAACCTCAGCATTGAAAAACAACAACAACCTCAACATTGAAAAACACCAACAAATTCAACAACAACCTCAACGTTGAAAAACAACAACAACCTCAACATTGAAAAACACCAACAAATTCAACAACAACTTCAACATTGAAAAACACCAACAAATTCAACAACAACCTCGAAATTGAAAAACACCAACAAATTCAACAACAACCTCAACATTGAAAAATAACAACAACCTCAACATTGAAAAACAACAACAACCTCAACATTGAAAAACACCAACAAGTTCAACAACAACCTCAACATTGAAAAACTACAACAACCTCAACATTGAAAAACACCAACAGATACAACAACAACCTGAACATTGAAAAACAGCAACAACCTCAACATCGAAAAACACCAACAAATTCAACAACAACCTCAACATTTAAAAACACCAACAAATTCAACTACAACCTCAACATTGAAAAACACCAACAATTTCAACAACAACTTCAACATTGAAAAACACCAACAAATTCAACAGCAACCTCGACATTGAAAAACACCAACAAATTCAACAACAACCTCAACATTGAAAAACAACAACAACCTCAACATTGAAAAACACCAACAAACTCAACAACAACCTCAGCATTGAAAAACAACAACAACCTCAACATTGAAAAACACCAACAAATTCAACAACAACCTCAACGTTGAAAAACAACAACAACCTCAACATTGAAAAACACCAACAAATTCAACAACAACTTCAACATTGAAAAACACCAACAAATTCAACAACAACCTCGAAATTGAAAAACACCAACAAATTCAACAACAACCTCAACATTGAAAAACAACAACAACTTCAACATTGAAAAACACCAACAAATTCAACAACAACATCGACATTGAAAAACACCAGCAAATTCAACAACAACCTCAACATTGAACAAGTACAACAACCTCAACATTGAAAAACACCAACAAATACAACAACAACCTCAACATTGAAAAACAACAACAACCTCAACATTGAAAAACACCAACAAATTCAACAACAACCTCAACAATGAAAACACCAACAAATTCAACAACAACCTCAACATTGAAAAACAACAACAACCTCAACATTGAAAAACAACAACAACCTCAACATTGAAAAACACCAACCAATTCAACAACAACCTGAACATTGAAAAACAACAACAACCTCAACATTGAAAAACACCAACAAATTCAACAACAACTTCAACATTGAAAAACACCAACAAATTCAACAACAACCTCGAAATTGAAAAACACCAACAAATTCAACAACAACCTCAACATTGAAAAACAACAACAACCTCAACATTGAAAAACACCAACAAATTCAACAACAACCTCAACATTGAAAAACACCAACAAATTCAGCAACAACCTCAACATTGAAAAACAACAACAACCTCAACATTGAAAAACACCAACAAATTCAACAACAACCTCAACATTGAAAAACACCAACAAACTCAACAACAACCTCAGCATTGAAAAACAACAACAACCTCAACATTGAAAAACACCAACAAATTCAACAACAACCTCAACGTTGAAAAACAAGAACAACCTCAACATTGAAAAACACCAACAAATTCAACAACAACTTCAACATTGAAAAACACCAACAAATTCAACAACAACCTCGAAATTGAAAAACACCAACAAATTCAACAACAACCTCAACATTGAAAAATAACAACAACCTCAACATTGAAAAACAACAACAACCTCAACATTGAAAAACACCAACAAGTTCAACAACAACCTCAACATTGAAAAATAACAACAACCTCAACATTGAAAAACTACAACAAACTCAACATTGAAAAACACCAACAGATACAACAACAACCTGAACATTGAAAAACAGCAACACCCTCAACATCGAAAAACACCAACAAATTCAACAACAACCTCAACATTTAAAAACACCAACAAATTCAACTACAACCTCAACATTGAAAAACAACAACAATTTCAACAAAAACTTCAACATTGAAAAACACCAACAAATTCAACAGCAACCTCGACATTGAAAAACACCAACAAATTCAACAACAACCTCAACATTGAAAAACAACAACAACCTCAACATTGAAAAACACCAACAAACTCAACAACAACCTCAGCATTGAAAAACAACAACAACCTCAACATTGAAAAACACCAACAAATTCAACAACAACATCAACGTTGAAAAACAACAACAACCTCAACATTGAAAAACACCAACAAATTCAACAACAACTTCAACATTGAAAAACACCAACAAATTCAACAACAACCTCGAAATTGAAAAACACCAACAAATTCAACAACAACCTCAACATTGAAAAACAACAACAACTTCAACATTGAAAAACACCAACAAATTCAACAACAACATCGACATTGAAAAACACCAGCAAATTCAACAACAACCTCAACATTGAACAAGTACAACAACCTCAACATTGAAAAACACCAACAAATACAACAACAACCTCAACATTGAAAAACAACAACAACCTCAACATTGAAAAACACCAACAAATTCAACAACAACCTCAACAATGAAAACACCAACAAATTCAACAACAACCTCAACATTGAAAAACAACAACAACCTCAACATTGAAAAACAACAACAACCTCAACATTGAAAAACACCAACCAATTCAACAACAACCTGAACATTGAAAAACAACAACAACCTGAACATTGAAAAACACCAACAAATTCAACAGCAACCTCGACATTGAAAAACACCAACAAATTCAACAACAACCTCAACATTGAAAAACACCAACAAATTCAACAGCAACCTCAACATTTAAAAACAACAACCTGAAAATTGAAAAACACCAACAAATTCAACAACAACCTCAACATTGAAAAACAAGAACAACCTCAACATTGAAAAACAACAACAAATTCAACAACAACTTCAACATTGAAAAACACCAACAAATTCAACAACAACCTCGACATTGAAAAACACCAACAAATTCAACAACAACCTCAACATTGAAAACAACAACAACCTCAACATTGAAAAACACCAACAAATTCAACAACAACCTCAACATTGAAAAACAACAACAACCTCGACATTGAAAAACACCAACAAATTCAACAACAACCTCAACATTGAAAAACAACAACAACCTCAACATTGAAAAACACCAACAAATTCAACAACAACCTCAACATTGAAAAACAACAACAACCTCAACATAAAAAACACCAACAAATTCAACAACAACTTCAACATTGAAAACACCAACAAATTCAACAACAACCTCGACATTGAAAAACACCTTCAAATTCAACAACAACCTCAACATTGAAAAACAACAACAACCTCAACATTGAAAAACACCAACAAATTCAACAACAACCTCCACATTGAAAAACACCAACAAATTCAACAACAACCTCCACATTGAACAACAACAACAACCTCAAAATTGAAAAACACCAACAAATTCAACAACATCCTCAGCATTGAAAAACAACAACAACCTCAACATTGAAAAACACCAACAAATTCAACAACAACCTCAACATTTAAAAACACCAACAAATTCAACAACAACCTCAACATTGAAAAACACCAACGAATTCAACAACAACCTCAACATTGAAAAACAACAACAACCTCAACATCGAAAAACACCAACAAATTCAACAACCACCTCAACATTTAAAAACACCAACAAATTCAACAAGAACCTCCACATTGAAAAACACCATCAAATTCAGCAACAACCTCAACATTGAAAAACACCAACAAATTCAACAACAACCTCCACATTGAACAACAACAACAACATCAACATTGAAAAACACCAACAAATTCAACAACAACCTCAACATTGAAAAACACCAATAAATTCAACAACAACCTCCACATTGAACAGCAACAACAACCTCAGCATTGAAAAACACCAACAAATTCAACAACAACCTCAAAATTGAAAAACAACAACAACCTCAACATTGAAAAACACCAACAAATTCAACAACAACCTCAACATTGAAAAACACCAACAAATTCAACAACAACCTCAACATAGAAAAACACCAACAAATTCAACAACAACTTCAACATTGAAAAACACCAACAAATTCAACAACAACCTCGACATTGAAAAACACCAACAAATTCAACAACAACCTCAACATTGAAAAACTACAACAACCTCAACATTGAAAAACACCAACAAATACAACAACAACCTCACATTGAAAAACAACAACAACCTCAACATTGAAAAACAACAACAACCTCAACATTGAAAAACACCAACCAATTCAACAACAACCTGAACATTGAAAAACAACAACAACCTCAACATTGAAAAACAACAAAAAATTCAACAACAACTTCAACATTGAAAAACACCAACAAATTCAACAACAACCTCGAAATTGAAAAACACCAACAAATTCAACAACAACCTCAACATTGATAAACAACAACAACCTCAACATTGAAAAACACCAACAAATTCAACAACAACCTCAACATTGAAAAACACCAACAAATTCAACAACAACCTCAACATTGAAAAACAACAACAACATCAACATTGAAAAACACCAGCAAATTCAGCAACAACCTCAACATTGAAAAACAACAACAACCTCAACATTGAAAAACACCAACAAATTCAACAACAACCTCAACATTGAAAAACACCAACAAACTCAACAACAACCTCAGCATTGAAAAACAACAACAACCTCAACATTGAAAAACACCAACAAATTCAACAACAACCTCAACGTTGAAAAACAACAACAACCTCAACATTGAAAAACACCAACAAATTCAACAACAACTTCAACATTGAAAAACACCAACAAATTCAACAACAACCTCGAAATTGAAAAACACCAACAAATTCAACAACAACCTCAACATTGAAAAATAACAACAACCTCAACATTGAAAAACAACAACAACCTCAACATTGAAAAACACCAACAAGTTCAACAACAACCTCAACATTGAAAAACTACAACAACCTCAACATTGAAAAACACCAACAGATACAACAACAACCTGAACATTGAAAAACAGCAACAACCTCAACATCGAAAAACACCAACAAATTCAACAACAACCTGAACATTTAAAAACACCAACAAATTCAACTACAACCTCAACATTGAAAAACACCAACAATTTCAACAACAACTTCAACATTGAAAAACACCAACAAATTCAACAGCAACCTCGACATTGAAAAACACCAACAAATTCAACAACAACCTCAACATTGAAAAACAACAACAACCTCAACATTGAAAAACACCAACAAACTCAACAACAACCTCAGCATTGAAAAACAACAACAACCTCAACATTGAAAAACACCAACAAATTCAACAACAACCTCAACGTTGAAAAACAACAACAACCTCAACATTGAAAAACACCAACAAATTCAACAACAACTTCAACATTGAAAAACACCAACAAATTCAACAACAACCTCGAAATTGAAAAACACCTACAAATTCAACAACAACCTCAACATTGAAAAACAACAACAACTTCAACATTGAAAAACACCAACAAATTCAACAACAACATCGACATTGAAAAACACCAACAAATTCAACAACAACCTCAACATTGAACAGGTACAACAACCTCAACATTGAAAAACACCAACAAATACAACAACAACCTCAACATTGAAAAACAACAGCAACCTCAACATTGAAAAACACCAACAAATTCAACAACAACCTCAACAATGAAAACACCAACAAATTCAACAACAACCTCAACATTTAAAAACAACAACAACCTCAACATTGAAAAACAACAACAACCTCAACATTGAAAAACACCAACCAATTCAACAACAACCTGAACATTGAAAAACAACAACAACCTCAACATTGAAAAACACCAACAAATTCAACAACAACTTCAACATTGAAAAACACCAACAAATTCAACAACAACCTCGAAATTGAAAAACACCAACAAATTCAACAACAACCTCAACATTGAAAAACAACAACAACCTCAACATTGAAAAACACCAACAAATTCAACAACAACCTCAACATTGAAAAACACCAACAAATTCAACAACAACCTCAACATTGAAAAACAACAACAACATCAACATTGAAAAACACCAACAAATTCAGCAACAACCTCAACATTGAAAAACAACAACAACCTCAACATTGAAAAACACCAACAAATTCAACAACAACCTCAACATTGAAAAACACCAACAAACTCAACAACAACCTCAGCATTGAAAAACAACAACAACCTCAACATTGAAAAACACCAACAAATTCAACAACAACCTCAACGTTGAAAAACAAGAACAACCTCAACATTGAAAAACACCAACAAATTCAACAACAACTTCAACATTGAAAAACACCAACAAATTCAACAACAACCTCGAAATTGAAAAACACCAACAAATTCAACAACAACCTCAACATTGAAAAATAACAACAACCTCAACATTGAAAAACAACAACAACCTCAACATTGAAAAACACCAACAAGTTCAACAACAACCTCAACATTGAAAAATAACAACAACCTCAACATTGAAAAACTACAACAACCTCAACATTGAAAAACACCAACAGATACAACAACAACCTGAACATTGAAAAACAGCAACAACCTCAACATCGAAAAACACCAACAAATTCAACAACAACCTCAACATTTAAAAACACCAACAAATTCAACTACAACCTCAACATTGAAAAACACCAACAATTTCAACAACAACTTCAACATTGAAAAACACCAACAAATTCAACAGCAACCTCGACATTGAAAAACACCAACAAATTCAACAACAACCTCAACATTGAAAAACAACAACAACCTCAACATTGAAAAACACCAACAAACTCAACAACAACCTCAGCTTTGAAAAACAACAACAACCTCAACATTGAAAAACACCAACAAATTCAACAACAACCTCAACGTTGAAAAACAACAACAACCTCAACATTGAAAAACACCAACAAATTCAACAACAACTTCAACATTGAAAAACACCAACAAATTCAACAACAACCTCGAAATTGAAAAACACCAACAAATTCAACAACAACCTCAACATTGAAAAGCAACAACAACTTCAACATTGAAAAACACCAACAAATTCAACAACAACATCGACATTGAAAAACACCAACAAATTCAACAACAACCTCAACATTGAACAACTACAACAACCTCAACATTGAAAAACACCAACAAATACAACAACAACCTCAACATTGAAAAACAACAACAACCTCAACATTGAAAAACACCAACAAATTCAACAACAACCTCAACAATGAAAACACCAACAAATTCAACAACAACCTCAACATTGAAAAACAACAACAACCTCAACATTGAAAAACAACAACAACCTCAACATTGAAAAACACCAACCAATTCAACAACAACCTGAACATTGAAAAACAACAACAACCTCAACATTGAAAAACACCAACAAATTCAACAACAACTTCAACATTGAAAAACACCAACAAATTCAACAACAACCTCGAAATTGAAAAACACCAACAAATTCAACAACAACCTCAACATTGAAAAACAACAACAACCTCAACATTGAAAAACACCAACAAATTCAACAACAACCTCAACATTGAAAAACACCAACAAATTCAACAACAACCTCAACATTGAAAAACAACAACAACATCAACATTGAAAAACACCAACAAATTCAGCAACAACCTCAACATTGAAAAACAACAACAACCTCAACATTGAAAAACACCAACAAATTCAACAACAACCTCAACATTGAAAAACACCAACAAACTCAACAACAACCTCAGCATTGAAAAACAACAACAACCTCAACATTGAAAAACACCAACAAATTCAACAACAACCTCAACGTTGAAAAACAACAACAACCTCAACATTGAAAAACACCAACAAATTCAACAACAACTTCAACATTGAAAAACACCAACAAATTCAACAACAACCTCGAAATTGAAAAACACCAACAAATTCAACAACAACCTCAACATTGAAAAATAACAACAACCTCAACATTGAAAAACAACAACAACCTCAACATTGAAAAACACCAACAAGTTCAACAACAACCTCAACATTGAAAAATAACAACAACCTCAACATTGAAAAACTACAACAACCTCAACATTGAAAAACACCAACAGATACAACAACAACCTGAACATTGAAAAACAGCAACAACCTCAACATCGAAAAACACCAACAAATTCAACAACAACCTCAACATTTAAAAACACCAACAAATTCAACTACAACCTCAACATTGAAAAACACCAACAATTTCAACAACAACTTCAACATTGAAAAACACCAACAAATTCAACAGCAACCTCGACATTGAAAAACACCAACAAATTCAACAACAACCTCAACATTGAAAAACAACAACAACCTCAACATTGAAAAACACCAACAAATTCAACAACAACCTCAACATTGAAAAACACCAACAAATTCAACAGCAACCTCAACATTTAAAAACAACAACCTGAACATTGAAAAACACCAACAAATTCAACAACAACCTCAACATTGAAAAACAAGAACAACCTCAACATTGAAAAACAACAACAAATTCAACAACAACTTCAACATTGAAAAACACCAACAAATTCAACAACAACCTCGACAATGAAAAACACCAACAAATTCAACAACAACCTCAACATTGAAAACAACAACAACCTCAACATTGAAAAACACCAACAAATTCAACAACAACCTCAACATTGAAAAACAACAACAACCTCGACATTGAAAAACACCAACAAATTCAACAACAACCTCAACATTGAAAAACAACAACAACCTCAACATTGAAAAACACCAACAAATTCAACAACAACCTCAACATTGAAAAACAACAACAACCTCAACATAAAAAACACCAACAAATTCAACAACAACTTCAACATTGAAAAACACCAACAAATTCAACAACAACCTCGACATTGAAAAACACCTTCAAATTCAACAACAACCTCAACATTGAAAAACAACAACAACCTCAACATTGAAAAACACCAACAAATTCAACAACAACCTCCACATTGAAAAACACCAACAAATTCAACAACAACCTCCACATTGAACAACAACAACAACCTCAAAATTGAAAAACACCAACAAATTCAACAACATCCTCAGCATTGAAAAACAACAACAACCTCAACATTGAAAAACACCAACAAATTCAACAACAACCTCAACATTTAAAAACACCAACAAATTCAACAACAACCTCAACATTGAAAAACACCAACGAATTCAACAACAACCTCAACATTGAAAAACAACAACAACCTCAACATCGAAAAACACCAACAAATTCAACAACCACCTCAACATTTAAAAACACCAACAAATTCAACAACAACCTCCACATTGAAAAACACCATCAAATTCAGCAACAACCTCAACATTGAAAAACACCAACAAATTCAACAACAAACTCCACATTGAACAACAACAACAACATCAACATTGAAAAACACCAACAAATTCAACAACAACCTCAACATTGAAAAACACCAATAAATTCAACAACAACATCCACATTGAACAGCAACAACAACCTCAGCATTGAAAAACACCAACAAATTCAACAACAACCTCAAAATTGAAAAACAACAACAACCTCAACATTGAAAAACACCAACAAATTCAACAACAACCTCAACATTGAAAAACACCAACAAATTCAACAACAACCTCAACATAGAAAAACACCAACAAATTCAACAACAACTTCAACATTGAAAAACACCAACAAATTCAACAACAACCTCGACATTGAAAAACACCAACAAATGCAACAACAACCTCAACATTGAAAAACTACAACAACCTCAACATTGAAAAACACCAACAAATACAACAACAACCTCACATTGAAAAACAACAACAACCTCAACATTGAAAAACACCAATAAATTCAACAACAACCTCAACAATGAAAACACCAACAAATTCAACAACAACCTCAACATTGAAAAACAACAACAACCTCAACATTGAAAAACAACAACAACCTCAACATTGAAAAACACCAACCAATTCAACAACAACCTGAACATTGAAAAACAACAACAACCTCAACATTGAAAAACAACAAAAAATTCAACAACAACTTCAACATTGAAAAACACCATCAAATTCAACAACAACCTCGAAATTGAAAAACACCAACAAATTCAACAACAACCTCAACATTGAAAAACAACAACAACATCAACATTGAAAAACACCAACAAATTCAGCAACAACCTCAACATTGAAAAACAACAACAACCTCAACATTGAAAAACACCAACAAATTCAACAACAACCTCAACATTGAAAAACACCAACAAACTCAACAACAACCTCAGCATTGAAAAACAACAACAACCTCAACATTGAAAAACACCAACAAATTCAACAACAACCTCAACATTGAAAAACACCAACAAATTCAACAACAACCTCAACATTGAAAAACAACAACAACATCAACATTGAAAAACACCAACAAATTCAGCAACAACCTCAACATTGAAAAACAACAACAACCTCAACATTGAAAAACACCAACAAATTCAACAACAACCTCAACATTGAAAAACACCAACAAACTCAACAACAACCTCAGCATTGAAGAACAACAACAACCTCAACATTGAAAAACACGAACAAATTCAACAACAACCTCAACGTTGAAAAACAACAACAACCTCAACATTGAAAAACACCAACAAATTCAACAACAACTTCAACATTGAAAAACACCAACAAATTCAACAACAACCTCGAAATTGAAAAACACCAACAAATTCAACAACAACCTCAACATTGAAAAATAACAACAACCTCAACATTGAAAAACAACAACAACCTCAACATTGAAAAACACCAACAAGTTCAACAACAACCTCAACATTGAAAAACTACAAAAACCTCAACATTGAAAAACACCAACAGATACAACAACAACCTGAACATTGAAAAACAGCAACAACCTCAACATCGAAAAACACCAACAAATTCAACAACAACCTCAACATTTAAAAACACCAACAAATTCAACTACAACCTCAACATTGAAAAACACCAACAATTTCAACAACAACTTCAACATTGAAAAACACCAACAATTTCAACAGCAACCTCGACTTTGAAAAACACCAACAAATTCAACAACAACCTCAACATTGAAAAACAACAACAACCTCAACATTGAAAAACACCAACAAATTCAACAACAACCTCAACATTGAAAAACACCAACAAATTCAACAGCAACCTCAACATTTAAAAACAACAACCTGAACATTGAAAAACACCAACAAATTCAACAACAACCTCAACATTGAAAAACAAGAACAACCTCAACATTGAAAAACAACAACAAATTCAACAACAACTTCAACATTGAAAAATACCAACAAATTCAACAACAACCTCGACATTGAAAAACACCAACAAATTCAACAACAACCTCAACATTGAAAACAACAACAACCTCAACATTGAAAAACACCAACAAATTCAACAACAACCTCAACATTGAAAAACAACAACAACCTCAACATAAAAAACACCAACAAATTCAACAACAACTTCAACATTGAAAAACACCAACAAATTCAACAACAACCTCGACATGGAAAAACACCTTCAAATTCAACAACAACCTCAACATTGAAAAACAACAACAACCTCAACATTGAAAAACACCAACAAATTCAACAACAACCTCCACATTGAAAAACACCAACAAATTCAACAACAACCTCCACATTGAACAACAACAACAACCTCAAAATTGAAAAACACCAACAAATTCAACAACATCCTCAGCATTGAAAAACAACAACAACCTCAACATTGAAAAACACCAACAAATTCAACATCAACCTCAACATTTAAAAACACCAACAAATTCAACAACAACCTCAACATTGAAAAACACCAACAAATTCAACAACAACCTCAACATTGAAAAACAACAACAACCTCAACATCGAAAAACACCAACAAATTCAACAACCACCTCAACATTTAAAAACACCAACAAATTCAACAACAACCTCCACATTGAAAAACACCATCAAATTCAGCAACAACCTCAACATTGAAAAACACCAACAAATTCAACAACAACCTCAACATTGAAAAACACCAACAAATTCAACAACAACCTCAACATTGAAAAACAACAACAACATCAACATTGAAAAACACCAACAAATTCAGCAACAACCTCAACATTGAAAAACAACAACAACCTCAACATTGAAAAACACCAACAAATTCAACAACAACCTCAACATTGAAAAACACCAACAAACTCAACAACAACCTCAGCATTGAAAAACAACAACAACCTCAACATTGAAAAACACCAACAAATTCAACAACAACCTCAACGTTGAAAAACAACAACAACCTCAACATTGAAAAACACCAACAAATTCAACAACAACTTCAACATTGAAAAACACCAACAAATTCAACAACAACCTCGAAATTGAAAAACACCAACAAATTCAACAACAACCTCAACATTGAAAAATAACAACAACCTCAACATTGAAAAACAACAACAACCTCAACATTGAAAAACACCAACAAGTTCAACAACAACCTCAACATTGAAAAACTACAACAACCTCAACATTGAAAAACATCAACAGATACAACAACAACCTGAACATTGAAAAACAGCAACAACCTCAACATCGAAAAACACCAACAAATTCAACAACAACCTCAACATTTAAAAACACCAACAAATTCAACTACAACCTCAACATTGAAAAACACCAACAATTTCAACAACAACTTCAACATTGAAAAACACCAACAAATTCAACAGCAACCTCGACATTGAAAAACACCAACAAATTCAACAACAACCTCAACATTGAAAAACAACAACAAATTCAACAGCAACCTCAACATTTAAAAACAACAACCTGAACATTGAAAAACACCAACAAATTCAACAACAACCTCAACATTGAAAAACAAGAACAACCTCAACATTGAAAAACAACAACAAATTCAACAACAACTTCAACATTGAAAAACACCAACAAATTCAACAACAACCTCGACATTGAAAAACACCAACAAATTCAACAACAACCTCAACATTGAAAACAACAACAACCTCAACATTGAAAAACACCAACAAATTCAACAACAACCTCAACATTGAAAAACAACAACAAACTCAACATAAAAAACACCAACAAATTCAACAACAACTTCAACATTGAAAAACACCAACAAATTCAACAACAACCTCGACATTGAAAAACACCTTCAAATTCAACAACAACCTCAACTTGAAAAACAACAACAACCTCAACATTGAAAAACACCAACAAATTCAACAACAACCTCCACATTGAAAAACACCAACAAATTCAACAACAACCTCCACATTGAACAACAACAACAACCTCAAAATTGAAAAACACCAACAAATTCAACAACATCCTCAGCATTGAAAAACAACAACAACCTCAACATTGAAAAACACCAACAAATTCAACAACAACCTCAACATTTAAAAACACCAACAAATTCAACAACAACCTCAACATTGAAAAACACCAACAAATTCAACAACAACCTCAACATTGAAAAACAACAACAACCTCAACATCGAAAAACACCAACAAATTCAACAACCACCTCAACATTTAAAAACACCAACAAATTCAACAACAACCTCCACATTGAAAAACACCATCAAATTCAGCAACAACCTCAACATTGAAAAACACCAACAAATTCAACAACAACCTCAACATTGAAAAACACCAATAAATTCAACAACAACCTCCACATTGAACAGCAACAACAACCTCAGCATTGAAAAACACCAACAAATTCAACAACAACCTCAAAATTGAAAAACAACAACAACCTCAACATTGAAAAACACCAACAAATTCAACAACAACCTCTACATTGAAAAACACCAACAAATTCAACAACAACCTCAACATAGAAAAACACCAACAAATTCAACAACAACTTCAACATTGAAAAACACCAACAAATTCAACAACAACCTCGACATTGAAAAACACCAACAAATTCAACAACAACCTCAACATTGAAAAACTACAACAACCTCAACATTGAAAAACACCAACAAATACAACAACAACCTCACATTGAAAAACAACAACAACCTCAACATTGAAAAACACCAATAAATTCAACAACAACCTCAACAATGAAAACACCAACAAATTCAACAACAACCTCAACATTGAAAAACAACAACAACCTCAACATTGAAAAACAACAACAACCTCAACATTGAAAAACACCAACCAATTCAACAACAACCTGAACATTGAAAAACAACAACAACCTCAACATTGAAAAACAACAAAAAATTCAACAACAACTTCAACATTGAAAAACACCAACAAATTCAACAACAACCTCGAAATTGAAAAACACCAACAAATTCAACAACAACCTCAACATTGAAAAACAACAACAACCTCAACATTGAAAAACACCAACAAATTCAACAACAACCTCAACATTGAAAAACACCAATAAATTCAACAACAACCTCCACATTGAACAGCAACAACAACCTCAGCATTGAAAAACACCAACAAATTCAACAACAACCTCAAAATTGAAAAACAACAACAACCTCAACATTGAAAAACACCAACAAATTCAACAACAACCTCAACATTGAAAAACACCAACAAATTCAACAACAACCTCAACATAGAAAAACACCAACAAATTCAACAACAACTTCAACATTGAAAAACACCAACAAATTCAACAACAACCTCGACATTGAAAAACACCAACAAATTCAACAACAACCTCAACATTGAAAAACTACAACAACCTCAACATTGAAAAACACCAACAAATACAACAACAACCTCACATTGAAAAACAACAACAACCTCAACATTGAAAAGCACCAATAAATTCGACAACAACCTCAACAATGAAAACACCAACAAATTCAACAACAACCTCAACATTGAAAAACAACAACAACCTCAACATTGAAAAACAACAACAACCTCAACATTGAAAAACACCAACCAATTCAACAACAACCTGAACATTGAAAACAACAACAACCTCAACATTGAAAAACAACAAAAAATTCAACAACAACTTCAACATTGAAAAACACCAACAAATTCAACAACAACCTCGAAATTGAAAAACACCAACAAATTCAACAACAACCTCAACATTGAAAAACAACAACAACCTCAACATTGAAAAACACCAACAAATTCAACAACAGCTTCAACATTGAAAAACACCAACAAATTCAACAACAACCTCGACATTGAAAAACACCAACAAATTCAACAACAACCTCAACATTGAAAAACAACAACAACCTCAACATTGAAAAACACCAAAAAATTCAACAACAACCTCAACATTGAAAAACAACAACAACCTCAACATAAAAAACACCAACAAATTCAACAACAACTTCAACATTGAAAAACACCAACAAATTCAACAACAACCTCGACATTGAAAAACACCATCAAATTCAACAACAACCTCAACATTGAAAAACAACAACAACCTCAACATTGAAAAACAACAACAACCTCCACATTGAACAACAACAACAACCTCAAAATTGAAAAACACCAACAAATTCAACAACATCCTCAGCATTGAAAAACAACAACAACCTCAACATTGAAAAACACCAACAAATTCAACAACAACCTCAACATTGAAAAACACCAACAAATTCAACAACAACCTCAACATTGAAAAACAACAACAACCTCAACATTGAAAAACACCAACAAATTCAACAACAACCTCAACATTGAAAAACACCAACAAATTCAACAACAACCTCAACATAGAAAAACACCAACAAATTCAACAACAACTTCAACATTGAAAAACACCAACAAATTCAACAACAACCTCGACATTGAAAAACACCAACAAATTCAACAACAACCTCAACATTGAAAAACTACAACAACCTCAACATTGAAAAACACCAACAAATACAACAACAACCTCAACATTGAAAAACAACAACAACCTCAACATTGAAAAACACCAATAATTTCAACAACAACCTCAACAATGAAAACACCAACAAATTCAACAACAACCTCAACTTTGAAAAACAACAACAACCTCAACATTGAAAAACAACAACAACCTCAACATTGAAAAACACCAACCAATTCAACAACAACCTGAACATTGAAAAACAACAACATCCTCAACATTGAAAAACACCAACAAATTCAACAACAACTTCAACATTGAAAAACACCAACAAATTCAACAACAACCTCGAAATTGAAAAACACCAACAAATTCAACAACAACCTCAACATTGAAAAACAACAACAACCTCAACATTGAAAAACACCAACAAATTCAACAACAACTTCAACATTGAAAAACACCAACAAATTCAACAACAACCTCGACATTGAAAAACACCAACAAATTCAACAACAACCTCAACATTGAAAAACAACAACAACCTCAACATTGAAAAACACCAACAAATTCAACAACAACCTCAACATTGAAAAACAACAACAACCTCAACATAAAAAACACCAACAAATTCAACAACAACTTCAACATTGAAAAACACCAACAAATTCAACAACAACCTCGACATTCAAAAACACCATCAAATTCAACAACAACCTCAACATTGAAAAACAACAACAACCTCAACATTGAAAAACAACAACAACCTCCACATTGAACAACAACAACAACCTCAAAATTGAAAAACACCAACAAATTCAACAACAACCTCAACATTGAAAAACACCAACAAATTCAACAACAACCTCAACATTGAAAAACAACAACAACCTCAACATCGAAAAACACCAACAAATTCAACAACAACCTCAACATTTAAAAACACCAACAAATTCAACAGCAACCTCCACATTGAAAAACACCATCAAATTCAGCAACAACCTCAACATTGAAAAACACCAACAAATTCAACAACAACCTCAACATTGAAAAACACCAACAAACTCAACAACAACCTCAGCATTGAAAAACAACAACAACCTCAACATTGAAAAACACCAACAAATTCAACAACAACCTCAACGTTGAAAAACAACAACAACCTCAACATTGAAAAACACCAACAAATTCAACAACAACTTCAACATTGAAAAACACCAACAAATTCAACAACAACCTCGAAATTGAAAAACACCAACAAATTCAACAACAACCTCAACATTGAAAAATAACAACAACCTCAACATTGAAAAACAACAACAACCTCAACATTGAAAAACACCAACAAGTTCAACAACAACCTCAACATTGAAAAACTACAACAACCTCAACATTGAAAAACACCAACAGATACAACAACAACCTGAACATTGAAAAACAGCAACAACCTCAACATCGAAAAACACCAACAAATTCAACAACAACCTCAACATTTAAAAACACCAACAAATTCAACTACAACCTCAACATTGAAAAACACCAACAATTTCAACAACAACTTCAACATTGAAAAACACCAACAATTTCAACAGCAACCTCGACTTTGAAAAACACCAACAAATTCAACAACAACCTCAACATTGAAAAACAACAACAACCTCAACATTGAAAAACACCAACAAATTCAACAACAACCTCAACATTGAAAAACACCAACAAATTCAACAGCAACCTCAACATTTAAAAACAACAACCTGAACATTGAAAAACACCAACAAATTCAACAACAACCTCAACATTGAAAAACAAGAACAACCTCAACATTGAAAAACAACAACAAATTCAACAGCAACTTCAACATTGAAAAACACCAACAAATTCAACAACAACCTCGACATTGAAAAACACCAACAAATTCAACAACAACCTCAACATTGAAAACAACAACAACCTCAACATTGAAAAACACCAACAAATTCAACAACAACCTCAACATTGAAAAACAACAACAACCTCAACATAAAAAACACCAACAAATTCAACAACAACTTCAACATTGAAAAACACCAACAAATTCAACAACAACCTCGACATTGAAAAACACCTTCAAATTCAACAACAACCTCAACATTGAAAAACAACAACAACCTCAACATTGAAAAACACCAACAAATTCAACAACAACCTCCACATTGAAAAACACCAACAAATTCAACAACAACCTCCACATTGAACAACAACAACAACCTCAAAATTGAAAAACACCAACAAATTAAACAACATCCTCAGCATTGAAAAACAAGAACAACCTCAACATTGAAAAACACCAACAAATTCAACAACAACCTCAACATTTAAAAACACCAACAAATTCAACAACAACCTCAACATTGAAAAACACCAACAAATTCAACAACAACCTCAACATTGAAAAACAACAACAACCTCAACATCGAAAAACACCAACAAATTCAACAACCACCTCAACATTTAAAAACACCAACAAATTCAACAACAACCTCCACATTGAAAAACACCATCAAATTCAGCAACAACCTCAACATTGAAAAACACCAACAAATTCAACAACAACCTCAACATTGAAAAACACCAACAAATTCAACAACAACCTCAACATTGAAAAACAACAACAACATCAACATTGAAAAACACCAACAAATTCAGCAACAACCTCAACATTGAAAAACAACAACAACCTCAACATTGAAAAACACCAACAAATTCAACAACAACCTCAACATTGAAAAACACCAACAAACTCAACAACAACCTCAGCATTGAAAAACAACAACAACCTCAACATTGAAAAACACCAACAAATTCAACAACAACCTCAACGTTGAAAAACAACAACAACCTCAACATTGAAAAACACCAACAAATTCAACAACAACTTCAACATTGAAAAACACCAACAAATTCAACAACAACCTCGAAATTGAAAAACACCAACAAATTCAACAACAACCTCAACATTGAAAAATAACAACAACCTCAACATTGAAAAACAACAACAACCTCAACATTGAAAAACACCAACAAGTTCAACAACAACCTCAACATTGAAAAACTACAACAACCTCAACATTGAAAAACACCAACAGATACAACAACAACCTGAACATTGAAAAACAGCAACAACCTCAACATCGAAAAACACCAACAAATTCAACAACAACCTCAACATTTAAAAACACCAACAAATTCAACTGCAACCTCAACATTGAAAAACACCAACAATTTCAACAACAACTTCAACATTGAAAAACACCAACAAATTCAACAGCAACCTCGACATTGAAAAACACCAACAAATTCAACAACAACCTCAACATTGAAAAACAACAACAACCTCAACATTGAAAAACACCAACAAATTCAACAACAACCTCAACATTGAAAAACACCAACAAATTCAACAGCAACCTCAACATTTAAAAACAACAACCTGAACATTGAAAAACACCAACAAATTCACCAACAACCTCAACATTGAAAAACAAGAACAACCTCAACATTGAAAAACAACAACAAATTCAACAACAACTTCAACATTGAAAAACACCAACAAATTCAACAACAACCTCGACATTGAAAAACACCAACAAATTCAACAACAACCTCAACATTGAAAACAACAACAACCTCAACATTGAAAAACACCAACAAATTCAACAACAACCTCAACATTGAAAAACAACAACAAACTCAACATAAAAAACACCAACAAATTCAACAACAACTTCAACATTGAAAAACACCAACAAATTCAACAACAACCTCGACATTGAAAAACACCTTCAAATTCAACAACAACCTCAACTTGAAAAACAACAACAACCTCAACATTGAAAAACACCAACAAATTCAACAACAACCTCCACATTGAAAAACACCAACAAATTCAACAACAACCTCCACATTGAACAACAACAACAACCTCAAAATTGAAAAACACCAACAAATTCAACAACATCCTCAGCATTGAAAAACAACAACAACCTCAACATTGAAAAACACCAACAAATTCAACAACAACCTCAACATTTAAAAACACCAACAAATTCAACAACAACCTCAACATTGAAAAACACCAACAAATTCAACAACAACCTCAACATTGAAAAACAACAACAACCTCAACATCGAAAAACACCAACAAATTCAACAACCACCTCAACATTTAAAAACACCAACAAATTCAACAACAACCTCCACATTGAAAAACACCATCAAATTCAGCAACAACCTCAACATTGAAAAACACCAACAAATTCAACAACAACCTCAACATTGAAAAACAACAACAACCTCAACATTGAAAAACACCAACAAGTTCAACAACAACCTCAACATTGAAAAACTACAACAACCTCAACATTGAAAAACACCAACAGATACAACAACAACCTGAACATTGAAAAACAGCAACAACCTCAACATCGAAAAACACCAACAAATTCAACAACAACCTCAACATTTAAAAACACCAACAAATTCAACTACAACCTCAACATTGAAAAACACCAACAATTTCAACAACAACTTCAACATTGAAAAACACCAACAATTTCAACAGCAACCTCGACTTTGAAAAACACCAACAAATTCAACAACAACCTCAACATTGAAAAACAACAACAACCTCAACATTGAAAAACACCAACAAATTCAACAACAACCTCAACATTGAAAAACACCAACAAATTCAACAGCAACCTCAACATTTAAAAACAACAACCTGAACATTGAAAAACACCAACAAATTCAACAACAACCTCAACATTGAAAAACAAGAACAACCTCAACATTGAAAAACAACAACAAATTCAACAGCAACTTCAACATTGAAAAACACCAACAAATTCAACAACAACCTCGACATTGAAAAACACCAACAAATTCAACAACAACCTCAACATTGAAAACAACAACAACCTCAACATTGAAAAACACCAACAAATTCAACAACAACCTCAACATTGAAAAACAACAACAACCTCAACATAAAAAACACCAACAAATTCAACAACAACTTCAACATTGAAAAACACCAACAAATTCAACAACAACCTCGACATTGAAAAACACCTTCAAATTCAACAACAACCTCAACATTGAAAAACAACAACAACCTCAACATTGAAAAACACCAACAAATTCAACAACAACCTCCACATTGAAAAACACCAACAAATTCAACAACAACCTCCACATTGAACAACAACAACAACCTCAAAATTGAAAAACACCAACAAATTAAACAACATCCTCAGCATTGAAAAACAACAACAACCTCAACATTGAAAAACACCAACAAATTCAACAACAACCTCAACATTTAAAAACACCAACAAATTCAACAACAACCTCAACATTGAAAAACACCAACAAATTCAACAACAACCTCAACATTGAAAAACAACAACAACCTCAACATCGAAAAACACCAACAAATTCAACAACCACCTCAACATTTAAAAACACCAACAAATTCAACAACAACCTCCACATTGAAAAACACCATCAAATTCAGCAACAACCTCAACATTGAAAAACACCAACAAATTCAACAACAACCTCAACATTGAAAAACACCAACAAATTCAACAACAACCTCAACATTGAAAAACAACAACAACATCAACATTGAAAAACACCAACAAATTCAGCAACAACCTCAACATTGAAAAACAACAACAACCTCAACATTGAAAAACACCAACAAATTCAACAACAACCTCAACATTGAAAAACACCAACAAATTCAACAACAACCTCAACATTGAAAAACAACAACAACCTCAACATTGAAAAACACCAACAAATTCAACAACAACCTCAACATTGAAAAACAACAACAACCTCAACATAAAAAACACCAACAAATTCAACAACAACTTCAACATTGAAAAACACCAACAAATTCAACAACAACCTCGACATTGAAAAACACCTTCAAATTCAACAACAACCTCAACATTGAAAAACAACAACAACCTCAACATTGAAAAACACCAACAAATTCAACAACAACCTCCACATTGAAAAACACCAACAAATTCAACAACAACCTCCACATTGAACAACAACAACAACCTCAAAATTGAAAAACACCAACAAATTAAACAACATCCTCAGCATTGAAAAACAACAACAACCTCAACATTGAAAAACACCAACAAATTCAACAACAACCTCAACATTTAAAAACACCAACAAATTCAACAACAACCTCAACATTGAAAAACACCAACAAATTCAACAACAACCTCAACATTGAAAAACAACAACAACCTCAACATCGAAAAACACCAACAAATTCAACAACCACCTCAACATTTAAAAACACCAACAAATTCAACAACAACCTCCACATTGAAAAACACCATCAAATTCAGCAACAACCTCAACATTGAAAAACACCAACAAATTCAACAACAACCTCAACATTGAAAAACACCAACAAATTCAACAACAACCTCAACATTGAAAAACAACAACAACATCAACATTGAAAAACACCAACAAATTCAGCAACAACCTCAACATTGAAAAACAACAACAA
Organism: Isurus oxyrinchus; assembly: GCA_026770705.1. NCBI lineage: Eukaryota > Metazoa > Chordata > Chondrichthyes > Lamniformes > Lamnidae > Isurus > Isurus oxyrinchus. The sequence goes on from JANJGN010000381.1 coordinate 378,203, forward strand.
CCTCAACATTGAAAAACACCAACAAATTCAACAACAACCTCAACATTGAAAAACACCAACAAACTCAACAACAACCTCAGCATTGAAAAACAACAACAACCTCAACATTGAAAAACACCAACAAATTCAACAACAACCTCAACGTTGAAAAACAACAACAACCTCAACATTGAAAAACACCAACAAATTCAACAACAACTTCAACATTGAAAAACACCAACAAATTCAACAACAACCTCGAAATTGAAAAACACCAACAAATTCAACAACAACCTCAACATTGAAAAATAACAACAACCTCAACATTGAAAAACAACAACAACCTCAACATTGAAAAACACCAACAAGTTCAACAACAACCTCAACATTGAAAAACTACAACAACCTCAACATTGAAAAACACCAACAGATACAACAACAACCTGAACATTGAAAAACAGCAACAACCTCAACATCGAAAAACACCAACAAATTCAACAACAACCTCAACATTTAAAAACACCAACAAATTCAACTGCAACCTCAACATTGAAAAACACCAACAATTTCAACAACAACTTCAACATTGAAAAACACCAACAAATTCAACAGCAAACTCGACATTGAAAAACACCAACAAATTCAACAACAACCTCAACATTGAAAAACAACAACAACCTCAACATTGAAAAACACCAACAAATTCAACAACAACCTCAACATTGAAAAACACCAACAAATTCAACAGCAACCTCAACATTTAAAAACAACAACCTGAACATTGAAAAACACCAACAAATTCACCAACAACCTCAACATTGAAAAACAAGAACAACCTCAACATTGAAAAACAACAACAAATTCAACAACAACTTCAACATTGAAAAACACCAACAAATTCAACAACAACCTCGACATTGAAAAACACCAACAAATTCAACAACAACCTCAACATTGAAAACAACAACAACCTCAACATTGAAAAACACCAACAAATTCAACAACAACCTCAACATTGAAAAACAACAACAAACTCAACATAAAAAACACCAACAAATTCAACAACAACTTCAACATTGAAAAACACCAACAAATTCAACAACAACCTCGACATTGAAAAACACCTTCAAATTCAACAACAACCTCAACTTGAAAAACAACAACAACCTCAACATTGAAAAACACCAACAAATTCAACAACAACCTCCACATTGAAAAACACCAACAAATTCAACAACAACCTCCACATTGAACAACAACAACAACCTCAAAATTGAAAAACACCAACAAATTCAACAACATCCTCAGCATTGAAAAACAACAACAACCTCAACATTGAAAAACACCAACAAATTCAACAACAACCTCAACATTTAAAAACACCAACAAATTCAACAACAACCTCAACATTGAAAAACACCAACAAATTCAACAACAACCTCAACATTGAAAAACAACAACAACCTCAACATCGAAAAACACCAACAAATTCAACAACCACCTCAACATTTAAAAACACCAACAAATTCAACAACAACCTCCACATTGAAAAACACCATCAAATTCAGCAACAACCTCAACATTGAAAAACACCAACAAATTCAACAACAACCTCAACATTGAAAAACAACAACAACCTCAACATTGAAAAACACCAACAAGGTCAACAACAACCTCAACATTGAAAAACTACAACAACCTCAACATTGAAAAACACCAACAGATACAACAACAACCTGAACATTGAAAAACAGCAACAACCTCAACATCGAAAAACACCAACAAATTCAACAACAACCTCAACATTTAAAAACACCAACAAATTCAACTACAACCTCAACATTGAAAAACACCAACAATTTCAACAACAACTTCAACATTGAAAAACACCAACAATTTCAACAGCAACCTCGACTTTGAAAAACACCAACAAATTCAACAACAACCTCAACATTGAAAAACAACAACAACCTCAACATTGAAAAACACCAACAAATTCAACAACAACCTCAACATTGAAAAACACCAACAAATTCAACAGCAACCTCAACATTTAAAAACAACAACCTGAACATTGAAAAACACCAACAAATTCAACAACAACCTCAACATTGAAAAACAAGAACAACCTCAACATTGAAAAACAACAACAAATTCAACAGCAACTTCAACATTGAAAAACACCAACAAATTCAACAACAACCTCGACATTGAAAAACACCAACAAATTCAACAACAACCTCAACATTGAAAACAACAACAACCTCAACATTGAAAAACACCAACAAATTCAACAACAACCTCAACATTGAAAAACAACAACAACCTCAACATAAAAAACACCAACAAATTCAACAACAACTTCAACATTGAAAAACACCAACAAATTCAACAACAACCTCGACATTGAAAAACACCTTCAAATTCAACAACAACCTCAACATTGAAAAACAACAACAACCTCAACATTGAAAAACACCAACAAATTCAACAACAACCTCCACATTGAAAAACACCAACAAATTCAACAACAACCTCCACATTGAACAACAACAACAACCTCAAAATTGAAAAACACCAACAAATTAAACAACATCCTCAGCATTGAAAAACAACAACAACCTCAACATTGAAAAACACCAACAAATTCAACAACAACCTCAACATTTAAAAACACCAACAAATTCAACAACAACCTCAACATTGAAAAACACCAACAAATTCAACAACAACCTCAACATTGAAAAACAACAACAACCTCAACATCGAAAAACACCAACAAATTCAACAACCACCTCAACATTTAAAAACACCAACAAATTCAACAACAACCTCCACATTGAAAAACACCATCAAATTCAGCAACAACCTCAACATTGAAAAACACCAACAAATTCAACAACAACCTCAACATTGAAAAACACCAACAAATTCAACAACAACCTCAACATTGAAAAACAACAACAACATCAACATTGAAAAACACCAACAAATTCAGCAACAACCTCAACATTGAAAAACAACAACAACCTCAACATTGAAAAACACCAACAAATTCAACAACAACCTCAACATTGAAAAACACCAACAAACTCAACAACAACCTCAGCATTGAAAAACAACAACAACCTCAACATTGAAAAACACCAACAAATTCAACAACAACCTCAACGTTGAAAAACAACAACCACCTCAACATTGAAAAACACCAACAAATTCAACAACAACTTCAACATTGAAAAACACCAACAAATTCAACAACAACCTCGAAATTGAAAAACACCAACAAATTCAACAACAACCTCAACATTGAAAAATAACAACAACCTCAACATTGAAAAACAACAACAACCTCAACATTGAAAAACACCAACAAGTTCAACAACAACCTCAACATTGAAAAACTACAACAACCTCAACATTGAAAAACACCAACAGATACAACAACAACCTGAACATTGAAAAACAGCAACAACCTCAACATCGAAAAACACCAACAAATTCAACAACAACCTCAACATTTAAAAACACCAACAAATTCAACTGCAACCTCAACATTGAAAAACACCAACAAATTCAACAACAACCTCAACATTGAAAAACAACAACAACCTCAACATCGAAAAACACCAACAAATTCAACAACCACCTCAACATTTAAAAACACCAACAAATTCAACAACAACCTCCACATTGAAAAACACCATCAAATTCAGCAACAACCTCAACATTGAAAAACACCAACAAATTCAACAACAACCTCAACATTGAAAAACAACAACAACCTCAACATTGAAAAACACCAACAAATTCAACAACAACTTCAACATTGAAAAACACCAACAAATTCAACAACAACCTCGAAATTGAAAAACACCAACAAATTCAACAACAACCTCAACATTGAAAAATAACAACAACCTCAACATTGAAAAACAACAACAACCTCAACATTGAAAAACACCAACAAGTTCAACAACAACCTCAACATTGAAAAACTACAACAACCTCAACATTGAAAAACACCAACAGATACAACAACAACCTGAACATTGAAAAACAGCAACAACCTCAACATCGAAAAACACCAACAAATTCAACAACAACCTCAACATTTAAAAACACCAACAAATTCAACTGCAACCTCAACATTGAAAAACACCAACAAATTCAACAACAACCTCAACATTGAAAAACAACAACAACCTCAACATCGAAAAACACCATCAAATTCAGCAACAACCTCAACATTGAAAAACACCAACAAATTCAACAACAACCTCAACATTGAAAAACAACAACAACCTCAACATTGAAAAACACCAACAAGTTCAACAACAACCTCAACATTGAAAAACTACAACAACCTCAACATTGAAAAACACCAACAGATACAACAACAACCTGAACATTGAAAAACAGCAACAACCTCAACATCGAAAAACACCAACAAATTCAACAACAACCTCAACATTTAAAAACACCAACAAATTCAACTACAACCTCAACATTGAAAAACACCAACAATTTCAACAACAACTTCAACATTGAAAAACACCAACAATTTCAACAGCAACCTCGACTTTGAAAAACACCAACAAATTCAACAACAACCTCAACATTGAAAAACAACAACAACCTCAACATTGAAAAACACCAACAAATTCAACAACAACCTCAACATTGAAAAACACCAACAAATTCAACAGCAACCTCAACATTTAAAAACAACAACCTGAACATTGAAAAACACCAACAAATTCAACAACAACCTCAACATTGAAAAACAAGAACAACCTCAACATTGAAAAACAACAACAAATTCAACAGCAACTTCAACATTGAAAAACACCAACAAATTCAACAACAACCTCGACATTGAAAAACACCAACAAATTCAACAACAACCTCAACATTGAAAACAACAACAACCTCAACATTGAAAAACACCAACAAATTCAACAACAACCTCAACATTGAAAAACAACAACAACCTCAACATAAAAAACACCAACAAATTCAACAACAACTTCAACATTGAAAAACACCAACAAATTCAACAACAACCTCGACATTGAAAAACACCTTCAAATTCAACAACAACCTCAACATTGAAAAACAACAACAACCTCAACATTGAAAAACACCAACAAATTCAACAACAACCTCCACATTGAAAAACACCAACAAATTCAACAACAACCTCCACATTGAACAACAACAACAACCTCAAAATTGAAAAACACCAACAAATTAAACAACATCCTCAGCATTGAAAAACAACAACAACCTCAACATTGAAAAACACCAACAAATTCAACAACAACCTCAACATTTAAAAACACCAACAAATTCAACAACAACCTCAACATTGAAAAACACCAACAAATTCAACAACAACCTCAACATTGAAAAACAACAACAACCTCAACATCGAAAAACACCAACAAATTCAACAACCACCTCAACATTTAAAAACACCAACAAATTCAACAACAACCTCCACATTGAAAAACACCATCAAATTCAGCAACAACCTCAACATTGAAAAACACCAACAAATTCAACAACAACCTCAACATTGAAAAACACCAACAAATTCAACAACAACCTCAACATTGAAAAACAACAACAACATCAACATTGAAAAACACCAACAAATTCAGCAACAACCTCAACATTGAAAAACAACAACAACCTCAACATTGAAAAACACCAACAAATTCAACAACAACCTCAACATTGAAAAACACCAACAAACTCAACAACAACCTCAGCATTGAAAAACAACAACAACCTCAACATTGAAAAACACCAACAAATTCAACAACAACCTCAACGTTGAAAAACAACAACCACCTCAACATTGAAAAACACCAACAAATTCAACAACAACTTCAACATTGAAAAACACCAACAAATTCAACAACAACCTCGAAATTGAAAAACACCAACAAATTCAACAACAACCTCAACATTGAAAAATAACAACAACCTCAACATTGAAAAACAACAACAACCTCAACATTGAAAAACACCAACAAGTTCAACAACAACCTCAACATTGAAAAACTACAACAACCTCAACATTGAAAAACACCAACAGATACAACAACAACCTGAACATTGAAAAACAGCAACAACCTCAACATCGAAAAACACCAACAAATTCAACAACAACCTCAACATTTAAAAACACCAACAAATTCAACTGCAACCTCAACATTGAAAAACACCAACAATTTCAACAACAACTTCAACATTGAAAAACACCAACAAATTCAACAGCAACCTCGACATTGAAAAACACCAACAAATTCAACAACAACCTCAACATTGAAAAACAACAACAACCTCAACATTGAAAAACACCAACAAATTCAACAACAACCTCAACATTGAAAAACACCAACAAATTCAACAGCAACCTCAACATTTAAAAACAACAACCTGAACATTGAAAAACACCAACAAATTCACCAACAACCTCAACATTGAAAAACAAGAACAACCTCAACATTGAAAAACAACAACAAATTCAACAACAACTTCAACATTGAAAAACACCAACAAATTCAACAACAACCTCGACATTGAAAAACACCAACAAATTCAACAACAACCTCAACATTGAAAACAACAACAACCTCAACATTGAAAAACACCAACAAATTCAACAACAACCTCAACATTGAAAAACAACAACAAACTCAACATAAAAAACACCAACAAATTCAACAACAACTTCAACATTGAAAAACACCAACAAATTCAACAACAACCTCGACATTGAAAAACACCTTCAAATTCAACAAAAACCTCAACTTGAAAAACAACAACAACCTCAACATTGAAAAACACCAACAAATTCAACAACAACCTCCACATTGAAAAACACCAACAAATTCAACAACAACCTCCACATTGAACAACAACAACAACCTCAAAATTGAAAAACACCAACAAATTCAACAACATCCTCAGCATTGAAAAACAACAACAACCTCAACATTGAAAAACACCAACAAATTCAACAACAACCTCAACATTTAAAAACACCAACAAATTCAACAACAACCTCAACATTGAAAAACACCAACAAATTCAACAACAACCTCAACATTGAAAAACAACAACAACCTCAACATCGAAAAACACCAACAAATTCAACAACCACCTCAACATTTAAAAACACCAACAAATTCAACAACAACCTCCACATTGAAAAACACCATCAAATTCAGCAACAACCTCAACATTGAAAAACACCAACAAATTCAACAACAACCTCAACATTGAAAAACACCAATAAATTCAACAACAACCTCCACATTGAACAGCAACAACAACCTCAGCATTGAAAAACACCAACAAATTCAACAACAACCTCAAAATTGAAAAACAACAACAACCTCAACATTGAAAAACACCAACAAATTCAACAACAACCTCAACATTGAAAAACACCAACAAATTCAACAACAACCTCAACATAGAAAAACACCAACAAATTCAACAACAACTTCAACATTGAAAAACACCAACAAATTCAACAACAACCTCGACATTGAAAAACACCAACAAATTCAACAACAACCTCAACATTGAAAAACTACAACAACCTCAACATTGAAAAACACCAACAAATACAACAACAACCTCACATTGAAAAACAACAACAACCTCAACATTGAAAAACACCAATAAATTCAACAACAACCTCAACAATGAAAACACCAACAAATTCAACAACAACCTCAACATTGAAAAACAACAACAACCTCAACATTGAAAAACAACAACAACCTCAACATTGAAAAACACCAACCAATTCAACAACAACCTGAACATTGAAAAACAACAACAACCTCAACATTGAAAAACAACAAAAAATTCAACAACAACTTCAACATTGAAAAACACCAACAAATTCAACAACAACCTCGAAATTGAAAAACACCAACAAATTCAACAACAACCTCCACATTGAACAGCAACAACAACCTCAGCATTGAAAAACACCAACAAATTCAACAACAACCTCGAAATTGAAAAACACCAACAAATTCAACAACAACCTCAACATTGAAAAACAACAACAACCTCAACATTGAAAAACACCTACAAATTCAACAACAACCTCAAAATTGAAAAACAACAACAACCTCAACATTGAAAAACACCAACAAATTCAACAACAACCTCAACATTGAAAAACACCAACAAATTCAACAACAACCTCAACATAGAAAAACACCAACAAATTCAACAACAACTTCAACATTGAAAAACACCAACAAATTCAACAACAACCTCGAAATTGAAAAACACCAACAAATTCAACAACAACCTCAACATTGAAAAACAACAACAACCTCAACATTGAAAAACACCAACAAATTCAACAACAGCTTCAACATTGAAAAACACCAACAAATTCAACAACAACCTCGACATTGAAAAACACCAACAAATTCAACAACAACCTCAACATTGAAAAACAACAACAACCTCAACATTGAAAAACACCAAAAAATTCAACAACAACCTCAACATTGAAAAATAACAACAACCTCAACATAAAAAACACCAACAAATTCAACAACAACTTCAACATTGAAAAACACCAACAAATTCAACAACAACCTCGACATTGAAAAACACCATCAAATTCAACAACAACCTCAACATTGAAAAACAACAACAACCTCAACATTGAAAAACAACAACAACCTCCACATTGAACAACAACAACAACCTCAAAATTGAAAAACACCAACAAATTCAACAACATCCTCAGCATTGAAAAACAACAACAACCTCAACATTGAAAAACACCAACAAATTCAACAACAACCTCAACATTGAAAAACACCAACAAATTCAACAACAACCTCAACATTGAAAAACACCAACAAATTCAACAACAACCTCAACATTGAAAAACACCAACAAATTCAACAACAACCTCAACATAGAAAAACACCAACAAATTCAACAACAACTTCAACATTGAAAAACACCAACAAATTCAACAACAACCTCGACATTGAAAAACACCAACAAATTCAACAACAACCTCAACATTTAAAAACTACAACAACCTCAACATTGAAAAACACCAACAAATACAACAACAACCTCAACATTGAAAAACAACAACAACCTCAACATTGAAAAACACCAATAATTTCAACAACAACCTCAACAATGAAAACACCAACAAATTCAACAACAACCTCAACTTTGAAAAACAACAACAACCTCAACATTGAAAAACAACAACAACCTCAACATTGAAAAACACCAACCAATTCAACAACAACCTGAACATTGAAAAACAACAACAACCTCAACATTGAAAAACACCAACAAATTCAACAACAACTTCAACATTGAAAAACACCAACAAATTCAACAACAACCTCGAAATTGAAAAACACCAACAAATTCAACAACAACCTCAACATTGAAAAACAACAACAACCTCAACATTGAAAAACACCAACAAATTCAACAACAACTTCAACATTGAAAAACACCAACAAATTCAACAACAACCTCGAAATTGAAAAACACCAACAAATTCAACAACAACCTCAACATTGAAAAACAACAACAACCTCAACATTGAAAAACACCAACAAATTCAACAACAACTTCAACATTGAAAAACACCAACAAATTCAACAACAACCTCGACATTGAAAAACACCAACAAATTCAACAACAACCTCAACATTGAAAAACAACAACAACCTCAACATTGAAAATCACCAACAAATTCAACAACAACCTCAACATTGAAAAACAACAACAACCTCAACATAAAAAACACCAACAAATTCAACAACAACTTCAACATTGAAAACACCAACAAATTCAACAACAACCTCGACATTCAAAAACACCATCAAATTCAACAACAACCTCAACATTGAAAAACAACAACAACCTCAACATTGAAAAACAACAACAACCTCCACATTGAACAACAACAACAACCTCAAAATTGAAAAACACCAACAAATTCAACAACAACCTCAACATTGAAAAACACCAACAAATTCAACAACAACCTCAACATTGAAAAACAACAACAACCTCAACATCGAAAAACACCAACAAATTCAACAACAACCTCAACATTTAAAAACACCAACAAATTCAACAACAACCTCCACATTGAAAAACACCATCAAATTCAGCAACAACCTCAACATTGAAAAACACCAACAAATTCAACAACAACCTCCACATTGAACAACAACAACAACATCAACATTGAAAAACACCAACAAATTCAACAACAGCCTCAACATTGAAAAACACCAATAAATTCAACAACAACCTCCACATTGAACAACAACAACAACCTCAGCATTGAAAAACACCAACAAATTCAACAACAACCTCAACATTGAAAAACAACAACAACCTCAACATTGAAAAACACCAACAAATTCAACAACAACCTCAACATTGAAAAACACCAACAAATTCAACAACAACCTCAACATAGAAAAACACCAACAAATTCAACAACAACTTCAACATTGAAAAACACCAACAAATTCAACAACAACCTCGACATTGAAAAACACCAACAAATTCAACAACAACCTCAACATTGAAAAACTTCAACAACCTCAACATTGAATAACACCAACAAATACAACAACAACCTCAACATTGAAAAACAACAACACACTCAACATTGAAAAACACCAACAAATTCAACAACAACCTCAACAATGAAAACACCAACAAATTCAACAACAACCTCAACATTGAAAAACAACAACAACCTCAACATTGAAAAACAACAACAACCTCAACATTGAAAAACACCAACCAATTCAACAAAAACCTGAACATTGAAAAACAACAACAACCTCAACATTGAAAAACACCAACAAATTCAACAACAACTTCAAAATTGAAAAACACCAACAAATTCAACAACAACCTCGAAATTGAAAAACACCAACAAATTCAACAACAACCTCAACATTGAAAAACAACAACAACCTCAACATTGAAAAACACCAACAAATTCAACAACAACCTCAACATTGAAAAACACCAACAAATTCAACAACAACCTCAACATTGAAAAACAACAACAACATCAACATTGAAAAGCACCAACAAATTCAGCAACAACCTCAACATTGAAAAACAACAACAACCTCAATATTGAAAAACACCAACAAATTCAACAACAACCTCAACATTGAAAAACACCAACAAATTCAACAACAACCTCAGCATTGAAAAACAACAACAACCTCAACATTGAAAAACACCAACAAATTCAACAACAACCTCAACGTTGAAAAACAACAACAACCTCAACATTGAAAAACTCCAACAAATTCAACAACAACTTCAACATTGAAAAACACCAACAATTTCAACAACAACCTCGAAATTGAAAAACACCAACAAATTCAACAACAACCTCAACATTGAAAAATAACAACAACCTCAACATTGAAAAACAACAACAACCTCAACATTGAAAAACACCAACAAATTCAACAACAACCTCAACATTGAAAAACACCAACAAATTCAACTACAACCTCAACATTGAAGAACACCAACAATTTCAACAACAACTTCAACATTGAAAAACACCAACAAATTCAACAGCAACCTCGACATTGAAAAACACCAACAACCTCAACATTGAAAAACACCAACAAATTCAACAACAACCTCAACATTGAAAAACACCAACAAATTCAACAGCAACCTCAACATTTAAAAACAACAACCTGAACATTGAAAAACACCAACAAATTCAACAACAACCTCAACATTGAAAAACAAGAACAACCTCAACATTGAAAAACAACAACAAATTCAACAACAACTTCAACATTGAAAAACACCAACAAATTCAACAACAACCTCTACATTGAAAAACACCAACAAATTCAACAACAACCTCAACATTGAAAACAACAACAACCTCAACATTGAAAAACACCAACAAATTCAACAACAACCTCAACATTGAAAAACAACAACAACCTCAACATAAAAAACACCAACAAATTCAACAACAACTTCAACATTGAAAAACACCAACAAATTCAACAACAACCTCGACATTGAAAAACACCTTCAAATTCAACAACAACCTCAACATTGAAAAACAACAACAACCTCAACATTGAAAAACACCAACAAATTCAACAACAACCTCCACATTGAAAAACACCAACAAATTCAACAACAACCTCCACATTGAACAACAACAACAACCTCAAAATTGAAAAACACCAACAAATTCAACAACATCCTCAGCATTGAAAAACAACAACAACCTCAACATTGAAAAACACCAACAAATTCAACAACAACCTCAACATTTAAAAACACCAACGAATTCAACAACAACCTCAACATTGAAAAACACCAACAAATTCAACAACAACCTCAACATTGAAAAACAACAACAACCTCAACATCGAAAAACACCAACAAATTCAACAACCACCTCAACATTTAAAAACACCAACAAATTCAACAACAGCCTCCACATTGAAAAACACCATCAAATTCAGCAACAACCACAACATTGAAAAACACCAACAAATTCAACAACAACCTCCACATTGAACAACAACAACAACATCAACATTGAAAAACACCAACAAATTCAACAACAACCTCAACATTGAAAAACACCAATAAATTCAACAACAACCTCCACATTGAACAGCAACAACAACCTCAGCATTGAAAAACACCAACAAATTCAACAACAACCTCAACATTGAAAAACACCAACAAATTCAACAACAACCTCAACATAGAAAAACACCAACAAATTCAACAACAACTTCAACATTGAAAAACACCAACAAATTCAACAACAACCTCAACATTGAAAAACTACAACAACCTCAACATTGAAAAACACCAACAAATACAACAACAACCTCACATTGAAAAACAACAACAACCTCAACATTGAAAAACACCAATAAATTCAACAACAACCTCAACAATGAAAACACCAACAAATTCAACAACAACCTCAACATTGAAAAACAACAACAACCTCAACATTGAAAAACAACAACAACCTCAACATTGAAAAACACCAACCAATTCAACAACAACCTGAACATTGAAAAACAACAACAACCTCAACATTGAAAAACAACAAAAAATTCAACAACAACTTCAACATTGAAAAACACCAACAAATTCAACAACAACCTCGAAATTGAAAAACACCAACAAATTCAACAACAACCTCAACATTGAAAAACAACAACAACCTCAACATTGAAAAACACCAACAAATTCAACAACAGCTTCAACATTGAAAAACACCAACAAATTCAACAACAACCTCGACATTGAAAAACACCAACAAATTCAACAACAACCTCAACATTGAAAAACAACAACAACCTCAACATTGAAAAACACCAACAAATTCAACAACAACCTCAACATTGAAAAACAACAACAACCTCAACATAAAAAACACCAACAAATTCAACAACAACTTCAACATTGAAAAACACCAACAAATTCAACAACAACCTCGACATTGAAAAACACCATCAAATTCAACAACAACCTCAACATTGAAAAACAACAACAACCTCAACATTGAAAAACAACAACAACCTCCACATTGAACAACAACAACAACCTCAAAATTGAAAAACACCAACAAATTCAACAACATCCTCAGCATTGAAAAACAACAACAACCTCAACATTGAAAAACACCAACAAATTCAACAACAACTTCAACATTGAAAAACACCAACAAATTCAACAGCAACCTCGACATTGAAAAACACCAACAACCTCAACATTGAAAAACACCAACAAATTCAACAACAACCTCAACATTGAAAAACACCAACAAATTCAACAGCAACCTCAACATTTAAAAACAACAACCTGAACATTGAAAAACACCAACAAATTCAACAACAACCTCAACATTGAAAAACAAGAACAACCTCAACATTGAAAAACAACAACAAATTCAACAACAACTTCAACATTGAAAAACACCAACAAATTCAACAACAACCTCGACATTGAAAAACACCAACAAATTCAACAACAACCTCAACATTGAAAACAACAACAACCTCAACATTGAAAAACACCAACAAATTCAACAACAACCTCAACATTGAAAAACAACAACAACCTCAACATAAAAAACACCAACAAATTCAACAACAACTTCAACATTGAAAAACACCAACAAATTCAACAACAACCTCGACATTGAAAAACACCTTCAAATTCAACAACAACCTCAACATTGAAAAACAACAACAACCTCAACATTGAAAAACACCAACAAATTCAACAACAACCTCCACATTGAAAAACACCAACAAATTCAACAACAACCTCCACATTGAACAACAACAACAACCTCAAAATTGAAAAACACCAACAAATTCAACAACATCCTCAGCATTGAAAAACAACAACAACCTCAACATTGAAAAACACCAACAAATTCAACAACAACCTCAACATTTAAAAACACCAACGAATTCAACAACAACCTCAACATTGAAAAACACCAACAAATTCAACAACAACCTCAACATTGAAAAACAACAACAACCTCAACATCGAAAAACACCAACAAATTCAACAACCACCTCAACATTTAAAAACACCAACAAATTCAACAACAGCCTCCACATTGAAAAACACCATCAAATTCAGCAACAACCTCAACATTGAAAAACACCAACAAATTCAACAACAACCTCCACATTGAACAACAACAACAACATCAACATTGAAAAACACCAACAAATTCAACAACAACCTCAACATTGAAAAACACCAATAAATTCAACAACAACCTCCACATTGAACAGCAACAACAACCTCAGCATTGAAAAACACCAACAAATTCAACAACAACCTCAAAATTGAAAAACAACAACAACCTCAACATTGAAAAACACCAACAAATTCAACAACAACCTCAACATTGAAAAACACCAACAAATTCAACAACAACCTCAACATAGAAAAACACCAACAAATTCAACAACAACTTCAACATTGAAAAACACCAACAAATTCAACAACAACCTCAACATTGAAAAACTACAACAACCTCAACATTGAAAAACACCAACAAATACAACAACAACCTCACATTGAAAAACAACAACAACCTCAACATTGAAAAACACCAATAAATTCAACAACAACCTCAACAATGAAAACACCAACAAATTCAACAACAACCTCAACATTGAAAAACAACAACAACCTCAACATTGAAAAACAACAACAACCTCAACATTGAAAAACACCAACCAATTCAACAACAACCTGAACATTGAAAAACAACAACAACCTCAACATTGAAAAACAACAAAAAATTCAACAACAACTTCAACATTGAAAAACACCAACAAATTCAACAACAACCTCGAAATTGAAAAACACCAACAAATTCAACAACAACCTCAACATTGAAAAACAACAACAACCTCAACATTGAAAAACACCAACAAATTCAACAACAGCTTCAACATTGAAAAACACCAACAAATTCAACAACAACCTCGACATTGAAAAACACCAACAAATTCAACAACAACCTCAACATTGAAAAACAACAACAACCTCAACATTGAAAAACACCAACAAATTCAACAACAACCTCAACATTGAAAAACAACAACAACCTCAACATAAAAAACACCAACAAATTCAACAACAACTTCAACATTGAAAAACACCAACAAATTCAACAACAACCTCGACATTGAAAAACACCATCAAATTCAACAACAACCTCAACATTGAAAAACAACAACAACCTCAACATTGAAAAACAACAACAACCTCCACATTGAACAACAACAACAACCTCAACATTGAAAAACACCAACAAATTCAACAACAACTTCAACATTGAAAAACACCAACAAATTCAACAACATCCTCAGCATTGAAAAACAACAACAACCTCAACATTGAAAAACACCAACAAATTCAACAACAACCTCAACATTGAAAAACACCAACAAATTCAACAACAACCTCAACATTGAAAAACAACAACAACCTCAACATTGAAAAACACCAACAAATTCAACAACAACCTCAACATTGAAAAACACCAACAAATTCAACAACAACCTCAACATAGAAAAACACCAACAAATTCAACAACAACTGCAACATTGAAAAACACCAACAAATTCAACAACAACCTCGACATTGAAAAACACCAACAAATTCAACAACAACCTCAACATTGAAAAACTACAACAAACTCAACATTGAAAAACACCAACAAATACAACAACAACCTCAACATTGAAAAACAACAACAACCTCAACATTGAAAAACACCAATAATTTCAACAACAACCTCAACAATGAAAACACCAACAAATTCAACAACAACCTCAACTTTGAAAAACAACAACAACCTCAACATTGAAAAACAACAACAACCTCAACATTGAAAAACACCAACCAATTCAACAACAACCTGAACATTGAAAAACAACAACAACCTCAACATTGAAAAACACCAACAAATTCAACAACAACTTCAACATTGAAAAACACCAACAAATTCAACAACAACCTCGAAATTGAAAAACACCAACAAATTCAACAACAACCTCAACATTGAAAAACAACAACAACCTCAACATTGAAAAACACCAACAAATTCAACAACAACTTCAACATTGAAAAACACCAACAAATTCAACAACAACCTCGACATTGAAAAACACCAACAAATTCAACAACAACCTCAACATTGAAAAACAACAACAACCTCAACATTGAAAAACACCAACAAATTCAACAACAACCTCAACATTGAAAAACAACAACAACCTCAACATAAAAAACACCAACAAATTCAACAACAACTTCAACATTGAAAAACACCAACAAATTCAACAACAACCTCGACATTGAAAAACACCATCAAATTCAACAACAACCTCAACATTGAAAAACAACAACAACCTCAACATTGAAAAACAACAACAACCTCCACATTGAACAACAACAACAACCTCAAAATTGAAAAACACCAACAAATTCAACAACAACCTCAACATTGAAAAACACCAACAAATTCAACAACAACCTCAACATTGAAAAACAACAACAACCTCAACATCGAAAAACACCAACAAATTCAACAACAACCTCAACATTTAAAAACACCAACAAATTCAACAACAACCTCCACATTGAAAAACACCATCAAATTCAGCAACAACCTCAACATTGAAAAACACCAACAAATTCAACAACAACCTCCACATTGAACAACAACAACAACATCAACATTGAAAAACACCAACAAATTCAACAACAGCCTCAACATTGAAAAACACCAATAAATTCAACAACAACCTCCACATTGAACAACAACAACAACCTCAGCATTGAAAAATACCAACAAATTCAACAACAACCTCAACATTGAAAAACAACAACAACCTCAACATTGAAAAACACCAACAAATTCAACAACAACCTCAACATTGAAAAACACCAACAAATTCAACAACAACCTCAACATAGAAAAACACCAACAAATTCAACAACAACTTCAACATTGAAAAACACCAACAAATTCAACAACAACCTCGACATTGAAAAACACCAACAAATTCAACAACAACCTCAACATTGAAAAACTTCAACAACCTCAACATTGAATAACACCAACAAATACAACAACAACCTCAACATTGAAAAACAACAACAACCTCAACATTGAAAAACACCAACAAATTCAACAACAACCTCAACAATGAAAACACCAACAAATTCAACAACAACCTCAACATTGAAAAACAACAACAACCTCAACATTGAAAAACAGCAACAACCTCAACATTGAAAAACACCAACCAATTCAACAAAAACCTGAACATTGAAAAACAACAACAACCTCAACATTGAAAAACACCAACAAATTCAACAACAACTTCAAAATTGAAAAACACCAACAAATTCAACAACAACCTCGAAATTGAAAATCACCAACAAATTCAACAACAACCTCAACATTGAAAAACAACAACAACCTCAACATTGAAAAACACCAACAAATTCAACAACAACCTCAACATTGAAAAACACCAACAAATTCAACAACAACCTCAACATTGAAAAACAACAACAACATCAACATTGAAAAACACCAACAAATTCAGCAACAACCTCAACATTGAAAAACAACAACAACCTCAACATTGAAAAACACCAACAAATTCAACAACAACCTCAACATTGAAAAACACCAACAAATTCAACAACAACCTCAGCATTGAAAAACAACAACAACCTCAACATTGAAAAACACCAACAAATTCAACAACAACCTCAACGGTGAAAAACAACAACAACCTCAACATTGAAAAACACCAACAAATTCAACAACAACTTCAACATTGAAAAACACCAACAAATTCAACAACAACCTCGAAATTGAAAAACACCAACAAATTTAACAACAACCTCAACATTGAAAAATAACAACAACCTCAACATTGAAAAACAACAACAACCTCAACATTGAAAAACACCAACAAATTCAACAACAACCTCAACATTGAAAAATAACAACAACCTCAACATTGAAAAACAACAACAACCTCAACATTGAAAAACACCAACAAATTCAACAACAACCTCAACATTGAAAAACAACAACAACCTCAACATAAAAAACACCAACAAAGTCAACAACAACTTCAACATTGAAAAACACCAGCAAATTCAACAACAACCTCGACATTGAAAAACACCAACAAATTCAACTACAACCTCAACATTGAAAAACACGAACAATTTCAACAACAACTTCAACATTGAAAAACACCAACAAATTCAACAGCAACCTCGACATTGAAAAACACCAACAACCTCAACATTGAAAAACACCAACAAATTCAACAACAACCTCAACATTGAAAAACACCAACAAATTCAACAGCAACATCAACATTTAAAAACAACAACCTGAACATTGAAAAACACCAACAAATTCAACAACAACCTCAACATTGAAAAACAAGAACAACCTCAACATTGAAAAACAACAACAAATTCAACAACAACTTCAACATTGAAAAACACCAACAAATTCAACAACAACCTCGACATTGAAAAACACCAACAAATTCAACAACAACCTCAACATTGAAAACAACAACAACCTCAACATTGAAAAACACCAACAAATTCAACAACAACCTCAACATTGAAAAACAACAACAACCTCAACATAAAAAACACCAACAAATTCAACAACAACTTCAACATTGAAAAACACCAACAAATTCAACAACAACCTCGACATTGAAAAACACCTTCAAATTCAACAACAACCTCAACATTGAAAAACAACAACAACCTCAACATTGAAAAACACCAACAAATTCAACAACAACCTCCACATTGAAAAACACCAACAAATTCAACAACAACCTCCACATTGAACAACAACAACAACCTCAAAATTGAAAAACACCAACAAATTCAACAACATCCTCAGCATTGAAAAACAACAACAACCTCAACATTGAAAAACACCAACAAATTCAACAACAACCTCAACATTTAAAAACACCAACGAATTCAACAACAACCTCAACATTGAAAAACACCAACAAATTCAACAACAACCTCAACATTGAAAAACAACAACAACCTCAACATCGAAAATCACCAACAAATTCAACAACCACCTCAACATTTAAAAACACCAACAAATTCAACAACAGCCTCCACATTGAAAAACACCATCAAATTCAGCAACAACCTCAACATTGAAAAACACCAACAAATTCAACAACAACCTCCACATTGAACAACAACAACAACATCAACATTGAAAAACACCAACAAATTCAACAACAACCTCAACATTGAAAAACACCAATAAATTCAACAACAACCTCCACATTGAACAGCAACAACAACCTCAGCATTGAAAAACACCAACAAATTCAACAACAACCTCAAAATTGAAAAACAACAACAACCTCAACATTGAAAAACACCAACAAATTCAACAACAACCTCAACATTGAAAAACACCAACAAATTCAACAACAACCTCAACATAGAAAAACACCAACAAATTCAACAACAACTTCAACATTGAAAAACACCAACAAATTCAACAACAACCTCAACATTGAAAAACTACAACAACCTCAACATTGAAAAACACCAACAAATACAACAACAACCTCACATTGAAAAACAACAACAACCTCAACATTGAAAAACACCAATAAATTCAACAACAACCTCAACAATGAAAACACCAACAAATTCAACAACAACCTCAACATTGAAAAACAACAACAACCTCAACATTGAAAAACAACAACAACCTCAACATTGAAAAACACCAACCAATTCAACAACAACCTGAACATTGAAAAACAACAACAACCTCAACATTGAAAAACAACAAAAAATTCAACAACAACTTCAACATTGAAAAACACCAACAAATTCAACAACAACCTCGAAATTGAAAAACACCAACAAATTCAACAACAACCTCAACATTGAAAAACAACAACAACCTCAACATTGAAAAACACCAACAAATTCAACAACAGCTTCAACATTGAAAAACACCAACAAATTCAACAACAACCTCGACATTGAAAAACACCAACAAATTCAACAACAACCTCAACATTGAAAAACAACAACAACCTCAACATTGAAAAACACCAACAAATTCAACAACAACCTCAACATTGAAAAACAACAACAACCTCAACATAAAAAACACCAACAAATTCAACAACAACTTCAGCATTGAAAAACACCAACAAATTCAACAACAACCTCGACATTGAAAAACACCATCAAATTCAACAACAACCTCAACATTGAAAAACAACAACAACCTCAACATTGAAAAACAACAACAACCTCCACATTGAACAACAACAACAACCTCAAAATTGAAAAACACCAACAAATTCAACAACATCCTCAGCATTGAAAAACAACAACAACCTCAACATTGAAAAACACCAACAAATTCAACAACAACTTCAACATTGAAAAACACCAACAAATTCAACAACATCCTCAGCATTGAAAAACAACAACAACCTCAACATTGAAAAACACCAACAAATTCAACAACAACCTCAACATTGAAAAACACCAACAAATTCAACAACAACCTCAACATTGAAAAACAACAACAACCTCAACATTGAAAAACACCAACAAATTCAACAACAACCTCAACATTGAAAAACACCAACAAATTCAACAACAACCTCAACATAGAAAAACACCAACAAATTCAACAACAACTTCAACATTGAAAAACACCAACAAATTCAACAACAACCTCGACATTGAAAAACACCAACAAATTCAACAACAACCTCAACATTGAAAAACAACAACAACCTCAACATTGAAAAACACCAATAATTTCAACAACAACCTCAACAATGAAAACACCAACAAATTCAACAACAACCTCAACTTTGAAAAACAACAACAACCTCAACATTGAAAAACAACAACAACCTCAACATTGAAAAACACCAACCAATTCAACAACAACCTCAACATTGAAAAACAACAACAACCTCAACATTGAAAAACACCAACAAATTCAACAACAACTTCAACATTGAAAAACACCAACAAATTCAACAACAACCTCGAAATTGAAAAACACCAACAAATTCAACAACAACCTCAACATTGAAAAACAACAACAACCTCAACATTGAAAAACACCAACAAATTCAACAACAACTTCAACATTGAAAAACACCAACAAATTCAACAACAACCTCGACATTGAAAAACACCAACAAATTCAACAACAACCTCAACATTGAAAAACAACAACAACCTCAACATTGAAAAACACCAACAAATTCAACAACAACCTCAACATTGAAAAACAACAACAACCTCAACATAAAAAACACCAACAAATTCAACAACAACTTCAACATTGAAAAACACCAACAAATTCAACAAGAACCTCGACATTGAAAAACACCATCAAATTCAACAACAACCTCAACATTGAAAAACAACAACAACCTCAACATTGAAAAACAACAACAACCTCCACATTGAACAACAACAACAACCTCAAAATTGAAAAACACCAACAAATTCAACAACAACCTCAACATTGAAAAACACAAACAAATTCAACAACAACCTCAACATTGAAAAACAACAACAACCTCAACATCGAAAAACACCAACAAATTCAACAACAACCTCAACATTTAAAAACACCAACAAATTCAACAACAACCTCCACATTGAAAAACACCATCAAATTCAGCAACAACCTCAACATTGAAAAACACCAACAAATTCAACAACAACCTCCACATTGAACAACAACAACAACATCAACATTGAAAAACACCAACAAATTCAACAACAGCCTCAACATTGAAAAACACCAATAAATTCAACAACAACCTCCACATTGAACAACAACAACAACCTCAGCATTGAAAAACACCAACAAATTCAACAACAACCTCAACATTGAAAAACAACAACAACCTCAACATTGAAAAACACCAACAAATTCAACAACAACCTCAACATTGAAAAACACCAACAAATTCAACAACAACCTCAACATAGAAAAACACCAACAAATTCAACAACAACTTCAACATTGAAAAACACCAACAAATTCAACAACAACCTCGACATTGAAAAACACCAACAAATTCAACAACAACCTCAACATTGAAAAACTTCAACAACCTCAACATTGAATAACACCAACAAATACAACAACAACCTCAACATTGAAAAACAACAACAACCTCAACATTGAAAAACACCAACAAATTCAACAACAACCTCAACAATGAAAACACCAACAAATTCAACAACAACCTCAACACTGAAAAACAACAACAACCTCAACATTGAAAAACAACAACAACCTCAACATTGAAAAACACCAACCAATTCAACAAAAACCTGAACATTGAAAAACAACAACAACCTCAACATTGAAAAACACCAACAAATTCAACAACAACTTCAAAATTGAAAAACACCAACAAATTCAACAACAACCTCGAAATTGAAAAACACCAACAAATTCAACAACAACCTCAACATTGAAAAACAACAACAACCTCAACATTGAAAAACACCAACAAATTCAGCAACAACCTCAACATTGAAAAACAACAACAACCTCAACATTGAAAAACACCAACAAATTCAACAACAACCTCAACATTGAAAAACACCAACAAATTCAACAACAACCTCAGCATTGAAAAAGAACAACAACCTCAACATTGAAAAACACCAACAAATTCAACAACAACCTCAACGTTGAAAAACAACAACAAACTCAACATTGAAAAACACCAACAAATTCAACAACAACCTCAACATTGAAAAACACCAATAAATTCAACAACAACCTCCACATTGAACAGCAACAACAACCTCAGCATTGAAAAACACCAACAAATTCAACAACAACCTCAAAATTGAAAAACAACAACAACCTCAACATTGAAAAACACCAACAAATTCAACAACAACCTCAACATTGAAAAACACCAACAAATTCAACAACAACCTCAACATAGAAAAACACCAACAAATTCAACAACAACTTCAACATTGAAAAACACCAACAAATTCAACAACAACCTCAACATTGAAAAACTACAACAACCTCAACATTGAAAAACACCAACAAATACAACAACAACCTCACATTGAAAAACAACAACAACCTCAACATTGAAAAACACCAATAAATTCAACAACAACCTCAACAATGAAAACACCAACAAATTCAACAACAACCTCAACATTGAAAAACAACAACAACCTCAACATTGAAAAACAACAACAACCTCAACATTGAAAAACACCAACCAATTCAACAACAACCTGAACATTGAAAAACAACAACAGCCATAACATTGAAAAACCACAAAAAATTAAACAACAACTTCAACATTGAAAAACACCAACAAATT
Source organism: Isurus oxyrinchus (assembly GCA_026770705.1). Taxonomy (NCBI): domain Eukaryota; kingdom Metazoa; phylum Chordata; class Chondrichthyes; order Lamniformes; family Lamnidae; genus Isurus; species Isurus oxyrinchus. Next base: position 402,253 of record JANJGN010000381.1, read on the forward strand.
CAACAACAACCTCGAAATTGAAAAACACCAACAAATTCAACAACAACCTCAACATTGAAAAACAACAACAACCTCAACATTGAAAAACACCAACAAATTCAACAACAGCTTCAACATTGAAAAACACCAACAAATTCAACAACAACCTCGACATTGAAAAACACCAACAAATTCAACAACAACCTCAACATTGAAAAACAACAACAACCTCAACATTGAAAAACACCAACAAATTCAACAACAACCTCAACATTGAAAAACAACAACAACCTCAACATAAAAAACACCAACAAATTCAACAACAACTTCAACATTGAAAAACACCAACAAATTCAACAACAACCTCGACATTGAAAAACACCATCAAATTCAACAACAACCTCAACATTGAAAAACAACAACAACCTCAACATTGAAAAACAACAACAACCTCCACATTGAACAACAACAACAACCTCAAAATTGAAAAACACCAACAAATTCAACAACGTCCTCAGCATTGAAAAACAACAACAACCTCAACATTGAAAAACACCAACAAATTCAACAACAACTTCAACATTGAAAAACACCAACAAATTCAACAACAACCTCGACATTGAAAAACACCAACAAATTCAACAACAACCTCAACATTGAAAAACTACAACAACCTCAACATTGAAAAACACCAACAAATACAACAACAACCTCAACATTGAAAAACAACAACAACCCCAACATTGAAAAACACCAATAAATTCAACAACAACCTCAACAATGAAAACACCAACAAATTCAACAACAACCTCAACATTGAAAAACAACAACAACCTCAACATTGAAAAACAACAGCAACCTCAACATTGAAAAACACCAACCAATTCAACAACAACCTGAACATTGAAAAACAACAACAACCTCAACATTGAAAAACACCAACAAATTCAACAACAACTTCAACATTGAAAAACACCAACAAATTCAACAACAACCTCGAAATTGAAAAACACCAACAAATTCAACAACAACCTCAACATTGAAAAACAACAACAACCTCAACATTGAAAAACACCAACAAATTCAACAACAACTTCAACATTGAAAAACACCAACAAATTCAACAACAACCTCGACATTGAAAAACACCAACAAATTCAACAACAACCTCAACATTGAAAAACAACAACAACCTCAACATTGAAAAACACCAACAAATTCAACAACAACCTCAACATTGAAAAACAACAACAACCTCAACATAAAAAACACCAACAAATTCAACAACAACTTCAACATTGAAAAACACCAACAAATTCAACAACAACCTCGACATTCAAAAACACCATCAAATTCAACAACAACCTCAACATTGAAAAACAACAACAACCTCAACATTGAAAAACAACAACAACCTCCACATTGAACAACAACAACAACCTCAAAATTGAAAAACACCAACAAATTAGCAACATCCTCAGCATTGAAAAACAACAACAACCTCAACATTGAAAAACACCAACAAATTCAACAACAACCTCAACATTTAAAAACACCAACAAATTCAACAACAACCTCAACATTGAAAAACACCAACAAATTCAACAACAACCTCAACATTTAAAAACAACAACAACCTCAACATTGAAAAACACCAACAAATTCAACAACAACCTCAACATTGAAAAACAACAACAACCTCAACATCGAAAAACACCAACAAATTCAACAACAACCTCAACATTTAAAAACACCAACAAATTCAATAAGAACCTCCACATTGAAAAACACCATCAAATTCAGCAACAACCTCAACATTGAAAAACACCAACAAATTCAACAACAACCTCCACATTGAACAACAACAACAACATCAACATTGAAAAACACCAACAAATTCAACAACAGCCTAAACATTGAAAAACACCAATAAATTCAACAACAACCTCCACATTGAACAACAACAACAACCTCAGCATTGAAAAACACCAACAAATTCAACAACAACCTCAACATTGAAAAACAACAACAACCTCAACATTGAAAAACACCAACAAATTCAACAACAACCTCAACATTGAAAAACACCAACAAATTCAACAACAACCTCAACATAGAAAAACACCAACAAATTCAACAACAACTTCAACATTGAAAAACACCAACAAATTCAACAACAACCTCGACATTGAAAAACACCAACAAATTCAACAACAACCTCAACATTGAAAAACTTCAACAACCTCAACATTGAAAAACACCAACAAATACAACAACAACCTCAACATTGAAAAACAACAACAACCTCAACATTGAAAAACACCAACAAATTCAACAACAACCTCAACAATGAAAACACCAACAAATTCAACAACAACCTCAACATTGAAAAACAACAACAACCTCAACATTGAAAAACAACAACAACCTCAACATTGAAAAACACCAACCAATTCAACAACAACCTGAACATTGAAAAACAACAACAACCTCAACATTGAAAAACACCAACAAATTCAACAACAACTTCAACATTGAAAAACACCAACAAATTCAACAACAACCTCGAAATTGAAAAACACCAACAAATTCAACAACAACCTCAACATTGAAAAACAACAACAACCTCAACATTGAAAAACACCAACAAATTCAACAACAACCTCAACATTGAAAAACACCAACAAATTCAACAACAACCTCAACACTGAAAAACAACAACAACATCAACATTGAAAAGCACCAACAAATTCAGCAACAACCTCAACATTGAAAAACAACAACAACCTCAACATTGAAAAACACCAACAAATTCAACAACAACCTCAACATTGAAAAACACCAACAAATTCAACAACAACCTCAGCATTGAAAAACAACAACAACCTCAACATTGAAAAACACCAACAAATTCAACAACAACCTCAACGTTGAAAAACAACAACAACCTCAACATTGAAAAACACCAACAAATTCAACAACAACTTCAACATTGAAAAACACCAACAAATTCAACAACAACCTCGAAATTGAAAAACACCAACAAATTCAACAACAACCTCAACATTGAAAAATAACAACAACCTCAACATTGAAAAACAACAACAACCTCAACATTGAAAAACACCAACAAATTCAACAACAACCTCAACATTGAAAAATAACAACAACCTCAACATTGAAAAACAACAACCTCAACATTGAAAAACACCAACAAATTCAACAACAACCTCAACATTGAAAAACAACAACAACCTCAACATAAAAAACACCAACAAAGTCAACAACAACTTCAACATTGAAAAACACCAGCAAATTCAACAACAACCTCGACTTTGAAAAACACCATCAAATTCAACAACAACCTCAACATTGAAAAACAACAACAACCTCAACATTGAAAAACACCAACAAATTCAACAACAACCTCAACATTGAAAAACACCAACAAATTCAACAACAACCTCAACATTTAAAAACAACAACAACCTGAACAATGAAAAACACCAACACATTCAACAACAACCTCAACATTGAAAAACAACAAAAACCTCAACATTGAAAAACACCAACAAATTCAACAACAACTTCAACATTGAAAAACACCAACAAATTCAACAACAACCTCAACATTGAAAAACAACAACAACCTCAACATTGAAAAACACCAACAAATTCAACAACAACCTCAACATTGAAAAACAACAACAACCTCAACGTAAAAAACACCAACAAATTCAACAACAACTTCAACATTGAAAAACACCATCAAATTCAACAACAACCTCAACATTGAAAAACAAGAACAACCTCAACATTGAAAAACAACAACAAATTCAACAACAACTTCAACATTGAAAAACACCAACAAATTCAACAACAACCTCGACATTGAAAAACACCAACAAATTCAACAACAACCTCAACATTGAAAACAACAACAACCTCAACATTGAAAAACACCAACAAATTCAACAACAACCTCAACATTGAAAAACAACAACAACCTCAACATAAAAAACACCAACAAATTCAACAACAACTTCAACATTGAAAAACACCAACAAATTCAACAACAACCTCGACATTGAAAAACACCTTCAAATTCAACAACAACCTCAACATTGAAAAACAACAACAACCTCAACATTGAAAAACACCAACAAATTCAACAACAACCTCCACATTGAAAAACACCAACAAATTCAACAACAACCTCCACATTGAACAACAACAACAACCTCAAAATTGAAAAACACCAACAAATTCAACAACATCCTCAGCATTGAAAAACAACAACAACCTCAACATTGAAAAACACCAACAAATTCAACAACAACCTCAACATTTAAAAACACCAACGAATTCAACAACAACCTCAACATTGAAAAACACCAACAAATTCAACAACAACCTCAACATTGAAAAACAACAACAACCTCAACATCGAAAAACACCAACAAATTCAACAACCACCTCAACATTTAAAAACACCAACAAATTCAACAACAGCCTCCACATTGAAAAACACCATCAAATTCAGCAACAACCTCAACATTGAAAAACACCAACAAATTCAACAACAACCTCCACATTGAACAACAACAACAACATCAACATTGAAAAACACCAACAAATTCAACAACAACCTCAACATTGAAAAACACCAATAAATTCAACAACAACCTCCACATTGAACAGCAACAACAACCTCAGCATTGAAAAACACCAACAAATTCAACAACAACCTCAAAATTGAAAAACAACAACAACCTCAACATTGAAAAACACCAACAAATTCAACAACAACCTCAACATTGAAAAACACCAACAAATTCAACAACAACCTCGAAATTGAAAAACACCAACAAATTCAACAACAACCTCAACATTGAAAAATAACAACAACCTCAACATTGAAAAACAACAACAACCTCAACATTGAAAAACACCAACAAATTCAACAACAACCTCAACATTGAAAAATAACAACAACCTCAACATTGAAAAACAACAACCTCAACATTGAAAAACACCAACAAATTCAACAACAACCTCAACATTGAAAAACAACAACAACCTCAACATAAAAAACACCAACAAAGTCAACAACAACTTCAACATTGAAAAACACCAGCAAATTCAACAACAACCTCGACTTTGAAAAACACCATCAAATTCAACAACAACCTCAACATTGAAAAACAACAACAACCTCAACATTGAAAAACACCAACAAATTGAACAACAACCTCAACATTGAAAAACACCAACAAATTCAACAACAACCTCAACATTTAAAAACAACAACAACCTGAACAATGAAAAACACCAACACATTCAACAACAACCTCAACATTGAAAAACAACAACAACCTCAACATTGAAAAACACCAACAAATTCAACAACAACTTCAACATTGAAAAACACCAACAAATTCAACAACAACCTCAACATTGAAAAACAACAACAACCTCAACATTGAAAAACACCAACAAATTCAACAACAACCTCAACATTGAAAACAACAACAACCTCAACATTGAAAAACACCAACAAATTCAACAACAACCTCAACATTGAAAAACAACAACAACCTCAACATAAAAAACACCAACAAATTCAACAACAACTTCAACATTGAAAAACACCAACAAATTCAACAACAACCTCGACATTGAAAAACACCTTCAAATTCAACAACAACCTCAACATTGAAAAACAACAACAACCTCAACATTGAAAAACACCAACAAATTCAACAACAACCTCCACATTGAAAAACACCAACAAATTCAACAACAACCTCCACATTGAACAACAACAACAACCTCAAAATTGAAAAACACCAACAAATTCAACAACATCCTCAGCATTGAAAAACAACAACAACCTCAACATTGAAAAACACCAACAAATTCAACAACAACCTCAACATTTAAAAACACCAACGAATTCAACAACAACCTCAACATTGAAAAACACCAACAAATTCAACAACAACCTCAACATTGAAAAACAACAACAACCTCAACATCGAAAAACACCAACAAATTCAACAACCACCTCAACATTTAAAAACACCAACAAATTCAACAACAGCCTCCACATTGAAAAACACCATCAAATTCAGCAACAACCTCAACATTGAAAAACACCAACAAATTCAACAACAACCTCCACATTGAACAACAACAACAACATCAACATTGAAAAACACCAACAAATTCAACAACAACCTCAACATTGAAAAACACCAATAAATTCAACAACAACCTCCACATTGAACAGCAACAACAACCTCAGCATTGAAAAACACCAACAAATTCAACAACAACCTCAAAATTGAAAAACAACAACAACCTCAACATTGAAAAACACCAACAAATTCAACAACAACCTCAACATTGAAAAACACCAACAAATTCAACAACAACCTCGAAATTGAAAAACACCAACAAATTCAACAACAACCTCAACATTGAAAAATAACAACAACCTCAACATTGAAAAACAACAACAACCTCAACATTGAAAAACACCAACAAATTCAACAACAACCTCAACATTGGAAAATAACAACAACCTCAACATTGAAAAACAACAACCTCAACATTGAAAAACACCAACAAATTCAACAACAACCTCAACATTGAAAAACTACAACAACCTCAACATAAAAAACACCAACAAAGTCAACAACAACTTCAACATTGAAAAACACCAGCAAATTCAACAACAACCTCGACTTTGAAAAACACCATCAAATTCAACAACAACCTCAACATTGAAAAACAACAACAACCTCAACATTGAAAAACACCAACAAATTCAACAACAACCTCAACATTGAAAAACACCAACAAATTCAACAACAACCTCAACATTTAAAAACAACAACAACCTGAACAATGAAAAACACCAACACATTCAACAACAACCTCAACATTGAAAAACAACAACAACCTCAACATTGAAAAACACCAACAAATTCAACAACAACTTCAACATTGAAAAACACCAACAAATTCAACAACAACCTCAACATTGAAAAACAACAACAACCTCAACATTGAAAAACACCAACAAATTCAACAACAACCTCAACATTGAAAAACAACAACAACCTCAACGTAAAAAACACCAACAAATTCAACAACAACTTCAACATTGAAAAACACCATCGAATTCAACAACAACCTCAACATTGAAAAACAAGAACAACCTCAACATTGAAAAACAACAACAAATTCAACAACAACTTCAACATTGAAAAACACCAACAAATTCAACAACAACCTCGACATTGAAAAACACCAACAAATTCAACAACAACCTCAACATTGAAAACAACAACAACCTCAACATTGAAAAACACCAATAAATTCAACAACAACCTCAACATTGAAAAACAACAACAACCTCAACATAAAAAACACCAACAAATTCAACAACAACTTCAACATTGAAACACACCAACAAATTCAACAACAACCTCGACATTGAAAAACACCTTCAAATTCAACAACAACCTCAACATTGAAAAACAACAACAACCTCAACATTGAAAAACACCAACAAATTCAACAACAACCTCCACATTGAAAAACACCAACAAATTCAACAACAACCTCCACATTGAACAACAACAACAACCTCAAAATTGAAAAACACCAACAAATTCAACAACATCCTCAGCATTGAAAAACAACAACAACCTCAACATTGAAAAACACCAACAAATTCAACAACAACCTCAACATTTAAAAACACCAACGAATTCAACAACAACCTCAACATTGAAAAACACCAACAAATTCAACAACAACCTCAACATTGAAAAACAACAACAACCTCAACATCGAAAAACACCAACAAATTCAACAACCACCTCAACATTTAAAAACACCAACAAATTCAACAACAGCCTCCACATTGAAAAACACCATCAAATTCAGCAACAACCTCAACATTGAAAAACACCAACAAATTCAACAACAACCTCCACATTGAACAACAACAACAACATCAACATTGAAAAACACCAACAAATTCAACAACAACCTCAACATTGAAAAACACCAATAAATTCAACAACAACCTCCACATTGAACAGCAACAACAACCTCAGCATTGAAAAACACCAACAAATTCAACAACAAACTCAAAATTGAAAAACAACAACAACCTCAACATTGAAAAACACCAACAAATTCAACAACAACCTCAACATTGAAAAACACCAACAAATTCAACAACAACCTCAACATAGAAAAACACCAACAAATTCAACAACAACTTCAACATTGAAAAACACCAACAAATTCAACAACAACCTCAACATTGAAAAACTACAACAACCTCAACATTGTAAAACACCAACAAATACAACAACAACCTCACATTGAAAAACAACAACAACCTCAACATTGAAAAACACCAATAAATTCAACAACAACCTCAACAATGAAAACACCAACAAATTCAACAACAACCTCAACATTGAAAAACAACAACAACCTCAACATTGAAAAACAACAACAACCTCAACATTGAAAAACACCAACCAATTCAACAACAACCTGAACATTGAAAAACAACAATAACCTCAACATTGAAAAACAACAAAAAATTCAACAACAATTTCAACATTGAAAAACACCAACAAATTCAACAACAACCTCGAAATTGAAAAACACCAACAAATTCAACAACAACCTCAACATTGAAAAACAACAACAACCTCAACATTGAAAAACACCAACAAATTCAACAACAGCTTCAACATTGAAAAACACCAACAAATTCAACAACAACCTCGACATTGAAAAACACCAACAAATTCAACAACAACCTCAACATTGAAAAACAACAACAACCTCAACATTGAAAAACACCAACAAATTCAACAACAACCTCAACATTGAAAAACAACAACAACCTCAACATAAAAAACACCAACAAATTCAACAACAACTTCAACATTGAAAAACACCAACAAATTCAACAACAACCTCGACATTGAAAAACACCATCAAATTCAACAACAACCTCAACATTGAAAAACAACAACAACCTCAACATTGAAAAACAACAACAACCTCCACATTGAACAACAACAACAACCTCAACATTGAAAAACACCAATAAATTCAACAACAACCTCAACATCGAAAAACAACAACAACCTCAACATAAAAAACACCAACAAATTCAACAACAACTTCAACATTGAAACACACCAACAAATTCAACAACAACCTCGACATTGAAAAACACCTTCAAATTCAACAACAACCTCAACATTGAAAAACAACAACAACCTCAACATTGAAAAACACCAACAAATTCAACAACAACCTCCACATTGAAAAACACCAACAAATTCAACAACAACCTCCACATTGAACAACAACAACAACCTCAAAATTGAAAAACACCAACAAATTCAACAACATCCTCAGCATTGAAAAACAACAACAACCTCAACATTGAAAAACACCAACAAATTCAACAACAACCTCAACATTTAAAAACACCAACGAATTCAACAACAACCTCAACATTGAAAAACACCAACAAATTCAACAACAACCTCAACATTGAAAAACAACAACAACCTCAACATCGAAAAACACCAACAAATTCAACAACCACCTCAACATTTAAAAACACCAACAAATTCAACAACAGCCTCCACATTGAAAAACACCATCAAATTCAGCAACAACCTCAACATTGAAAAACACCAACAAATTCAACAACAACCTCCACATTGAACAACAACAACAACATCAACATTGAAAAACACCAACAAATTCAACAACAACCTCAACATTGAAAAACACCAATAAATTCAACAACAACCTCCACATTGAACAGCAACAACAACCTCAGCATTGAAAAACACCAACAAATTCAACAACAAACTCAAAATTGAAAAACAACAACAACCTCAACATTGAAAAACACCAACAAATTCAACAACAACCTCAACATTGAAAAACACCAACAAATTCAACAACAACCTCAACATAGAAAAACACCAACAAATTCAACAACAACTTCAACATTGAAAAACACCAACAAATTCAACAACAACCTCAACATTGAAAAACTACAACAACCTCAACATTGAAAAACACCAACAAATACAACAACAACCTCACATTGAAAAACAACAACAACCTCAACATTGAAAAACACCAATAAATTCAACAACAACCTCAACAATGAAAACACCAACAAATTCAACAACAACCTCAACATTGAAAAACAACAACAACCTCAAAATTGAAAAACAACAACAACCTCAACATTGAAAAACACCAACCAATTCAACAACAACCTGAACATTGAAAAACAACAATAACCTCAACATTGAAAAACAACAAAAAATTCAACAACAATTTCAACATTGAAAAACACCAACAAATTCAACAACAACCTCGAAATTGAAAAACACCAACAAATTCAACAACAACCTCAACATTGAAAAACAACAACAACCTCAACATTGAAAAACACCAACAAATTCAACAACAGCTTCAACATTGAAAAACACCAACAAATTCAACAACAACCTCGACATTGAAAAACACCAACAAATTCAACAACAACCTCAACATTGAAAAACAACAACAACCTCAACATTGAAAAACACCAACAAATTCAACAACAACCTCAACATTGAAAAACAACAACAACCTCAACATAAAAAACACCAACAAATTCAACAACAACTTCAACATTGAAAAACACCAACAAATTCAACAACAACCTCGACATTGAAAAACACCATCAAATTCAACAACAACCTCAACATTGAAAAACAACAACAACCTCAACATTGAAAAACAACAACAACCTCCACATTGAACAACAACAACAACCTCAAAATTGAAAAACACCAACAAATTCAACAACATCCTCAGCATTGAAAAACAACAACAACCTCAACATTGAAAAACACCAACAAATTCAACAACAACTTCAACATTGAAAAACACCAACAAATTCAACAACAACCTCGACATTGAAAAACACCAACAAATTCAACAACAACCTCAACATTGAAAAACTACAACAACCTCAACATTGAAAAACACCAACAAATACAACAACAACCTCAACATTGAAAAACAACAACAACCTCAACATTGAAAAACACCAATAAATTCAACAACAACCTCAACAATGAAAACACCAACAAATTCAACAACAACCTCAACATTGAAAAACAACAACAACCTCAACATTGAAAAACAACAGCAACCTCAACATTGAAAAACACCAACCAATTCAACAACAACCTGAACATTGAAAAACAACAACAACCTCAACATTGAAAAACACCAACAAATTCAACAAGAACTTCAACATTGAAAAACACCAACAAATTCAACAACAACCTCAACATTGAAAAACACCAACAAATTCAACAACAACCTCAACATTGAAAAACAACAACAACCTCAACATTGAAAAACACCAACAAATTCAACAACAACTTCAACATTGAAAAACACCAACAAATTCAACAACAACCTCGACATTGAAAAACACCAACAAATTCAACAACAACCTCAACATTGAAAAACAACAACAACCTCAACATTGAAAAACACCAACAAATTCAACAACAACCTCAACATTGAAAAACAACAACAACCTCAACATAAAAAACACCAACAAATTCAACAACAACTTCAACATTGAAAAACACCAACAAATTCAACAACAACCTCGACATTCAAAAACACCATCAAATTCAACAACAACCTCAACATTGAAAAACAACAACAACCTCAACATTGAAAAACAACAACAACCTCCACATTGAACAACAACAACAACCTCAAAATTGAAAAACACCAACAAATTCAACAACATCCTCAGCATTGAAAAACATCAACAACCTCAACATTGAAAAACACCAACAAATTCAACAACAACCTCAACATTTAAAAACACCAACAAATTCAACAACAACCTCAACATTGAAAAACACCAACAAATTCAACAACAACCTCAACATTTAAAAACAACAACAACCTCAACATTGAAAAACACCAACAAATTCAACAACAACCTCAACATTGAAAAACAACAATAACCTCAACATCGAAAAACACCAACAAATTCAACAACAACTTCAACATTTAAAAACACCAACAAATTCAATAAGAACCTCCACATGGAAAAACACCATCAAATTCAGCAACAACCTCAACATTGAAAAACACCAACAAATTCAACAACAACCTCCACATTGAACAACAACAACAACATCAACATTGAAAAACACCAACAAATTCAACAACAGCCTAAACATTGAAAAACACCAATAAATTCAACAACAACCTCCACATTGAACAACAACAACAACCTCAGCATTGAAAAACACCAACAAATTCAACAACAACCTCAACATTGAAAAACAACAACAACCTCAACATTGAAAAACACCAACAAATTCAACAACAACCTCAACATTGAAAAACACCAACAAATTCAACAACAACCTCAACATAGAAAAACACCAACAAATTCAACAACAACTTCAACATTGAAAAACACCAACAAATTCAACAACAACCTCGACATTGAAAAACACCAACAAATTCAACAACAACCTCAACATTGAAAAACTTCAACAACCTCAACATTGAAAAACACCAACAAATACAACAACAACCTCAACATTGAAAAACAACAACAACCTCAACATTGAAAAACACCAACAAATTCAACAACAACCTCAACAATGAAAACACCAACAAATTCAACAACAACCTCAACATTGAAAAACAACAACAACCTCAACATTGAAAAACAACAACAACCTCAACATTGAAAAACACCAACCAATTCAACAACAACCTGAACATTGAAAAACAACAACAACCTCAACATTGAAAAACACCAACAAATTCAACAACAACTTCAACATTGAAAAACACCAACAAATTCAACAACAACCTCGAAATTGAAAAACACCAACAAATTCAACAACAACCTCAACATTGAAAAACAACAACAACCTCAACATTGAAAAACACCAACAAATTCAACAACAACCTCAACATTGAAAAACACCAACAAATTCAACAACAACCTCAACACTGAAAAACAACAACAACATCAACATTGAAAAGCACCAACAAATTCAGCAACAACCTCAACATTGAAAAACAACAACAACCTCAACATTGAAAAACACCAACAAATTCAACAACAACCTCAACATTGAAAAACACCAACAAATTCAACAACAACCTCAGCATTGAAAAACAACAACAACCTCAACATTGAAAAACACCAACAAATTCAACAACAACCTCAACGTTGAAAAACAACAACAACCTCAACATTGAAAAACACCAACAAATTCAACAACAACTTCAACATTGAAAAACACCAACAAATTCAACAACAACCTCGAAATTGAAAAACACCAACAAATTCAACAACAACCTCAACATTGAAAAATAACAACAACCTCAACATTGAAAAACAACAACAACCTCAACATTGAAAAACACCAACAAATTCAACAACAACCTCAACATTGACAAATAACAACAACCTCAACATTGAAAAACAACAACCTCAACATTGAAAAACACCAACAAATTCAACAACAACCTCAACATTGAAAAACAACAACAACCTCAACATAAAAAACACCAACAAAGTCAACAACAACTTCAACATTGAAAAACACCAGCAAATTCAACAACAACCTCGACTTTGAAAAACACCATCAAATTCAACAACAACCTCAACATTGAAAAACAACAACAACCTCAACATTGAAAAACACCAACAAATTCAACAACAACCTCAACATTGAAAAACACCAACAAATTCAACAACAACCTCAACATTTAAAAACAACAACAACCTGAACAATGAAAAACACCAACACATTCAACAACAACCTCAACATTGAAAAACAACAACAACCTCAACATTGAAAAACACCAACAAATTCAACAACAACTTCAACATTGAAAAACACCAACAAATTCAACAACAACCTCAACATTGAAAAACAACAACAACCTCAACATTGAAAAACACCAACAAATTCAACAACAACCTCAACATTGAAAAACAACAACAACCTCAACGTAAAAAACACCAACAAATTCAACAACAACTTCAACATTGAAAAACACCATCAAATTCAACAACAACCTCAACATTGAAAAACAACAATAACCTCAACATTGAAAAACACCAACAAATTCAACAACAACCTCAAAATTGAAAAACAACAACAACCTCAACGTAAAAAACACCAACAAATTCAACAACAACTTCAACATTGAAAAAGACCATCAAATTCAACAACAACCTCAACATTGAAAAACAACAACAACCTCAACATTGAAAAACACCAACAAATTCAACAACAACCTCAACATTGAAAAACACCAACAAATTCAACAACAACTTCAACATTGAAAAACACCATCAAATTCAACAACAACCTCAACATTGAAAAATAACAACATCCTCAGCATTGAAAAACAGCAACCTCAACATTGAAAAACACCAACAAATTCAACAACAACCTCAACATTTAAAAACACCAACAAATTCAACAACAACCTCAACATTGAAAAACACCAACAAATTCAACAACAACCTCAACATTTAAAAACAACAACAACCTCAACATTGAAAAACACCAACAAATTCAACAACAACCTCAACATTGAAAAAGAACAACAACCTCAACATCGAAAAACACCAACAAATTCAACAACAACCTCAACATTTAAAAACACCAACAAATTGAACAACAACCTCCACATTGAAAAACACCATCAATTTCAGCAACAACCTCAACATTGAAAAACACCAACAAATTCAACAACAACCTCCACATTGAACAACAACAACAACTTCAACATTGAAAAACACCAACAAATTCAACAACAACCTCGAAATTGAAAAACACCAACAAATTCAACAACAACCTCAACATTGAAAAACAACAACAACCTCAACATTGAAAAACACCAACAAATTCAACAACAACCTCAACATTGAAAAACACCAACAAATTCAACAACAACCTCAACATTGAAAAACAACAACAACCTCAACATTGAAAAACACCAACAAATTCAGCAACAACCTCAACATTGAAAAACAACAACAACCTCAACATTGAAAAACACCAACAAATTCAACAACAACCTCAACATTGAAAAACACCAACAAATTCAACAACAACCTCAGCATTGAAAAACAACAACAACCTCAACATTGAAAAACACCAACAAATTCAACAACAACCTCAACGTTGAAAAACAACAACAACCTCAACATTGAAAAACACCAACAAATTCAACAACAACTTCAACATTGAAAAACACCAACAAATTCAACAACAACCTCGAAATTGAAAAACACCAACAAATTCAACAACAACCTCAACATTGAAAAATAACAACAACCTCAACATTGAAAAACACCAACAAAGTCAACAACAACCTCAACATTGAAAAACACCAGCAAATTCAACAACAACCTCGACATTGAAAAACAACATCAAATTCAACAACAACCTCAACATTGAAAAACAACAACAACCTCAACATTGAAAAACACCAACAAATTCAACAACAACCTCAACATTGAAAAACACCAACAAATTCAACAACAACCTCAACATTTAAAAACAACAACAACCTCAACATTGAAAAACACCAACAAATTCAACAACAACTT
Organism: Isurus oxyrinchus; assembly: GCA_026770705.1. Lineage (NCBI taxonomy): Eukaryota > Metazoa > Chordata > Chondrichthyes > Lamniformes > Lamnidae > Isurus > Isurus oxyrinchus. The sequence continues at coordinate 417,980 of JANJGN010000381.1, forward strand.
CAACATTGAAAAACACCAACAAATTCAACAACAACCTCGACATTGAAAAACACCAACAAATTCAACAACAACCTCAACATTGAAAAACAACAACAACCTCAACATTGAAAAACACCAACAAATTCAACAACAACCTCAACATTGAAAAACAACAACAACCTCAACATAAAAAACACCAACAAATTCAACAACAACTTCAACATTGAAAAACACCATCAAATTCAACAACAACCTCAACATTGAAAAACAACAACAACCTCAACATTGAAAAACACCAACAAATTCAACAACAACCTCAACATTGAAAAACACCAACAAATTCAACAACAACCTCCACATTGAACAACAACAACAACCTCAAAATTGAAAAACACCAACAAATTCAACAACATCCTCAGCATTGAAAAACAACAACAACATCAACATTGAAAAACACCAACAAATTCAACAACAACCTCAACATTTAAAAACACCAACAAATTCAACAACAACCTCAACATTGAAAAACACCAACAAATTCAACAACAACCTCAACATTTAAAAACAACAACAACCTCAACATTGAAAAACACCAACAAATTCAACAACAACCTCAACATTGAAAAACAACAACAACCTCAACATCGAAAAACACCAACAAATTCAACAACAACCTCAACATTTAAAAACACCAACAAATTCAACAACAACCTCCACATTGAAAAATACCATCAAATTCAGCAACAACCTCAACATTGAAAAACACCAACAAATTCAACAACAACCTCCACATTGAACAACAACAACAACATCAACATTGAAAAACACCATCAAATTCAACAACAACCTCAACATTGAAAAACACCAATAAATTCAACAACAACCTCCACATTGAACAACAACAAGAACCTCAGCATTGAAAAACACCAACAACTTCAACAACAACCTCAACATTGAAAAACAACAACAACCTCAACATTGAAAAACACCAACAAATTCAACAACAACCTCAACATTGAAAAACACCAACAAATTCAAAAACAACCTCAACATAGAAAAACACCAACAAATTCAACAACAACTTCAACATTGAAAAACACCAACAAATTCAAAAACAACCTCGACATTGAAAAACACCAACAAATTCAACAACAACCTCAACATTGAAAAACTACAACAACCTCAACATTGAAAAACACCAACAAATACAACAACAACCTCAACATTGAAAAACAACAACAACCTCAACATTGAAAAACACCAACAAATTCAACAACAACCTCAACAATGAAAACACCAACAAATTCAACAACAACCTCAACATTGAAAAACAACAACAACCTCAACATTGAAAAACAACAACAACCTCAACATTGAAAAACACCAACCAATTCAACAACAACCTGAACATTGAAAAACAACAACAACCTCAACATTGAAAAACACCAACAAATTCAACAACAACTTCAACATTGAAAAACACCAACAAATTCAACAACAACCTCGAAATTGAAAAACACCAACAAATTCAACAACAACCTCAACATTGAAAAACAACAACAACCTCAACATTGAAAAACACCAACAAATTCAACAACAACCTCAACATTGAAAAACACCAACAAATTCAACAACAACCTCAACATTGAAAAACACCAACAAATTCAACAACAACCTCAACATTTAAAAACAACAACAACATGAACATTGAAAAACACCAACAAATTCAACAACAACTTCAACATTGAAAAACACCAACAAATTCAACAACAACCTCGACATTGAAAAACACCAACAAATTCAACAACAACCTCAACATTGAAAAACAACAACAACCTCAACATTGAAAAACACCAACAAATTCAACAACAACCTCAACATTGAAAAACAACAACAACCTCAACATAAAAAACACCAACAAATTCAACAACAACTTCAACATTGAAAAACACCATCAAATTCAACAACAACCTCAACATTGAAAAACAACAACAACCTCAACATTGAAAAACACCAACAAATTCAACAACAACCTCAACATTGAAAAACACCAACAAATTCAACAACAACCTCCACATTGAACAACAACAACAACCTCAAAATTGAAAAACACCAACAAATTCAACAACATCCTCAGCATTGAAAAACAACAACAACATCAACATTGAAAAACACCAACAAATTCAACAACAACCTCAACATTTAAAAACACCAACAAATTCAACAACAACCTCAACATTGAAAAACACCAACAAATTCAACAACAACCTCAACATTTAAAAACAACAACAACCTCAACATTGAAAAACACCAACAAATTCAACAACAACCTCAACATTGAAAAACAACAACAACCTCAACATCGAAAAACACCAACAAATTCAACAACAACCTCAACATTTAAAAACACCAACAAATTCAACAACAACCTCCACATTGAAAAATACCATCAAATTCAGCAACAACCTCAACATTTAAAAACACCAACAAATTCAACAACAACCTCCACATTGAACAACAACAACAACATCAACATTGAAAAACACCATCAAATTCAACAACAACCTCAACATTGAAAAACACCAATAAATTCAACAACAACCTCCACATTGAACAACAACAACAACCTCAGCATTGAAAAACACCAACAAATTCAACAACAACCTCAACATTGAAAAACAACAACAACCTCAACATTGAAAAACACCAACAAATTCAACAACAACCTCAACATTGAAAAACACCAACAAATTCAAAAACAACCTCAACATAGAAAAGCACCAACAAATTCAACAACAACTTCAACATTGAAAAACACCAACAAATTCAAAAACAACCTCGACATTGAAAAACACCAACAAATTCAACAACAACCTCAACATTGAAAAACTACAACAACCTCAACATTGAAAAACACCAACAAATACAACAACAACCTCAACATTGAAAAACAACAACAACCTCAACATTGAAAAACACCAACAAATTCAACAACAACCTCAACAATGAAAACACCAACAAATTCAACAACAACCTCAACATTGAAAAACAACAACAACCTCAACATTGAAAAACAACAACAACCTCAACATTGAAAAACACCAACCAATTCAACAACAACCTGAACATTGAAAAACAACAACAACCTCAACATTGAAAAACACCAACAAATTCAACAACAACTTCAACATTGAAAAACACCAACAAATTCAACAACAACCTCGAAATTGAAAAACACCAACAAATTCAACAACAACCTCAACATTGAAAAACAACAACAACCTCAACATTGAAAAACACCAACAAATTCAACAACAACCTCAACATTGAAAAACACCAACAAATTCAACAACAACCTCAACATTGAAAAACAACAACAACCTCAACATTGAAAAACACCAACAAATTCAACAACAACCTCAGCATTGAAAAACAACAACAACCTCAACATTGAAAAACACCAACAAATTCAACAACAACCTCAACATTGAAAAACACCAACAAATTCAACAACAACCTCAGCATTGAAAAACAACAACAACCTCAACATTGAAAAACACCAACAAATTCAACAACAACCTCAACGTTGAAAAACAACAACAACTTCAACATTGAAAAACACCAACAAATTCAACAACAACCTCGAAATTGAAAAACACCAACAAATTCAACAACAACCTCAACATTGAAAAATAACAACAACCTCAACATTGAAAAACAACAACAACCTCAACATTGAAAAACACCAACAAATTCAACAACTACCTCAACATTGAAAAACAACAACAACCTCAACATAAAAAACACCAACAAAGTCAACAACAACTTCAACTTTGAAAAACACCAGCAAATTCAACAACAACCACGACATTGAAAAACACCATCAAATTCAACAACAACCTCAAAAATTGAAAAACAACAACAACCTCAACATTGAAAAACAACAACAAATTCAACAACAACCTCAACATTGAAAAACACCAACAAATTCAACAACAACCTCAACATTTAAAAACAACAACAACCTGAACAATGAAAAACACCAACAAATTCAACAACAACCTCAACATTGAAAAACAACAACAACCTCAACATTGAAAAACACCAACAAATTCAACAACAACTTCAACATTGAAAAACACCAACAAATTCAACAACAACCTCGACATTGAAAAACACCAACAAATTCAACAACAACCTCAACATTGAAAAACAACAACAACCTCAACATTGAAAAACACCAACAAATTCAACAACCTCAACATTGAAAAACAACAACAACCTCAACATAAAAAACACCAACAAATTCAACAACAACTTCAACATTGAAAAACACCATCAAATTCAACAACAACCTCAACATTGAAAAACAACAACAACCTCAACATTGAAAAACACCAACAAATTCAACAACAACCTCAACATTGAAAAACACCAACAAATTCAACAACAACCTCCACATTGAACAACAACAACAACCTCAACATTGAAAAACACCAACAAATTCAACAACAACCTCAACATTGAAAAACAACAACAACCTCAACATTGAAAAACACCAACAAATTCAACAACAACCTCAACATTGAAAAACACCAACGAATTCAACAACAACCTCCACATTGAAAAACACCAACAAATTCAACAACAACCTCAACATTTAAAAACACCAACAAATTCAACAACAACCTCAACATTGAAAAACACCAACAAATTCAACAACAACCTCAACATTTGAAAACAACAACAACCTCAACATTGAAAAACACCAACAAATTCAACAACAACCTCAACATTGAAAAACAACAGCAACCTCAACATCGAAAAACACCAGCAAATTCAACAACAACCTCAACATTGAAAAACAACAACAACCTCAACATTGAAAAACACCAACAAATTCAAGAACCACCTCAACATTGAAAAACAACAACAACCTCAACATAAAAAACACCAACAAATTCAACAACAACTACAACATTGAAAAACACCAACAAATTCAACAACAACCTCGACACTGAAAAACACCATCAAATTCAACAACAACCTCAACATTGAAAAACACCAACAAATTCAACAACAACCTCCACATTGAACAATAACAACAACCTCAAAATTGAAAAACACCATCAAATTCAACAACAACCTCAACATTGAAAAACACCAACAAATTCAACAACAACCTCAACATTGAAAAACAACAACAACCTCAACATTGAAAAACACCAACAAATTCAACAACAACCTCAACATTTAAAAACACCAACAAATTCAACAACAACCTCAACATTGAAAAACACCAACAAATTCAACAACCACTTCAACATTGAAAAACACCAACAAATTCAACAACAACCTCGACATTGAAAAACACCAACAAATTCAACAACAACCTCGACATTGAAAAACACCAACGAATTCAACAACAACCTCAACATTGAAAAACTACAACAACCTCAACATTGAAAAACACCAACAAATACAACAACAACCTCATAATTGAAAAACAACAACAACCTCAACATTGAAAAACACCAACAAATTCAACAACAAACTCAACAATGAAAACACCAACAAATTCAACAACAACCTCAACATTGAAAAACACCAACAAATTCAACAACAACCTCAGCATTGAAAAACAACAACAACCTCAACATAAAAAACACCAACAAAGTCAACAACAACTTCAACATTGAAAAACAGCAGCAAATTCAACAACAACCTCGACATTGAAAAACACCATCAAATTCAACAACAACCTCAACATTGAAAAACAACAACAACCTCAACATTGAAAAACACCAACAAATTCAACAACAACCTCAACATTGAAAAACACCAACAAATTCAACAACAACCTCAACATTTAAAAACAACAACAACCTGAACAATGAAAAACACCAACAAATTCAACAACAACCTCAACATTGAAAAACAACAACAACCTCAACATTGAAAAACACCAACAAATTCAACAACAACTTCAACATTGAAAAACACCAACAAATTCAACAACAACCTCGACATTGAAAAACACCAACAAATTCAACAACAACCTCAACATTGAAAAACAACAACAACCTCAACATTGAAAAACACCAACAAATTCAACAACAACCTCAACATTGAAAAACAACAACAACCTCAACATAAAAAACACCAACAAATTCAACAACAACTTCAACATTGAAAAACACCATCAAATTCAACAACAACCTCAACATTGAAAAACAACAACAACCTCTACATTGAAAAACACCAACAAATTCAACAACAACCTCAACATTGAAAAACACAAACAAATTCAACAACAACCTCCACATTGAACAACAGCAACAACCTCAACATTGAAAAACACCAACAAATTCAACAACAACCTCAACATTGAAAAACAACAACAACCTCAACATTGAAAAACACCAACAAATTCAACAACAACCTCAACATTTAAAAACACCAACAAATTCAACAACAACCTCAACATTGAAAAACACCAACAAATTCAACAACAACCTCAACATTTGAAAACAACAACAACCTCAACATTGAAAAACACCAACAAATTCAACAACAACCTCAACATTGAAAAACAACAACAACCTCAACATCGAAAAACACCAGCAAATTCAACAACAACCTCAACATTGAAAAACACCAACAAATTCAACAGCAACCTCGACATTGCAAAACACCAACAAATTCAACAACAACCTCAACATTGAAAAACAACAACAACCTCAACATTGAAAAACACCAACAAATTCAACAACCACCTCAACATTGAAAAACAACAACAACCTCAACATAAAAAACACCAACAAATTCAACAACAACTTCAACATTGAAAAACACCAACAAATTCAACAACAACCTCGACATTGAAAAACACCATCAAATTCAACAACAACCTCAACATTGAAAAACACCAACAAATTCAACAACAACCTCCACATTGAACAATAACAAGAACCTCAACATTGAAAAACACCAACAAATTCAACAACAACCTCAACATTGAAAAACAACAATCAATTCAACAACAACCTCCAGATTGAACAACAACAACAACCTCAACATTGAAAAACACCAACAAATTGAACAACAACCTCAACATTGAAAAACAACAACAACCTCAACATTGAAAAACAGCAACAAATTCAACAACAACCTCAACATTTAAAAACACCAACAAATTCAACAACAACCTCAACATTGAAAAACACCAACAAATTCAACAACAACTTCAACATTGAAAAACACCAACAAATTCAACAACAACCTCGACATTGAAAAACACCAACAAATTCAACAACAACCTCAACATTGAAAAACACCAATCAATTCAACAACAACCTCCAGATTGAACAACAACAACAACCTCAACATTGAAAAACACCAACAAATACAACAACAACCTCAACATTGAAAAACAACAACAACCTCAACATTGAAAAACACCAACAAATTCAACAACAACCTCAACAATGAAAACACCAACAAATTCAACAACAACCTCAACATTGAAAAACAACAACAACCTCAACATTGAAAAACAACAACAACCTCAACATTGAAAAACACCAACAAATTCAACAACAACTTCAACATTGAAAAACACCAACAAATTCAACAACAACCTCGAAATTGAAAAACACCAACAAATTCAACAACAACGTCAACATTGAAAAACAACAACAACCTCAACATTGAAAAACACCAACAAATTCAACAACAACCTCAACATTGAAAAACACCAACAAATTCAACAACAACCTCAACATTGAAAAACAACAACAACCTCAACATTGAAAAACACCAACAAATTCAACAACAACCTCAACATTGAAAAACAACAACAACCTCAACATTGAAAAACACCAACAAATTCAACAATAACCTCAACATTGAAAAACACCAACAAATTCAACAACAACCTCAGCATTGAAAAACAACAACAACCTCAACCTTGAAAAACACCAACAAAGTCAACAACAACCTCAACGTTGAAAAACAACAACAACCTCAACATTGAAAAACACCAACAAATTCAACAACAACTTCAACATTGAAAAACACCAACAAATTCAACAACAACCTCGAAATTGAAAAACACCAACAAATTCAACAACAACCTCAACATTGAAAAATAACAACAACCTCAACATTGAAAAACAACAACAACCTCAACATTGAAAAACACCAACAAATTCAACAACAACCTCAACATTGAAAAATAACAACAACCTCAACATTGAAAAACAACAACAACCTCAACATTGAAAAACACCAACAAATTCAACAACAACCTCAACATTTAAAAACACCAACAAATTCAGCAACAACCTCAACATTGAAAAACAGCAACAAATTCAACAACAACTTCAACATTGAAAAACACCAACAAATTCAACAACAACCTCGACATTGAAAAACACCAACAAATACAACAACAACCTCAACATTGAAAAACAACAACAACCTCAACATTGATAAACACCAACAAATTCAACAACAACCTCAACAATGAAAACACCAACAAATTCAACAACAACCTCAACATTCAAAAACAACAACAACCTCAACATTGAAAAACAACAACAACCTCAACATTGAAAAACACCAACCAATTCAACAACAACCTGAACATTGAAAAACAACAACAACCTCAACATTGAAAAACACCAACAAATTCAACAACAACTTCAACATTGAAAAACACCAACAAATTCAACAACAACCTCAACATTGAAAAACAACAACAACCTCAACATTGAAAAACACCAACAAATTCAACAACAACCTCAACATTGAAAAACACCAACAAATTCAACATAAACCTCAACATTTAAAAACGCCAACAAATTCATCAACAACCTCAACATTGAAAAACACCAACAAATTCAACAATAACCTCAACATTGAAAAACAACAACAACCACAACATTGAAAAACACCAACAAATTCAACAATAACCTCAACATTGAAAAACACCAACAAATTCAGCAACAAACTCAACATTGAAAAGCAACAACAACCTCACCTTGAAAAACACCAACAAATTCAACAACAACCTCAACATTGAAAAACAACAACAACTTCAACATTGAAAAACACCAACAAATTCAACAACAACCTCAACATTGAAAAACACCAACAAATTCAACAACATCCCCAGCATTGAAAAACAACAACAACCTCAACATTGAAAAACACCAACAAATTCAACAACAACCTCAACATTGAAAAACAACAACAACCTCAACATTGAAAAACACCAACAAATTCAACAACAACTTCAACATTGAAAAACACCAACAAATTCAACAACAACCTCGAAATTGAAAAACACCAACAAATTCAACAACAACCTCAACATTGAAAAATAACAACAACCTCAACATTGAAAAACAACAACAACCTCAACATTGAAAAACACCAACAAATTCAACAACAACCTCAACATTGAAAAACAACAACAACCTCAACATAAAAAACACCAACAAATTCAACAACAACTTCAACATTGAAAAACACCAACAAATTCAACAACAACCTCGACATTGAAAAACACCATCAAATTCAACAACAACCTCAACATTGAAAAACAACAACAAATTCAACAATAACCTCAACATTGAAAAACAACAACAACCTCAACATTGAAAAACACCAACAAATTCAACAACATCCTCAACATTGAAAAACACCAACAAATTCAACAACAACCTCAACATTGAAAAACACCAACAAATTCAACAGCAACCTCAACATTGAAAAACAACAACAACCTCAACATTGAAAAACACCAACAAATTCAACAACAACCTCAACATTGAAAAACAACAAGAACCTCAACATAAAAAACACCAACCAATTCAACAACAACTTCAACATTGAAAAACACCAACAAATTCAACAACAACCTCGACATTGAAAAACACCATCAAATTCAGCAACAACCTCAACATTGAAAAACACCAACAAATTCAACAACAACCTCAACATTTAAAAACGCCAACAAATTCAACAACAACCTCCACATTGAACAACAACAACAACCTCAACATTGAAAAACAACAACAACCTCAACATTGAAAAACACCAACAAATTCAACAACAACTTCAACATTGAAAAACACCAACAAATTCAACAACAACCTCGAAATTGAAAAACACCAACAAATTCAACAACAACGTCAACATTGAAAAACAACAACAACCTCAACATTGAAAAACACCAACAAATTCAACAACAACCTCAACATTGAAAAACACCAACAAATTCAACAACAACCTCAACATTGAAAAACAACAACAACCTCAACATTGAAAAACACCAACAAATTCAACAACAACCTCAACATTGAAAAACAACAACAACCTCAACATTGAAAAACACCAACAAATTCAACAATAACCTCAACATTGAAAAACACCAACAAATTCAACAACAACCTCAGCATTGAAAAACAACAACAACCTCAACCTTGAAAAACACCAACAAAGTCAACAACAACCTCAACGTTGAAAAACAACAACAACCTCAACATTGAAAAACACCAACAAATTCAACAACAACTTCAACATTGAAAAACACCAACAAATTCAACAACAACCTCGAAATTGAAAAACACCAACAAATTCAACAACAACCTCAACATTGAAAAATAACAACAACCTCAACATTGAAAAACAAAAACAACCTCAACATTGAAAAACACCAACAAATTCAACAACAACCTCAACATTGAAAAATAACAACAACCTCAACATTGAAAAACAACAACAACCTCAACATTGAAAAACACCAACAAATTCAACAACAACCTCAACATTTAAAAACACCAACAAATTCAGCAACAACCTCAACATTGAAAAACAGCAACAAATTCAACAACAACTTCAACATTGAAAAACACCAACAAATTCAACAACAACCTCGACATTGAAAAACACCAACAAATACAACAACAACCTCAACATTGAAAAACAACAACAACCTCAACATTGATAAACACCAACAAATTCAACAACAACCTCAACAATGAAAACACCAACAAATTCAACAACAACCTCAACATTCAAAAACAACAACAACCTCAACATTGAAAAACAACAACAACCTCAACATTGAAAAACACCAACCAATTCAACAACAACCTGAACATTGAAAAACAACAACAACCTCAACATTGAAAAACACCAACAAATTCAACAACAACTTCAACATTGAAAAACACCAACAAATTCAACAACAACCTCAACATTGAAAAACAACAACAACTTCAACATTGAAAAACACCAACAAATTCAACAACAACCTCAACATTGAAAAACACCAACAAATTCAACAACATCCCCAGCATTGAAAAACAACAACAACCTCAACATTGAAAAACACCAACAAATTCAACAACAACCTCAACATTGAAAAACAACAACAACATCAACATTGAAAAACACCAACAAATTCAACAACAACTTCAACATTGAAAAACACCAACAAATTCAACAACAACCTCGAAATTGAAAAACACCAACAAATTCAACAACAACCTCAACATTGAAAAATAACAACAACCTCAACATTGAAAAACAACAACAACCTCAACATTGAAAAACACCAACAAATTCAACAACAACCTCAACATTGAAAAACAACAACAACCTCAACATAAAAAACACCAACAAATTCAACAACAACTTCAACATTGAAAAACACCAACAAATTCAACAACAACCTCGACATTGAAAAACACCATCAAATTCAACAACAACCTCAACATTGAAAAACAACAACAAATTCAACAATAACCTCAACATTGAAAAACAACAACAACCTCAACATTGAAAAACACCAACAAATTCAACAACATCCTCAACATTGAAAAACACCAACAAATTCAACAACAACCTCAACATTGAAAAACACCAACAAATTCAACAGCAACCTCAACATTGAAAAACAACAACAACCTCAACATTGAAAAACACCAACAAATTCAACAACAACCTCAACATTGAAAAACAACAAGAACCTCAACATAAAAAACACCAACCAATTCAACAACAACTTCAACATTGAAAAACACCAACAAATTCAACAACAACCTCGACATTGAAAAACACCATCAAATTCAGCAACAACCTCAACATTGAAAAACACCAACAAATTCAACAACAACCTCAACATTTAAAAACGCCAACAAATTCAACAACAACCTCCACATTGAACAACAACAACAACCTCAACATTGAAAAACAACAACAACCTCAACATTGAAAAACACCAACAAATTCAACAACAACTTCAACATTGAAAAACACCAACAAATTCAACAACAACCTCGAAATTGAAAAACACCAACAAATTCAACAACAACGTCAACATTGAAAAACAACAACAACCTCAACATTGAAAAACACCAACAAATTCAACAACAACCTCAACATTGAAAAACACCAACAAATTCAACAACAACCTCAACATTGAAAAACAACAACAACCTCAACATTGAAAAACACCAACAAATTCAACAACAACCTCAACATTGAAAAACAACAACAACCTCAACATTGAAAAACACCAACAAATTCAACAATAACCTCAACATTGAAAAACACCAACAAATTCAACAACAACCTCAGCATTGAAAAACAACAACAACCTCAACCTTGAAAAACACCAACAAAGTCAACAACAACCTCAACGTTGAAAAACAACAACAACCTCAACATTGAAAAACACCAACAAATTCAACAACAACTTCAACATTGAAAAACACCAACAAATTCAACAACAACCTCGAAATTGAAAAACACCAACAAATTCAACAACAACCTCAACATTGAAAAATAACAACAACCTCAACATTGAAAAACAAAAACAACCTCAACATTGAAAAACACCAACAAATTCAACAACAACCTCAACATTGAAAAATAACAACAACCTCAACATTGAAAAACAACAACAACCTCAACATTGAAAAACACCAACAAATTCAACAACAACCTCAACATTTAAAAACACCAACAAATTCAGCAACAACCTCAACATTGAAAAACAGCAACAAATTCAACAACAACTTCAACATTGAAAAACACCAACAAATTCAACAACAACCTCGACATTGAAAAACACCAACAAATACAACAACAACCTCAACATTGAAAAACAACAACAACCTCAACATTGATAAACACCAACAAATTCAACAACAACCTCAACAATGAAAACACCAACAAATTCAACAACAACCTCAACATTCAAAAACAACAACAACCTCAACATTGAAAAACAACAACAACCTCAACATTGAAAAACACCAACCAATTCAACAACAACCTGAACATTGAAAAACAACAACAACCTCAACATTGAAAAACACCAACAAATTCAACAACAACTTCAACATTGAAAAACACCAACAAATTCAACAACAACCTCAACATTGAAAAACAACAACAACCTCAACATTGAAAAACACCAACAAATTCAACAACAACCTCAACATTGAAAAACACCAACAAATTCAACATAAACCTCAACATTTAAAAACGCCAACAAATTCATCAACAACCTCAACATTGAAAAACACCAACAAATTCAACAATAACCTCAACATTGAAAAACAACAACAACCACAACATTGAAAAACACCAACAAATTCAACAATAACCTCAACATTGAAAAACACCAACAAATTCAGCAACAAACTCAACATTGAAAAGCAACAACAACCTCACCTTGAAAAACACCAACAAATTCAACAACAACCTCAACATTGAAAAACAACAACAACTTCAACATTGAAAAACACCAACAAATTCAACAACAACCTCAACATTGAAAAACACCAACAAATTCAACAACATCCCCAGCATTGAAAAACAACAACAACCTCAACATTGAAAAACACCAACAAATTCAACAACAACCTCAACATTGAAAAACAACAACAACCTCAACATTGAAAAACACCAACAAATTCAACAACAACTTCAACATTGAAAAACACCAACAAATTCAACAACAACCTCGAAATTGAAAAACACCAACAAATTCAACAACAACCTCAACATTGAAAAATAACAACAACCTCAACATTGAAAAACAACAACAACCTCAACATTGAAAAACACCAACAAATTCAACAACAACCTCAACATTGAAAAACAACAACAACCTCAACATAAAAAACACCAACAAATTCAACAACAACTTCAACATTGAAAAACACCAACAAATTCAACAACAACCTCGACATTGAAAAACACCATCAAATTCAACAACAACCTCAACATTGAAAAACAACAACAAATTCAACAATAACCTCAACATTGAAAAACAACAACAACCTCAACATTGAAAAACACCAACAAATTCAACAACATCCTCAACATTGAAAAACACCAACAAATTCAACAACAACCTCAACATTGAAAAACACCAACAAATTCAACAGCAACCTCAACATTGAAAAACAACAACAACCTCAACATTGAAAAACACCAACAAATTCAACAACAACCTCAACATTGAAAAACAACAAGAACCTCAACATAAAAAACACCAACCAATTCAACAACAACTTCAACATTGAAAAACACCAACAAATTCAACAACAACCTCGACATTGAAAAACACCATCAAATTCAGCAACAACCTCAACATTGAAAAACACCAACAAATTCAACAACAACCTCAACATTTAAAAACGCCAACAAATTCAACAACAACCTCCACATTGAACAACAACAACAACCTCAACATTGGAAAACACCAACAAATTCAACAACTACCTCAACATTGAAAAACAACAACAACCTCAACATTGAAAAACACCAACAAATTCAACAACAACCTCAACATTTAAAAACACCAACAAATTCAACAACAACTTCAACATTGAAAAACACCAACAAATTCAACAACAACCTCGACATTGAAAAACACCAACAAATTCAACAACAACCTCAACATTGAAAAACTACAACAACCTCAAAATTGAAAAACACCAACAAATACAACAACAACCTCAACATTGAAAAACAACAACAACCTCAACATTGAAAAACACCAACAAATTCAACAACATCCTCAACATTGAAAAACACCAACAAATTCAACAACAACCTCAACATTGAAAAACACCAACAAATTCAACAGCAACCTCAACATTGAAAAACAACAACAACCTCAACATTGAAAAACACCAACAAATTCAACAACAACCTCAACATTGAAAAACAACAAGAACCTCAACATAAAAAACACCAACCAATTCAACAACAACTTCAACATTGAAAAACACCAACAAATTCAACAACAACCTCGACATTGAAAAACACCATCAAATTCAGCAACAACCTCAACATTGAAAAACACCAACAAATTCAACAACAACCTCAACATTTAAAAACGCCAACAAATTCAACAACAACCTCCACATTGAACAACAACAACAACCTCAACATTGGAAAACACCAACAAATTCAACAACTACCTCAACATTGAAAAACAACAACAACCTCAACATTGAAAAACACCAACAAATTCAACAACAACCTCAACATTTAAAAACACCAACAAATTCAACAACAACTTCAACATTGAAAAACACCAACAAATTCAACAACAACCTCGACATTGAAAAACACCAACAAATTCAACAACAACCTCAACATTGAAAAACTACAACAACCTCAAAATTGAAAAACACCAACAAATACAACAACAACCTCAACATTGAAAAACAACAACAACCTCAACATTGAAAAACACCAACAAATTCAACAACAACCTCAACATTGAAAACACCAAGAAATTCAACAACAACCTCAACATTGAAAAACAACAACAACCTCAACATTGAAAAACAACAACAACCTCAACATTGAAAAGCACCAAACAATTCAACAACAACCTGAACATTGAAAAACAACAACAACTTCAACATTGAAAAACACCAACAAATTCAACAACAACTTCAACATTGAAAAACAACAACAAATTCAACAACAACCTCAACATTGAAAAACAACAACAACCTCAACATTGAAAAACACCAACAAATTCAACAACAACCCCAACATTGAAAAACACCAACAAATTCAACATAAACCTCAAAATTTAAAAACGCCAACAAATTCAACAACAACCACAACATTGAAAAACACCAACAAATTCAACAACAACCTCAACATTGAAAAACAACAACAACCTCAACATTGAAAAACAACAACAACCTCAACATTGAAAAACACCAACCAATTCAACAACAACCTGAACATTGAAAAACAACAACAACCTCAACATTGAAAAACACCAACAAATCAACAACAACTTCAACATTGAAAAACACCAACAAATTCAACAACAACCTCGAAATTGAAAAACACCAACAAATTCAACAACAACGTCAACATTGAAAAACAACAACCTCAACATTGAAAAACACCAACAAATTCAACAACAACCTCAACATTGAAAAACACCAACAAATTCAACAACAACCTCAACATTGAAAAACAACAACAACCTCAACATTGAAAAACACCAACAAATTCAACAACAACCTCAACATTGAAAAACAACAACAACCTCAAAATTGAAAAACACCAACAAATTCAACAATAACCTCAACATTGAAAAACACCAACAAATTCAACAACAACCTCAGCATTGAAAAACAACAACAACCTCAACCTTGAAAAACACCAACAAAGTCAACAACAACCTGAACGTTGAAAAACAACAACAACCTCAACATTGAAAAACACCAACAAATTCAACAACAACTTCAACATTGAAAAACACCAACAAATTCAACAACAACCTCGAAATTGAAAAACACCAACAAATTCAACAACAACCTCAACATTGAAAAATAACAACAACCTCAACATTGAAAAACAACAACAACCTCAACATTGAAAAACACCAACAAATTCAACAACCACCTCAACATTGAAAAACAACAACAACCTCAACATAAAAAACACCAACAAATTCAACAACAACTTCAACATTGAAAAACACCAACAAATTCAACAACAACCTCGACATTGAAAAAAAAATCAAATTCAACAACAACCTCAACATTGAAAAACACCAACAAATTCAACAACAACCTCCACATTGAACAATAACAACAACCTCAACATTGAAAAACACCAACAAATTCAACAACAACCTCAACATTGAAAAACACCAATCAATTCAACAACAACCTCCAGATTGAACAACAACAACAACCTCAACATTGAAAAACACCAACAAATTGAACAACAACCTCAACATTGAAAAACAACAACAACCTCAACATTGAAAAACAGCAACAAATTCAACAACAACCTCAACATTTAAAAACACCAACAAATTCAACAACAACCTCAACATTGAAAAACACCAACAAATTCAACAACAACTTCAACATTGAAAAACACCAACAAATTCAACAACAACCTCGACATTGAAAAACACCAACAAATTCAACAACAACCTCAACATTGAAAAACACCAATCAATTCAACAACAACCTCCAGATTGAACAACAACAACCTCAACATTGAAAAACACCAACAAATACAACAACAACCTCAACATTGAAAAACAACAACAACCTCAACATTGAAAAACACCAACAAATTCAACAACAACCTCAACAATGAAAACACCAACAAATTCAACAACAACCTCAACATTGAAAAACAACAACAACCTCAACATTGAAAAACAACAACAACCTCAACATTGAAAAACACCAACCAATTCAACAACAACCTGAACATTGAAAAACAACAACAACCTCAACATTGAAAAACACCAACAAATTCAACAACAACTTCAACATTGAAAAACACCAACAAATTCAACAACAACCTCGAAATTGAAAAACACCAACAAATTCAACAACAACGTCAACATTGAAAAACAACAACAACCTCAACATTGAAAAACACCAACAAATTCAACAACAACCTCAACATTGAAAAACACCAACAAATTCAACAACAACCTCAACATTGAAAAACAACAACAACCTCAACATTGAAAAACACCAACAAATTCAACAACAACCTCAACATTGAAAAACAACAACAACCTCAACATTGAAAAACACCAACAAATTCAACAATAACCTCAACATTGAAAAACACCAACAAATTCAACAACAACCTCAGCATTGAAAAACAACAACAACCTCAACCTTGAAAAACACCAACAAAGTCAACAACAACCTCAACATTGAAAAACACCAACAAATTCAACAACAACTTCAACATTAAAAAACACCAACAAATTCAACAACAACCTCGAAATTGAAAAACACCAACAAATTCAACAACAACCTCAACATTGAAAAATAACAACAACCTCAACATTGAAAAACAACAACAACCTCAACATTGAAAAACACCAACAAATTCAACAACAACCTCAACATTGAAAAATAACAACAACCTCAACATTGAAAAACAACAACAACCTCAACATTGAAAAATACCAACAAATTCAACAACAACCTCAACATTTAAAAACACCAACAAATTCAGCAACAACCTCAACATTGAAAAACACCAACAAATTCAACAACAACTTCAACATTGAAAAACAGCAACAAATTCAACAACAACCTCGACATTGAAAAACACCAACAAATACAACAACAACCTCAACATTGAAAAACAACAACAACCACAACATTGATAAACACCAACAAATTCAACAACAACCTCAACAATGAAAACACCAACAAATTCAACAACAACCTCAACATTCAAAAACAACAACAACCTCAACATTGAAAAACAACAACAACCTCAACATTGAAAAACACCAACCAATTCAACAACAACCTGAACATTGAAAAACAACAACAACCTCAACATTGAAAAACACCAACAAATTCAGCAACAACTTCAACATTGAAAAACACCAACAAATTCAACAACAACCTCAACATTGAAAAACAACAACAACCTCAACATTGAAAAACACCAACAAATTCAACAACAACCTCAACATTTAAAAACACCAACAAATTCAACAACAACCTCAACATTGAAAAACACCAACAAATTCAACAACAACCTCAACATTTGAAAACAACAACAACCTCAACATTGAAAAACACCAACAAATTCAACAACAACCTCAACATTGAAAAACAACAACAACCTCAACATCGAAAAACACCAGCAAATTCAACAACAACCTCAACATTGAAAAACACCAACAAATTCAACAGCAACCTCGACATTGCAAAACACCAACAAATTCAACAACAACCTCAACATTGAAAAACAACAACAACCTCAACATTGAAAAACACCAACAAATTCAACAACCACCTCAACATTGAAAAACAACAACAACCTCAACATAAAAAACACCAACAAATTCAACAACAACTTCAACATTGAAAAACACCAACAAATTCAACAACAACCTCGACATTGAAAAACACCATCAAATTCAACAACAACCTCAACATTGAAAAACACCAACAAATTCAACAACAACCTCCACATTGAACAATAACAACAACCTCAACATTGAAAAACACCAACAAATTCAACAACAACCTCAACATTGAAAAACAACAATCAATTCAACAACAACCTCCAGATTGAACAACAACAACAACCTCAACATTGAAAAACACCAACAAATTGAACAACAACCTCAACATTGAAAAACAACAACAACCTCAACATTGAAAAACAGCAACAAATTCAACAACAACCTCAACATTTAAAAACACCAACAAATTCAACAACAACCTCAACATTGAAAAACACCAACAAATTCAACAACAACTTCAACATTGAAAAACACCAACAAATTCAACAACAACCTCGACATTGAAAAACACCAACAAATTCAACAACAACCTCAACATTGAAAAACACCAATCAATTCAACAACAACCTCCAGATTGAACAACAACAACAACCTCAACATTGAAAAACAGCAACAAATACAACAACAACCTCAACATTGAAAAACAACAACAACCTCAACATTGAAAAACACCAACAAATTCAACAACAACCTCAACAATGAAAACACCAACAAATTCAACAACAACCTCAACATTGAAAAACAACAACAACCTCAACATTGAAAAACAACAACAACCTCAACATTGAAAAACACCAACAAATTCAACAACAACTTCAACATTGAAAAACACCAACAAATTCAACAACAACCTCGAAATTGAAAAACACCAACAAATTCAACAACAACGTCAGCATTGAAAAACAACAACAACCTCAACATTGAAAAACACCAACAAATTCAACAACAACCTCAACATTGAAAAACAACAACAACCTCAACATTGAAAAACACCAACAAATTCAACAACCACCTCAACATTGAAAAACAACAACAACCTCAACATAAAAAACACCAACAAATTCAACAACAACTTCAACATTGAAAAACACCAACAAATTCAACAACAACCTCGACATTGAAAAACACCATCAAATTCAACAACAACCTCAACATTGAAAAACACCAACAAATTCAACAACAACCTCCACATTGAACAATAACAACAACCTCAACATTGAAAAACACCAACAAATTCAACAACAACCTCAACATTGAAAAACAACAATCAATTCAACAACAACCTCCAGATTGAACAACAACAACAACCTCAACATTGAAAAACACCAACAAATTGAACAACAACCTCAACATTGAAAAACAACAACAACCTCAACATTGAAAAACAGCAACAAATTCAACAACAACCTCAACATTTAAAAACACCAACAAATTCAACAACAACCTCAACATTGAAAAACACCAACAAATTCAACAACAACTTCAACATTGAAAAACACCAACAAATTCAACAACAACCTCGACATTGAAAAACACCAACAAATTCAACAACAACCTCAACATTGAAAAACACCAATCAATTCAACAACAACCTCCAGATTGAACAACAACAACAACCTCAACATTGAAAAACAGCAACAAATACAACAACAACCTCAACATTGAAAAACAACAACAACCTCAACATTGAAAAACACCAACAAATTCAACAACAACCTCAACAATGAAAACACCAACAAATTCAACAACAACCTCAACATTGAAAAACAACAACAACCTCAACATTGAAAAACAACAACAACCTCAACATTGAAAAACACCAACAAATTCAACAACAACTTCAACATTGAAAAACACCAACAAATTCAACAACAACCTCGAAATTGAAAAACACCAACAAATTCAACAACAACGTCAGCATTGAAAAACAACAACAACCTCAACATTGAAAAACACCAACAAATTCAACAACAACCTCAACATTGAAAAACACCAACAAATTCAACAACAACCTCAACATTGAAAAACAACAACAACCTCAACATTGAAAAACACCAACAAATTCAACAACAACCTCAACATTGAAAAACAACAACAACCTCAACATTGAAAAACACCAACAAATTCAACAATAACCTCAACATTGAAAAACACCAACAAATTCAACAACAACCTCAGCATTGAAAAACAACAACAACCTCAACCTTGAAAAACACCAACAAAGTCAACAACAACCTCAACGTTGAAAAACAACAACAACCTCAACATTGAAAAACACCAACAAATTCAACAACAACTTCAACATTGAAAAACACCAACAAATTCAACAACAACCTCGAAATTGAAAAACACCAACAAATTCAACAACAACCTCAACATTGAAAAATAACAACAACCTCAACATTGAAAAACAACAACAACCTCAACATTGAAAAACACCAACAAATTCAACAACAACCTCAACATTGAAAAATAACAACAACCTCAACATTGAAAAACAACAACAACCTCAACATTGAAAAACACCAACAAATTCAACAACAACCTCAACATTTAAAAACACCAACAAATTCAGCAACAACCTCAACATTGAAAAACACCAACAAATTCAACAACAACTTCAACATTGAAAAACACCAACAAATTCAACAACAACCTCGACATTGAAAAACACCAACAAATACAACAACAACCTCAACATTGAAAAACAACAACAACCTCAACATTGATAAACACCAACAAATTCAACAACAACCTCAACAATGAAAACACCAACAAATTCAACAACAACCTCAACATTCAAAAACAACAACAACCTCAACATTGAAAAACAACAACAACCTCAACATTGAAAAACACCAACCAATTCAACAACAACCTGAACATTGAAAAACAACAACAACCTCAACATTGAAAAACACCAACAAATTCAACAACAACTTCAACGTTGAAAAACACCAACAAATTCAACAACAACCTCAACATTGAAAAACAACAACAACCTCAACATTGAAAAACACCAACAAATTCAACAACAACCTCAACATTGAAAAACACCAACAAATTCAACATAAACCTCAACATTTAAAAACGCCAACAAATTCATCAACAACCTCAACATTGAAAAACACCAACAAATTCAACAATAACCTCAACATTGAAAAACAACAACAACCACAACATTGAAAAACACCAACAAATTCAACAATAACCTCAACATTGAAAAACACCAACAAATTCAACAACAAACTCAACATTGAAAAGCAACAACAACCTCACCTTGAAAAACACCAACAAATTCAACAACAACCTCAACATTGAAAAACAACAACAACTTCAACATTGAAAAACACCAACAAATTCAACAACAACCTCAACATTGAAAAACACCAACAAATTCAACAACATCCCCAGCATTGAAAAACAACAACAACCTCAACATTGAAAAACACCAACAAATTCAACAACAACCTCAACATTGAAAAACAACAACAACCTCAACATTGAAAAACACCAACAAATTCAACAACAACTTCAACATTGAAAAACACCAACAAATTCAACAACAACCTCGAAATTGAAAAACACCAACAAATTCAACAACAACCTCAACATTGAAAAATAACAACAACCTCAACATTGAAAAACAACAACAACCTCAACATTGAAAAACACCAACAAATTCAACAACAACCTCAACATTGAAAAACAACAACAACCTCAACATAAAAAACACCAACAAATTCAACAACAACTTCAACATTGAAAAACACCAACAAATTCAACAACAACCTCGACATTGAAAAACACCATCAAATTCAACAACAACCTCAACATTGAAAAACAACAACAAATTCAACAATAACCTCAACATTGAAAAACAACAACAACCTCAACATTGAAAAACACCAACAAATTCAACAACATCCTCAACATTGAAAAACACCAACAAATTCAACAACAACCTCAACATTGAAAAACACCAACAAATTCAACAGCAACCTCAACATTGAAAAACAACAACAACCTCAACATTGAAAAACACCAACAAATTCAACAACAACCTCAACATTGAAAAACAACAAGAACCTCAACATAAAAAACACCAACCAATTCAACAACAACTTCAACATTGAAAAACACCAACAAATTCAACAACAACCTCGACATTGAAAAACACCATCAAATTCAGCAACAACCTCAACATTGAAAAACACCAACAAATTCAACAACAACCTCAACATTTAAAAACCCCAACAAATTCAACAACAACCTCCACATTGAACAACAACAACAACCTCAACATTGGAAAACACCAACAAATTCAACAACTACCTCAACATTGAAAAACAACAGCAACCTCAACATTGAAAAACACCAACAAATTCAACAACAACCTCAACATTTAAAAACACCAACAAATTCAACAACAACCTCAACATTGAAAATCACCAACAAATTCAACAACAACTTCAACATTGAAAAACACCAACAAATTCAACAACAACCTCGACATTGAAAAACACCAACAAATTCAACAACAACCTCAACATTGAAAAACTACAACAACCTCAAAATTGAAAAACACCAACAAATACAACAACAACCTCAACATTGAAAAACAACAACAACCTCAACATTGAAAAACACCAACAAATTCAACAACAACCTCAACATTGAAAACACCAAGAAATTCAACAACAACCTCAACATTGAAAAACAACAACAACCTCAACATTGAAAAACAACAACAACCTCAACATTGAAAAGCACCAAACAATTCAACAACAACCTGAACATTGAAAAACAACAACAACTTCAACATTGAAAAACACCAACAAATTCAACAACAACTTCAACATTGAAAAACAACAACAAATTCAACAACAACCTCAACATTGAAAAACAACAACAACCTCAACATTGAAAAACACCAACAAATTCAACAACAACCCCAACATTGAAAAACACCAACAAATTCAACATAAACCTCAAAATTTAAAAACGCCAACAAATTCAACAACAACCACAACATTGAAAAACACCAACAAATTCAACAACAACCTCAACATTGAAAAACAACAACAACCTCAACATTGAAAAACAACAACAACCTCAACATTGAAAAACACCAACCAATTCAACAACAACCTGAACATTGAAAAACAACAACAACCTCAACATTGAAAAACACCAACAAATCAACAACAACTTCAACATTGAAAAACACCAACAAATTCAACAACAACCTCGAAATTGAAAAACACCAACAAATTCAACAACAACGTCAACATTGAAAAACAACAACCTCAACATTGAAAAACACCAACAAATTCAACAACAACCTCAACATTGAAAAACACCAACAAATTCAACAACAACCTCAACATTGAAAAACAACAACAACCTCAACATTGAAAAACACCAACAAATTCAACAACAACCTCAACATTGAAAAACAACAACAACCTCAAAATTGAAAAACACCAACAAATTCAACAATAACCTCAACATTGAAAAACACCAACAAATTCAACAACAACCTCAGCATTGAAAAACAACAACAACCTCAACCTTGAAAAACACCAACAAAGTCAACAACAACCTCAACGTTGAAAAACAACAACAACCTCAACATTGAAAAACACCAACAAATTCAACAACAACTTCAACATTGAAAAACACCAACAAATTCAACAACAACCTCGAAATTGAAAAACACCAACAAATTCAACAACAACCTCAACATTGAAAAATAACAACAACCTCAACATTGAAAAACAACAACAACCTCAACATTGAAAAACACCAACAAATTCAACAACCACCTCAACATTGAAAAACAACAACAACCTCAACATAAAAAACACCAACAAATTCAACAACAACTTCAACATTGAAAAACACCAACAAATTCAACAACAACCTCGACATTGAAAAACACCATCAAATTCAACAACAACCTCAACATTGAAAAACACCAACAAATTCAACAACAACCTCCACATTGAACAATAACAACAACCTCAACATTGAAAAACACCAACAAATTCAACAACAACCTCAACATTGAAAAACACCAATCAATTCAACAACAACCTCCAGATTGAACAACAACAACAACCTCAACATTGAAAAACACCAACAAATTGAACAACAACCTCAACATTGAAAAACAACAACAACCTCAACATTGAAAAACAGCAACAAATTCAACAACAACCTCAACATTTAAAAACACCAACAAATTCAACAACAACCTCAACATTGAAAAACACCAACAAATTCAACAACAACTTCAACATTGAAAAACACCAACAAATTCAACAACAACCTCGACATTGAAAAACACCAACAATTTCAACAACAACCTCAACATTGAAAAACACCAATCAATTCAACAACAACCTCCAGATTGAACAACAACAACCTCAACATTGAAAAACACCAACAAATACAACAACAACCTCAACATTGAAAAACAACAACAACCTCAACATTGAAAAACACCAACAAATTCAACAACAACCTCAACAATGAAAACACCAACAAATTCAACAACAACCTCAACATTGAAAAACAACAACAACCTCAACATTGAAAAACAACAACAACCTCAACATTGAAAAACACCAACCAATTCAACAACAACCTGAACATTGAAAAACAACAACAACCTCAACATTGAAAAACACCAACAAATTCAACAACTTCAACATTGAAAAACACCAACAAATTCAACAACAACCTCGAAATTGAAAAACACCAACAAATTCAACAACAACGTCAACATTGAAAAACAACAACAACCTCAACATTGAAAAACACCAACAAATTCAACAACAACCTCAACATTGAAAAACACCAACAAATTCAACAACAACCTCAACATTGAAAAACAACAACAACCTCAACATTGAAAAACACCAACAAATTCAACAACAACCTCAACATTGAAAAACAACAACAACCTCAACATTGAAAAACACCAACAAATTCAACAATAACCTCAACATTGAAAAACACCAACAAATTCAACAACAACCTCAGCATTGAAAAACAACAACAACCTCAACCTTGAAAAACACCAACAAAGTCAACAACAACCTCAACATTGTAAAACACCAACAAATTCAACAACAACTTCAACATTGAAAAACACCAACAAATTCAACAACAACCTCGAAATTGAAAAACACCAACAAATTCAACAACAACCTCAACATTGAAAAATAACAACAACCTCAACATTGAAAAACAACAACAACCTCAACATTGAAAAACACCAACAAATTCAACAACAACCTCAACATTGAAAAATAACAACAACCTCAACATTGAAAAACAACAACAACCTCAACATTGAAAAATACCAACAAATTCAACAACAACCTCAACATTTAAAAACACCAACAAATTCAGCAACAACCTCAACATTGAAAAACACCAACAAATTCAACAACAACTTCAACATTGAAAAACAGCAACAAATTCAACAACAACCTCGACATTGAAAAACACCAACAAATACAACAACAACCTCAACATTGAAAAACAACAACAACCACAACATTGATAAACACCAACAAATTCAACAACAACCTCAACAATGAAAACACCAACAAATTCAACAACAACCTCAACATTCAAAAACAACAACAACCTCAACATTGAAAAACAACAACAACCTCAACATTGAAAAACACCAACCAATTCAACAACAACCTGAACATTGAAAAACAACAACAACCTCAACATTGAAAAACACCAACAAATTCAGCAACAACTTCAACATTGAAAAACACCAACAAATTCAACAACAACCTCAACATTGAAAAACAACAACAACCTCAACATTGAAAAACACCAACAAATTCAACAACAACCTCAACATTGAAAAACACCAACAAATTCAACATAAACCTCAACATTTAAAAACGCCAACAAATTCATCAACAACCTCAACATTGAAAAACACCAACAAATTCAACAATAACCTCAACATTGAAAAACAACAACAACCACAACATTGAAAAACACCAACAAATTCAACAACAACCTCAACATTGAAAAACACCAACAAATTCAACAACAAACTCAACATTGAAAAGCAACAACAATCTCACCTTGAAAAACACCAACAAATTCAACAACAACCTCAACATTGAAAAACACCAACAAATTCAACAACATCCCCAGCATTGAAAAACAACAACAACCTCAACATTGAAAAACACCAACAAATTCAACAACAACCTCAACATTGAAAAACAACAACAACCTCAACATTGAAAAACACCAACAAATTCAACAACAACTTCAACATTGAAAAACACCAACAAATTCAACAACAACCTCGAAATTGAAAGACACCAACAAATTCAACAACAACCTCAACATTGAAAAATAACAACAACCTCAACATTGAAAAACAACAACAACCTCAACATTGAAAAACACCAACAAATTCAACAACAACCTCAACATTGAAAAACAACAACAACCTCAACATAAAAAACACCAACAAATTCAACAACAACTTCAACATTGAAAAACACCAACAAATTCAACAACAACCTCGACATTGAAAAACACCATCAAATTCAACAACAACCTCAACATTGAAAAACAACAACAAATTCAACAATAACCTCAACATTGAAAAACAACAACAACCTCAACATTGAAAAACACCAACAAATTCAACAACATCCTCAACATTGAAAAACACCAACAAATTCAACAACAACCTCAACATTGAAAAACACCAACAAATTCAACAGCAACCTCAACATTGAAAAACAACAACAACCTCAACATTGAAAAACACAAACAAATTCAACAACAACCTCAAGATTGAAAACAACTACAACCTCAATATTGAAAAACACCAACAAATTCAACAACAACCTCAACATTGAAAAACACCAACAAATTCAACAACAACCTCAGCATTGATAAACAACAACAACCTCAACATTGAAAAACACCAACAAATTCAACAACAACCTCAACATTGAAAAACATCAACAACCTCAACATTGAAAAACACCAACAAATTCAACAACAACTTCAACATTGAAAAACACCAACAAATTCAACAACAACCTCGAAATTGAAAAACACCAACAAATTCAACAACAACCTCAACATTGAAAAATAACAACAACCTCAACATTGAAAAACAACAACAACCTCAACATTGTAAAACACCAACAAATTCAACAACAACCTCAACATTGAAAAACAACAAGAACCTCAACATAAAAAACACCAACCAATTCAACAACAACTTCAACATTGAAAAACACCAACAAATTCAACAACAACCTCGACATTGAAAAACACCATCAAATTCAGCAACAACCTCAACATTGAAAAACACCAACAAATTCAACAACAACCTCAACATTTAAAAACGCCAACAAATTCAACAACAACCTCCACATTGAACAACAACAACAACCTCAACATTGGAAAACACCAACAAATTCAACAACAACCTCAACATTGAAAAACAACAACAACCTCAACATTGAAAAACACCAACAAATTCAACAACAACCTCAACATTTAAAAACACCAACAAATTAAACAACAACCTCAACATTGAAAATCACCAACAAATTCAACAACAACTTCAACATTGAAAAACACCAACAAATTCAAGAACAACCTCGACATTGAAAAACACCAACAAATTCAACAACAACCTCAACTTTGAAAAACTACAACAACCTCAAAATTGAAAAACACCAACAAATACAACAACAACCTCAACATTGAAAAACAACAACAACCTCAACATTGAAAAACACCAACAAATTCAACAACAACCTCAACATTGAAAACACCAAGAAATTCAACAACAACCTCAACATTGAAAAACAACAACAACCTCAACATTGAAAAACAACAACAACCTCAACATTGAAAAGCACCAAACAATTCAACAACAACCTGAACATTGAAAAACAACAACAACTTCAACATTGAAAAACACCAACAAATTCAACAACAACTTCAACATTGAAAAACAACAACAAATTCAACAACAACCTCAACATTGAAAAACAACAACAACCTCAACATTGAAAAACACCAACAAATTCAACAACAACCCCAACATTGAAAAACACCAACAAATTCAACATAAACCTCAACATTTAAAAACGCCAACAAATTCAACAACAACCACAACATTGAAAAACACCAACAAATTCAACAACAACCTCAACATTGAAAAACAACAACAACCTCAACATTGAAAAACAACAACAACCTCAACATTGAAAAACACCAACCTATTCAACAACAACATGAACATTGAAAAACAACAACAACCTCAACATTGAAAAACACCAACAAATCAACAACAACTTCAACATTGAAAAACACCAACAAATTCAACAACAACGTCAACATTGAAAAACAACAACCTCAACATTGAAAAACACCAACAAATTCAACAACAACCTCAACATTGAAAAACACCAACAAATTCAACAACAACCTCAACATTGAAAAACAACAACAACCTCAACATTGAAAAACACCAACAAATTCAACAACAACCTCAACATTGAAAAACAACAACAACCTCAACATTGAAAAACACCAACAAATTCAACAATAACCTCAACATTGAAAAACACCAACAAATTCAACAACAACCTCAGCATTGAAAAACAACAACAACCTCAACCTTGAAAAACACCAACAAAGTCAACAACAACCTCAACGTTGAAAAACAACAACAACCTCAACATTGAAAAACACCAACAAAGTCAACAACAACTTCAACATTGAAAAACACCAACAAATTCAACAACAACCTCGAAATTGAAAAACACCAACAAATTCAACAACAACCTCAACATTGAAAAATAACAACAACCTCAACATTGAAAAACAACAACAACCTCAACATTGAAAAACACCAACAAATTCAACAACAACCTCAACATTGAAAAATAACAACAACCTCAACATTGAAAAACAACAACAACCTCAACATTGAAAAACACCAACAAATTCAACAACAACCTCAACATTTAAAAACACCAACAAATTCAGCAACAACCTCAACATTGAAAAACACCAACAAATTCAACAACAACTTCAACATTGAAAAACACCAACAAATTCAACAACAACCTCGACATTGAAAAACACCAACAAATACAACAACAACCTCAACATTGAAAAACAACAACAACCTCAACATTGATAAACACCAACAAATTCAACAACAACCTCAACAATGAAAACACCAACAAATTCAACAACAACCTCAACATTCAAAAACAACAACAACCTCAACATTGAAAAACAACAACAACCTCAACATTGAAAAACACCAACCAATTCAACAACAACCTGAACATTGAAAAACAACAACAACCTCAACATTGAAAAACACCAACAAATTCAACAACAACTTCAACATTGAAAAACACCAACAAATTCAACAACAACCTCAACATTGAAAAACAACAACAACCTCAACATTGAAAAACACCAACAAATTCAACAACAACCTCAACATTGAAAATCACCAACAAATTCAACATAAACCTCAACATTTAAAAACGCCAACAAATTCATCAAAAACCTCAACATTGAAAAACACCAACAAATTCAACAATAACCTCAACATTGAAAAACAACAACAACCACAACATTGAAAAACACCAACAAATTCAACAACAACCTCAACATTGAAAAACACCAACAAATTCAACAACAAACTCAACATTGAAAAGCAACAACAACCTCACCTTGAAAAACACCAACAAATTCAACAACAACCTCAACATTGAAAAACAACAACAACCTCAACATTGAAAAACACCAACAAATTCAACAACAACCTCAACATTGAAAAACACCAACAAATTCAACAACATCCCCAGCATTGAAAAACAACAACAACCTCAACATTGAAAAACACCAACAATTCAACAACAACCTCAACATTGAAAAACAACAACAACCTCAACATTGAAAAACACCAACAAATTCAACAACAACTTCAACATTGAAAAACACCAACAAATTCAACAACAACCTCGAAATTGAAAAACACCAACAAATTCAACAACAACCTCAACATTGAAAAATAACAACAACCTCAACATTGAAAAACAACAACAACCTCAACATTGAAAAACACCAACAAATTCAACAACAACCTCAACATTGAAAAACAACAACAACCTCAACATAAAAAACACCAACAAATTCAACAACAACTTCAACATTGAAAAACACCAACAAATTCAACAACAACCTCGACATTGAAAAACACCATCAAATTCAACAACAACCTCAACATTGAAAAACAACAACAAATTCAACAATAACCTCAACATTGAAAAACAACAACAACCTCAACATTGAAAAACACCAACAAATTCAACAACATCCTCAACATTGAAAAACACCAACAAATTCAACAACAACCTCAACATTGAAAAACACCAACAAATTCAACAGCAACCTCAACATTGAAAAACAACAACAACCTCAACATTGAAAAACACCAACAAATTCAACAACAACCTCAAGATTGAAAAACAACAACAACCTCAATATTGAAAAACACCAACAAATTCAAACAACAACCTCAACATTGAAAAACACCAACAAATTCAACAACAACCTCAGCATTGAAAAACAACAACAACCTCAACATTGAAAAACACCAACAAATTCAACAACAACCTCAACATTGAAAAACAACAACAACCTCAACATTGAAAAACACCAACAAATTCAACAACAACTTCAACATTGAAAAACACCAACAAATTCAACAACAACCTCGAAATTGAAAAACCACCAACAAATTCAACAACAACCTCAACATTTAAAAATAACAACAACCTCAACATTGAAAAACAACAACAACCTCAACATTGAAAAACACCAACAAATTCAACAACAACCTCAACATTGAAAAACAACAACAACCTCAACATAGAAAACACCAACAAATTCAACAACAACTTCAACATTGAAAAACACCAACAAATTCAACAACAACCTCGACATTGAAAAACACCATCAAATTCAGCAACAACCTCAACATTGAAAAACACCAACAAATTCAACAACAACCTCAACATTTAAAAACGCCAACAAATTCAACAACAACCTCCACATTGAACAACAACAACAACCTCAACATTGGAAAACACCAACAAATTCAACAACAACCTCAACATTGAAAAACAACAACAACCTCAACATTGAAAAACAACAACAACCTCAACATTGAAAAGCACCAAACAATTCAACAACAACCTGAACATTGAAAAGCAACAACAACTTCAACATTGAAAAACACCAACAAATTCAACAACAACTTCAACATTGAAAAACAACAACAAATTCAACAACAACCTCAACATTGAAAAACAACAACAACCTCAACATTGAAAAACACCAACAAATTCAACAACAACCCCAACATTGAAAAACACCAACAAATTCAACATAAACCTCAACATTTAAAAACGCCAACAAATTCAACAACAACCACAACATTGAAAAACACCAACAAATTCAACAACAACCTCAACATTGAAAAACAACAACAACCTCAACATTGAAAAACAACAACAACCTCAACATTGAAAAACACCAACCTATTCAACAACAACATGAACATTGAAAAACAACAACAACCTCAACATTGAAAAACACCAACAAATCAACAACAACTTCAACATTGAAAAACACCAACAAATTCAACAACAACCTCGAAATTGAAAAACACCAACAAATTCAACAACAACGTCAACATTGAAAAACAACAACCTCAACATTGAAAAACACCAACAAATTCAACAACAACCTCAACATTGAAAAACACCAACAAATTCAACAACAACCTCAACATTGAAAAACAACAACAACCTCAACATTGAAAAACACCAACAAATTCAACAACAACCTCAACATTGAAAAACAACAACAACCTCAACATTGAAAAACACCAACAAATTCAACAATAACCTCAACATTGAAAAACACCAACAAATTCAACAACAACCTCAGCATTGAAAAACAACAACAACCTCAACCTTGAAAAACACCAACAAAGTCAACAACAACCTCAACGTTGAAAAACAACAACAACCTCAACATTGAAAAACACCAACAAATTCAACAACAACTTCAACATTGAAAAACACCAACAAATTCAACAACAACCTCGAAATTGAAAAACACCAACAAATTCAACAACAACCTCAACATTGAAAAATAACAACAACCTCAACATTGAAAAACAACAACAACCTCAACATTGAAAAACACCATCAAATTCAACAACAACCTCAACATTGAAAAATAACAACAACCTCAACATTGAAAAACAACAACAACCTCAACATTGAAAAACACCAACAAATTCAACAACAACCTCAACATTTAAAAACACCAACAAATTCAGCAACAACCTCAACATTGAAAAACACCAACAAATTCAACAACAACTTCAACATTGAAAAACACCAACAAATTCAACAACAACCTCGACATTGAAAAACACCAACAAATACAACAACAACCTCAACATTGAAAAACAACAACAACCTCAACATTGATAAACACCAACAAATTCAACAACAACCTCAACAATGAAAACACCAACAAATTCAACAACAACCTCAACATTCAAAAACAACAACAACCTCAACATTGAAAAACAACAACAACCTCAACATTGAAAAACACCAACCAATTCAACAACAACCTGAACATTGAAAAACAACAACAACCTCAACATTGAAAAACACCAACAAATTCAACAACAACTTCAACATTGAAAAACACCAACAAATTCAACAACAACCTCAACATTGAAAAACAACAACAACCTCAACATTGAAAAACACCAACAAATTCAACAACAACCTCAACATTGAAAATCACCAACAAATTCAACATAAACCTCAAACATTTAAAAACGCCAACAAATTCATCAAAAACCTCAACATTGAAAAACACCAACAAATTCAACAATAACCTCAACATTGAAAAACAACAACAACCACAACATTGAAAAACACCAACAAATTCAACAACAACCTCAACATTGAAAAACACCAACAAATTCAACAACAAACTCAACATTGAAAAGCAACAACAACCTCACCTTGAAAAACACCAACAAATTCAACAACAACCTCAACATTGAAAAACAACAACAACCTCAACATTGAAAAACACCAACAAATTCAACAACATCCCCAGCATTGAAAAACAACAACAACCTCAACATTGAAAAACACCAACAAATTCAACAACAACCTCAACATTGAAAAACAACAACAACCTCAACATTGAAAAACACCAACAAATTCAACAACAACTTCAACATTGAAAAACACCAACAAATTCAGCAACAACCTCGAAATTGAGAAACACCAACAAATTCAACAACAACCTCAACATTGAAAAATAACAACAACCTCAACATTGAAAAACAACAACAACCTCAACATTGAAAAACACCAACAAAATCAACAACAACCTCAACATTGAAAAACAACAACAACCTCAACATAAAAAACACCAACAAATTCAACAACAACTTCAACATTGAAAAACACCAACAAATTCAACAACAACCTCGACATTGAAAAACACCATCAAATTCAACAACAACCTCAACATTGAAAAACAACAACAAATTCAACAATAACCTCAACATTGAAAAACAACAACAACCTCAACATTGAAAAACACCAACAAATTCAACAACATCCTCAACATTGAAAAACACCAACAAATTCAACAACAACCTCAACATTGAAAAACACCAACAAATTCAACAGCAACCTCAACATTGAAAAACAACAACAACCTCAACATTGAAAAACACCAACAAATTCAACAACAACCTCAAGATTGAAAAACAACAACAACCTCAATATTGAAAAACACCAACAAATTCAACAACAACCTCAACATTGAAAAACACCAACAAATTCAACAACAACCTCAGCATTGAAAAACAACAACAACCTCAACATTGAAAAACACCAACAAATTCAACAACAACCTCAACATTGAAAAACAACAACAACCTCAACATTGAAAAACACCAACCTATTCAACAACAACATGAACATTGAAAAACAACAACAACCTCAACATTGAAAAACACCAACAAATCAACAACAACTTCAACATTGAAAAACACCAACAAATTCAACAACAACCTCAACATTGAAAAACACCAACAAATTCAACAACAACCTCAACATTGAAAAACAACAACAACCTCAACATTGAAAAACACCAACAAATTCAACAACAACCTCAACATTGAAAAACAACAACAACCTCAACATTGAAAAACACCAACAAATTCAACAATAACCTCAACATTGAAAAACACCAACAAATTCAACAACAACCTCAGCATTGAAAAACAACAACAACCTCAACCTTGAAAAACACCAACAAAGTCAACAACAACCTCAACGTTGAAAAACAACAACAAACTCAACATTGAAAAACACCAACAAATTCAACAACAACTTCAACATTGAAAAACACCAACAAATTCAACAACAACCTCGAAATTGAAAAACACCAACAAATTCAACAACAACCTCAACATTGAAAAATAACAACAACCTCAACATTGAAAAACAACAACAACCTCAACATTGAAAAACACCAACAAATTCAACAACAACCTCAACATTGAAAAACAACAACAACCTCAACATAGAAAACACCAACAAATTCAACAACAACTTCAACATTGAAAAACACCAACAAATTCAACAACAACCTCGACATTGAAAAACACCATCAAATTCAGCAACAACCTCAACATTGAAAAACACCAACAAATTCAACAACAACCTCAACATTTAAAAACGCCAACAAATTCAACAACAACCTCCACATTGAACAACAACAACAACCTCAACATTGGAAAACACCAACAAATTCAACAACAACCTCAACATTGAAAAACAACAACAACCTCAACATTGAAAAACACCAACAAATTCAACAACAACTTCAACATTGAAAAACACCAACAAATTCAACAACAACCTCGAAATTGAAAAACACCAACAAATTCAACAACAACCTCAACATTGAAAAATAACAACAACCTCAACATTGAAAAACAACAACAACCTCAACATTGAAAAACACCAACAAATTCAACAACAACCTCAACATTGAAAAATAACAACAACCTCAACATTGAAAAACAACAACAACCTCAACATTGAAAAACACCAACAAATTCAACAACAACCTCAACATTTAAAAACACCAACAAATTCAGCAACAACCTCAACATTGAAAAACACCAACAAATTCAACAACAACTTCAACATTGAAAAACACCAACAAATTCAACAACAACCTCGACATTGAAAAACACCAACAAATACAACAACAACCTCAACATTGAAAAACAACAACAACCTCAACATTGATAAACACCAACAAATTCAACAACAACCTCAACAATGAAAACACCAACAAATTCAACAACAACCTCAACATTCAAAAACAACAACAACCTCAACATTGAAAAACAACAACAACCTCAACATTCAAAAACACCAACCAATTCAACAACAACCTGAACATTGAAAAACAACAACAACCTCAACATTGAAAAACACCAACAAATTCAACAACAACTTCAACATTGAAAAACACCAACAAATTCAACAACAACCTCAACATTGAAAAACAACAACAACCTCAACATTGAAAAACACCAACAAATTCAACAACAACCTCAACATTGAAAATCACCAACAAATTCAACATAAACCTCAACATTTAAAAACGCCAACAAATTCATCAAAAACCTCAACATTGAAAAACACCAACAAATTCAACAATAACCTCAACATTGAAAAACAACAACAACCACAACATTGAAAAACACCAACAAATTCAACAACAACCTCAACATTGAAAAACACCAACAAATTCAACAACAAACTCAACATTGAAAAGCAACAACAACCTCACCTTGAAAAACACCAACAAATTCAACAACAACCTCAACATTGAAAAACAACAACAACCTCAACATTGAAAAACACCAACAAATTCAACAACAACCTCAACATTGAAAAACACCAACAAATTCAACAACATCCCCAGCATTGAAAAACAACAACAACCTCAACATTGAAAAACACCAACAAATTCAACAACAACCTCAACATTGAAAAACAACAACAACCTCAACATTGAAAAACACCAACAAATTCAACAACAACTTCAACATTGAAAAACACCAACAAATTCAACAACAACCTCGAAATTGAAAAACACCAACAAATTCAACAACAACCTCAACATTGAAAAATAACAACAACCTCAACATTGAAAAACAACAACAACCTCAACATTGAAAAACACCAACAAATTCAACAACAACCTCAACATTGAAAAACAACAACAACCTCAACATAAAAAACACCAACAAATTCAACAACAACTTCAACATTGAAAAACACCAACAAATTCAACAACAACCTCGACATTGAAAAACACCATCAAATTCAACAACAACCTCAACATTGAAAAACAACAACAAATTCAACAATAACCTCAACATTGAAAAACAACAACAACCTCAACATTGAAAAACACCAACAAATTCAACAACATCCTCAACATTGAAAAACACCAACAAATTCAACAACAACCTCAACATTGAAAAACACCAACAAATTCAACAGCAACCTCAACATTGAAAAACAACAACAACCTCAACATTGAAAAACACCAACAAATTCAACAACAACCTCAAGATTGAAAAACAACAACCACCTCAATATTGAAAAACACCAACAAATTCAACAACAACCTCAACATTGAAAAACACCAACAAATTCAACAACAACCTCAGCATTGAAAAACAACAACAACCTCAACATTGAAAAACACCAACAAATTCAACAACAACCT
Source organism: Isurus oxyrinchus (assembly GCA_026770705.1). Taxonomy (NCBI): domain Eukaryota; kingdom Metazoa; phylum Chordata; class Chondrichthyes; order Lamniformes; family Lamnidae; genus Isurus; species Isurus oxyrinchus. The sequence continues at coordinate 456,315 of JANJGN010000381.1, forward strand.
CAACATTGAAAAACAACAACAACCTCAACATTGAAAAACACCAACAAATTCAAAAACAACTTCAACATTGAAAAACACCAACAAATTCAACAACAACCTCGAAATTGAAAAACACCAACAAATTCAACAACAACCTCAACATTTAAAAATAACAACAACCTCAACATTGAAAAACAACAACAACCTCAACATTGAAAAACACCAACAAATTCAACAACAACCTCAACATTGAAAAACAACAACAACCTCAACATAGAAAACACCAACAAATTCAACAACAACTTCAACATTGAAAAACACCAACAAATTCAACAACAACCTTGACATTGAAAAACACCATCAAATTCAGCAACAACCTCAACATTGAAAAACACCAACAAATTCAACAACAACCTCAACATTTAAAAACGCCAACAAATTCAACAACAACCTCACATTGAACAACAACAACAACCTCAACATTGGAAAACACCAACAAATTCAACAACAACCTCAACATTGAAAAACAACAACAACCTCAACATTGAAAAACACCAACAAATTCAACAACAACCTCAAAATTTAAAAACACCAACAAATTCAACAACAACCTCAACATTGAAAATCACCAACAAATTCAACAACAACTTCAACATTGAAAAACACCAACAAATTCAACAACAACCTCGACATTGAAAAACACCAACAAATTCAACAACAACCTCAACATTGAAAAACTACAACAACCTCAAAATTGAAAAACACCAACAAATACAACAACAACCTCAACATTGAAAAACAACAACAACCTCAACATTGAAAAACACCAACAAATTCAACAACAACCTCAACATTTAAAAACACCAACAAATTCAACAACAACCTCAACATTGAAAAACAACAACAACCTCAACATTGAAAAACACCAACAAATTCAACAACAACCTCAACATTGAAAAACACCAACAAATTCAACAACAACCTCAACATTGAAAAACAACAACAACCTCCACATTGAAAAACACCAACAAATTCAACAACAACCTCAACATTTAAAAACACCAACAAATTCAACAACAACCTCAACATTGAAAAACACCAACAAATTCAACAACAACCTCAACATTTGAAAACAACAACAACCTCAACATCGAAAAACACCAGCAAATTCAACAACAACCTCAACATTTAAAAACACCAACAAATTCAAGAACAACCTCAACATTGAAAAACACCAACAAATTCAACAACAACTTCAACATTGAAAAACACCAACAAATTCAACAACAACCTCAACATTGAAAACACCAAGAAATTCAACAACAACCTCAACATTGAAAAACAACAACAACCTCAACATTGAAAAACAACAACAACCTCAACATTGAAAAGCACCAAACAATTCAACAACAACCTGAACATTGAAAAACAACAACAACTTCAACATTGAAAAACACCAACAAATTCAACAACAACTTCAACATTGAAAAACAACAACAAATTCAACAACAACCTCAACATTGAAAAACAACAACAACCTCAACATTGAAAAACACCAACAAATTCAACAACAACCCCAACATTGAAAAACACCAACAAATTCAACATAAACCTCAACATTTAAAAACGCCAACAAATTCAACAACAACCACAACATTGAAAAACACCAACAAATTCAACAACAACCTCAACATTGAAAAACAACAACAACCTCAACATTGAAAAACAACAACAACCTCAACATTGAAAAACACCAACCAATTCAACAACAACATGAACATTGAAAAACAACAACAACCTCAACATTGAAAAACACCAACAAATCAACAACAACTTCAACATTGAAAAACACCAACAAATTCAAAAACAACCTCGAAATTGAAAAACACCAACAAATTCAACAACAACGTCAACATTGAAAAACAACAACCTCAACATTGAAAAACACCAACAAATTCAACAACAACCTCAACATTGAAAAACACCAACAAATTCAACAACAACCTCAACATTGAAAAACAACAACAACCTCAACATTGAAAAACACCAACAAATTCAACAACAACCTCAACATTGAAAAACAACAACAACCTCAACATTGAAAAACACCAACAAATTCAACAATAACCTCAACATTGAAAAACACCAACAAATTCAACAACAACCTCAGCATTGAAAAACAACAACAACCTCAACCTTGAAAAACACCAACAAAGTCAACAACAACCTCAACGTTGAAAAACAACAACAACCTCAACATTGAAAAACACCAACAAATTCAACAACAACTTCAACATTGAAAAACACCAACAAATTCAACAACAACCTCGAAATTGAAAAACACCAACAAATTCAACAACAACCTCAACATTGAAAAATAACAACAACCTCAACATTGAAAAACAACAACAACCTCAACATTGAAAAACACCAACAAATTCAACAACAACCTCAACATTGAAAAATAACAACAACCTCAACATTGAAAAACAACAACAACCTCAACATTGAAAAACACCAACAAATTCAACAACAACCTCAACATTTAAAAACACCAGCAAATTCAGCAACAACCTCAACATTGAAAAACACCAACAAATTCAACAACAACTTCAACATTGAAAAACACCAACAAATTCAACAACAACCTCGACATTGAAAAACACCAACAAATACAACAACAACCTCAACATTGAAAAACAACAACAACCTCAACATTGATAAACACCAACAAATTCAACAACAACCTCAACAATGAAAACACCAACAAATTAAACAACAACCTCAACATTCAAAAACAACAACAACCTCAACATTGAAAAACAACAACAACCTCAACATTGAAAAACACCAACCAATTCAACAACAACCTGAACATTGAAAAACAACAACAACCTCAACATTGAAAAACACCAACAAATTCAACAACAACTTCAACATTGAAAAACACCAACAAATTCAACAACAACCTCAACATTGAAAAACAACAACAACCTCAACATTGAAAAACACCAACAAATTCAACAACAACCTCAACATTGAAAATCACCAACAAATTCAACATAAACCTCAACATTTAAAAACGCCAACAAATTCATCAAAAACCTCAACATTGAAAAACACCAACAAATTCAACAATAACCTCAACATTGAAAAACAACAACAACCACAACATTGAAAAACACCAACAAATTCAACAACAACCTCAACATTGAAAAACACCAACAAATTCAACAACAAACTCAACATTGAAAAGCAACAACAACCTCACCTTGAAAAACACCAACAAATTCAACAACAACCTCAACATTGAAAAACAACAACAACCTCAACATTGAAAAACACCAACAAATTCAACAACAACCTCAACATTGAAAAACACCAACAAATTCAACAACATCCCCAGCATTGAAAAACAACAACAACCTCAACATTGAAAAACACCAACAAATTCAACAACAACCTCAACATTGAAAAACAACAACAACCTCAACATTGAAAAACACCAACAAATTCAACAACAACTTCAACATTGAAAAACACCAACAAATTCAACAACAACCTCGAAATTGAAAAACACCAACAAATTCAACAACAACCTCAACATTGAAAAATAACAACAACCTCAACATTGAAAAACAACAACAACCTCAACATTGAAAAACACCAACAAATTCAACAACAACCTCAACATTGAAAAACAACAACAACCTCAACATAAAAAACACCAACAAATTCAACAACAACTTCAACATTGAAAAACACCAACAAATTCAACAACAACCTCGACATTGAAAAACACCATCAAATTCAACAACAACCTCAACATTGAAAAACAACAACAAATTCAACAATAACCTCAACATTGAAAAATAACAACAACCTCAACTTTGAAAAACACCAACAAATTCAACAACATCCTCAACATTGAAAAACACCAACAAATTCAACAACAACCTCAACATTGAAAAACACCAACAAATTCAACAGCAACCTCAACATTGAAAAACAACAACAACCTCAACATTGAAAAACACCAACAAATTCAACAACAACCTCAAGATTGAAAAACAACAACAACCTCAATATTGAAAAACACCAACAAATTCAACAACAACCTCAACATTGAAAAACACCAACAAATTCAACAACAACCTCAGCATTGAAAAACAACAACAACCTCAACATTGAAAAACACCAACAAATTCAACAACAACCTCAACATTGAAAAACAACAACAACCTCAACATTGAAAAACACCAACAAATTCAACAACAACTTCAACATTGAAAAACACCAACAAATTCAACAACAACCTCGAAATTGAAAAACACCAACAAATTCAACAACAACCTCAACATTTAAAAATAACAACAACCTCAACATTGAAAAACAACAACAACCTCAACATTGAAAAACACCAACAAATTCAACAACAACCTCAACATTGAAAAACAACAACAACCTCAACATAGAAAACACCAACAAATTCAACAACAACCTCAACATTGAAAAACACCAACAAATTCAACAACAACCTCGACATTGAAAAACACCATCAAATTCAGCAACAACCTCAACATTGAAAAACACCAACAAATTCAACAACAACCTCAACATTTAAAAACGCCAACAAATTCAACAACAACCTCCACATTGAACAACAACAACAACCTCAACATTGGAAAACACCAACAAATTCAACAACAACCTCAACATTGAAAAACAACAACAACCTCAACATTGAAAAACACCAACAAATTCAACAACAACCTCAAAATTTAAAAACACCAACAAATTCAACAACAACCTCAACATTGAAAATCACCAACAAATTCAACAACAACTTCAACATTGAAAAACACCAACAAATTCAACAACAACCTCGACATTGAAAAACACCAACAAATTCAACAACAACCTCAACATTGAAAAACTACAACAACCTCAAAATTGAAAAACACCAACAAATACAACAACAACCTCAACATTGAAAAACAACAACAACCTCAACATTGAAAAACACCAACAAATTCAACAACAACCTCAACATTTAAAAACACCAACAAATTCAACAACAACCTCAACATTGAAAAACAACAACAACCTCAACATTGAAAAACACCAACAAATTCAACAACAACCTCAACATTGAAAAACACCAACAAATTCAACAACAACCTCAACATTGAAAAACAACAACAACCTCCACATTGAAAAACACCAACAAATTCAACAACAACCTCAACATTTAAAAACACCAACAAATTCAACAACAACCTCAACATTGAAAAACACCAACAAATTCAACAACAACCTCAACATTTGAAAACAACAACAACCTCAACATCGAAAAACACCAGCAAATTCAACAACAACCTCAACATTTAAAAACACCAACAAATTCAAGAACAACCTCAACATTGAAAAACACCAACAAATTCAACAACAACTTCAACATTGAAAAACACCAACAAATTCAACAACAACCTCAACATAAAAAACACCAACAAATTCAACAACAACTTCAACATTGAAAAACACCAACAAATTCAACAACAACCTCGACATTGAAAAACACCATCAAATTCAACAGCAACCTCAACATTGAAAAACACCAACAAATTCAAAAACAACCTCCACATTGAACAATAACAACAACCTCAACATTGAAAAACACCAACAAATTCAACAACAACCTCAACATTGAAAAACACCAATAAATTCAACAACAACCTCCAGATTGAACAACAACAACAACCTCAACATTGAAAAACACCAACAAATTCAACAACAACCTCAACATTGAAAAACAACAACGACCTCAACATTGAAAAACACCAACAAATTCAACAACAACCTCAACATTTAAAAACACCAACAAATTCAACAACAACCTCAACATTGAAAAACACCAACAAATTCAACAACAACTTCAACATTGAAAAACACCAACAAATTCAACAACAACCTTGACATTGAAAAACACCAACAAATTCAACAACATCCCCAGCATTGAAAAACAACAACAACCTCAAAATTGAAAAACACCAACAAATTCAACAACAACCTCAACATTGAAATACAACAACAACCTCAACATTGAAAAACACCAACAAATTCAACAACAACTTCAACATTGAAACACACAAACAAATTCAACAACAACCTCGAAATTGAAAAACACCAACAAATTCAACAACAACCTCAACATTGAAAAATAACAACAACGTCAACATTGAAAAACAACAACAACCTCAACATTGAAAAACACCAACAAATTCAACAACAACCTCCACATTGAACAATAACAACAACCTCAACATTGAAAAACACCAACAAATTCAACAACAACCTCAACATTGAAAAACACCAATAAATTCAACAACAACCTCCAGATTGAACAACAACAACAACCTCAACATTGAAAAGCTCCAAACAATTCAACAACAACCTGAACATTGAAAAACAACAACAACCTCAACATTGAAAAACACCAACAAATTCAACAACAACTTCAACATTGAAAAACACCAACAAATTCAACAACAACCTCAACATTGAAAAACAACAACAACCTCAACATTGAAAAACACCAACAAATTCAACAACAACCCCAACATTGAAAAACACCAACAAATTCAACATAAACCTCAACATTTAAAAACGCCAACAAATTCAACAACAACCACAACATTGAAAAACACCAACAACCACAACATTGAAAAACACCATCAAATTCAACAACAACCTCAACATTGAAAAACAACAACAACCTCAACATTGAAAAACACCAAGAAATTCAACAACAACCTCAACATTCAAAAACACCAACAAATTCAACAACAACCTCAGCATTGAAAAACAACAACAACCTCAACATTGAAAAACACCAACAAATTCAACAACAACCTCAACATTGAAAAACAACAACAACCTCAACATTGAAAAACACCAACAAATTCAACAACAACCTCAACAATGAAAACACCAAGAAATTCAACAACAACCTCAACATTGAAAAACACCAACAAATTCAACAACAACCTCAACATTGAAAAACAACAACAACCTCAACATCGAAAAACACCAGCAAATTCAACAACAACCTCAACATTTAAAAACAACAACAAATTCAACAACAACCTCAACATTGAAAAACACCAACAAATTCAACAACAACTTCAACATTGAAAAACACCAACAAATTCAACAACAACCTCAACATAAAAAACACCAACAAATTCAACAACAACTTCAACATTGAAAAACACCAACAAATTCAACAACAACCTCGACATTGAAAAACACCATCAAATTCAACAGCAACCTCAACATTGAAAAACACCAACAAATTCAACAACAACCTCCACATTGAACAATAACAACAACCTCAACATTGAAAAACACCAACAAATTCATCAACAACCTCAACATTGAAAAACACCAATAAATTCAACAACAACCTCCAGATTGAACAACAACAACCTCAACATTGAAAAACACCAACAAATTCAACAACAACCTCAACATTGAAAAACAACAACGACCTCAACATTGAAAAACACCAACAAATTCAACAACAACCTCAACATTTAAAAACACCAACAAATTCAACAACAACCTCAACATTGAAAAACACCAACAAATTCAACAACAACTTCAACATTGAAAAACACCAACAAATTCAACAACAACCTCGACATTGAAAAACACCAACAAATTCAACAACATCCCCAGCATTGAAAATCAACAACAACCTCGAAATTGAAAAACACCAACAAATTCAACAACAACCTCAACATTGAAAAATAACAACAACCTCAACATTGAAAAACAACAACAACCTCAACATTGAAAAACACCAACAAATTCAACAACAACCTCAACATTGAAAAAGAACAACAACCTCAACATAAAAAACACCAACAAATTCAACAACAACTTCAACATTGAAAAACACCAACAAATTCAACAACAACCTCGACATTGAAAAACACCATCAAATTCAACAACAACCTCAACATTGAAAAACGACAACAAATTCAGCAGTAACCTCAACATTGAAAAACAACAACAACCTCAAAATTGAAAAACACCAACAAATTCAACAACATCCACAACATTGAAAAACACCAACAAATTCAACAACAACCTCAACATTGAAAAACACCAACAAATTCAACAGCAACCTCAACATTGAAAAACAACAACAACCTCACATTGAAAAACACCAACAAATTCAACAACAACCTCAAGATTGAAAAACAACAACAACCTCAATATTGAAAAACACCAACAAATTCAACAACAACCTCAACATTGAAAAACACCAACAAATTCAACAACAACCTCAGCATTGAAAAACAACAACAACCTCAACATTGAAAAACACCAACAAATCCAACAACAACCTCAACATTGAAAAACAACAACAACCTCAACATTGAAAAACACCAACAAATTCAACAACAACTTCAACATTGAAAAACACCAACAAATTCAACAACAACCTCGAAATTGAAAAACACCAACAAATTCAACAACAACCTCAACATTTAAAAATAACAACAACCTCAACATTGAAAAACAACAACAACCTCAACATTGAAAAACACCAACAAATTCAACAAGAACCTCAACATTGAAAAACAACAACAACCTCAACATTGGAAAACACCAACAAATTCAACAACAACCTCAACATTGAAAAACAACAACAACCTCAACATTGAAAAACACCAACAAATTCAACAACAACCTCAACATTTAAAACACCAACAAATTCAACAACAACCTCAACATTGAAAAACACCAACAAATTCAAAAACAACTTCAACATTGAAAAACACCAACAAATTCAACAACCACCTCGACATTGAAAAACACCAACAAATTCAACAACAACCTCAACATTGAAAAACTACAACAACCTCAAAATTGAAAAACACCAACAAATACAACAACAACCTCAACATTGAAAAACAACAACAACCTCAACATTGAAAAACACCAACAAATTCAACAAAAACTTCAACATTGAAAAACACCAACAAATTCAACAACAACCTCAACATTGAAAAACAACAACAACCTCAACATTGAAAAACACCAACAAATTCAACATAAACCTCAACATTTAAAAACGCCAACAAATTCAACAACAACCACAACATTGAAAAACACCAACAAATTCAACAACTACCTCAACATTGAAAAACAACAACAACCACAACATTGAAAAACACCATCAAATTCAACAACAACCTCAAGATTGAAAAACAACAACAACCTCAACATTGAAAAACACCAAGAAATTCAACAACAACCTCAACATTCAAAAACACCAACAAATTCAACAACAACCTTAGCATTGAAAAACAACAACAACCTCAACATTGAAAAACACCAACAAATTCAACAACAACCTCAACATTGAAAAACAACAACAACCTCAACATTGAAAAACACCAACAAATTCAACAACAACCTCAACAATGAAAACACCAAGAAATTCAACAACAACCTCAACATTGAAAAACACCAACAAATTCAACAACAACCTCAACATTGAAAAACAACAACAACCTCAACATCGAAAAACACCAGCAAATTCAACAACAACCTCAACATTTAAAAACACCAACAAATTCAACAACAACCTCAACATTGAAAAACACCAACAAATTCAACAACAACTTCAACATTGAAAAACACCAACAAATTCAACAACAACCTCAACATAAAAAACACCAACAAATTCAACAACAACTTCAACATTGAAAAACACCAACAAATTCAACAACAACCTCGACATTGAAAAACACCATCAAATTCAACAGCAACCTCAACATTGAAAAACACCAACAAATTCAACAACAACCTCCACATTGAACAACAACAACAACCTCAACATTGAAAAACACCAAAAAATTCAACAACAACCTCAACATTGAAAAACACCAATAAATTCAACAACAACCTCCAGATTGAACAACAACAACAACCTCAACATTGAAAAACACCAACAAATTCAACAACAACCTCAACATTGAAAAACAACAACGACCTCAACATTGAAAAACACCAACAAATTCAACAACAACCTCAACATTTAAAAACACCAACAAATTCAACAACAACCTCAACATTGAAAAACACCAACAAATTCAACAACAACTTCAACATTGAAAAACACCAACAAATTCAACAACAACCTCGACATTGAAAAACACCAACAAATTCAACAACATCCCCAGCATTGAAAAACAACAACAACCTCAACATTGAAAAACACCAACAAATTCAACAACAACCTCAACATTGAAAAACAACAACAACCTCAACATGGAAAAACACCAACAAATTAAACAACAACTTCAACATTGAAAAACACCAACAAATTCAACAACAACCTCGAAATTGAAAAACACCAACAAATTCAACAACATCCTCAACATTGAAAAATAACAACAACCTCAACATTGAAAAACAACAACAACCTCAACATTGAAAAATACTAACAACTTCAACAACAACCTCAGCATTGAAAAACAACAACAACCTCAACATAAAAAACACCAACAAATTCAACAACAACTTCAACATTGAAAAACACCAACAAATTCAACAACAACCTCGACATTGAAAAACACCATCAAATTCAACAACAACCTCAACATTGAAAAACAACAACAAATTCAACAATAACCTCAACATTGAAAAACAACAACAACCTCAACATTGAAAAACACCAACAAATTCAACAACACCCACAACATTGAAAAACACCAACAAATTCAACAACAACCTCAACATTGAAAAACACCAACAAATTCAACAGCAATCTCAACATTGAAAAACAACAACAACCTCAACATTGAAAAACACCAACAAATTCAACAACAACCTCAAGATTGAAAAACAACAACAACCTCAATATTGAAAAACACCAACAAATTCAACAACAACCTCAACATTGAAAAACACCAACAAATTCAACAACAACCTCAGCATTGAAAAACAACAACAACCTCAACATTGAAAAACACCAACAAATTCAACAACAACCTCAACATTGAAAAACAACAACAACCTCAAATTGAAAAACACCAACAAATTCAACAACAACTTCAACATTGAAAAACACCAACAAATTCAACAACAACCTCGAAATTGAAAAACACCAACAAATTCAACACCAACCTCAACATTTAAAAATAACAACAACCTCAACATTGAAAAACAACAACAACCTCAACATTGAAAAACACCAACAAATTCAACAACAACCTCAACATTGAAAAACAACAACAACCTCAACATAAAAAACACCAACAAATTCAACAACAACTTCAACATTGAAAAACACCAACAAATTCAACAACAACCTCGACATTGAAAAACACCATCAAATTCAACAGCAACCTCAACATTGAAAAACACCAACAAATTCAACAACAACCTCCACATTGAACAATAACAACAACCTCAACATTGAAAAACACCAACAAATTCAACAACAACCTCAACATTGAAAAACACCAATAAATTCAACAACAACCTCCAGATTGAACAACAACAACAACCTCAACATTGAAAAACACCAACAAATTCAACAACAACCTCAACATTGAAAAACAACAACGACCTCAACATTGAAAAACACCAACAAATTCAACAACAACCTCAACATTTAAAAACACCAACAAATTCAACAACAACCTCAACATTGAAAAACACCAACAAATTCAACAACAACTTCAACATTGAAAAACACCAACAAATTCAGCAACAACCTCGACATTGAAAAACACCAACAAATTCAACAACATCCCCAGCATTGAAAAACAACAACAACCTCAACATTGAAAAACACCAACAAATTCAACAACAACCTCAACATTGAAAAACAACAACAACCTCAACATTGAAAAACACCAACAAATTCAACAACAACTTCAACATTGAAAAACACCAAGAAGTTCAACAACAACCTCGAAATTGAAAAACACCAACAAATTCAACAACAACCTCAACATTGAAAAATAACAACAACCTCAACATTGAAAAACAACAACAACCTCAACATTGAAAAACACCAACAAATTCAACAACAACCTCAACATTGAAAAAGAACAACAACCTCAACACAAAAAACACCAACAAATTCAACAACAACTTCAACATTGAAAAACACCAACGAATTCAACAACAACCTCGACATTGAAAAACACCATCAAATTCAACAACAACCTCAACATTGAAAAACGACAACAAATTCAACAATAACCTCAACATTGAAAAACAACAACAACCTCAACATTGAAAAACACCAACAAATTCAACAACATCCACAACATTGAAAAACACCAACAAATTCAACAACAACCTCAACGTTGAAAAACACCAACAAATTCAACAGCAACCTCAACATTGAAAAACAACAACAACCTCAACATTGAAAAACGCCAACAAATTCAACAACAACCTCAAGATTGAAAAACAACAGCAACCTCAATATTGAAAAACACCAACAAATTCAACAACAACCTCAACTTTGAAAAACACCAACAAATTCAACAACAACCTCAGCATTGAAAAACAACAACAACCTCAACATTGAAAAACACCAACAAATTCAACAACAACCTCAACATTGAAAAACAACAACAACCTCAACATTGAAAAACACCAACAAATTCAACAACAACTTCAACATTGAAAAACACCAACAAATTCAACAACAACCTCGAAATTGAAAAACACCAACAAATTCAACAACAACCTCAACATTTAAAAATAACAACAACCTCAACATTGAAAAACAACAACAACCTCAACATTGAAAAACACCAACAAATTCAACAACAACCTCAACATTGAAAAACAACAACAACCTCAACATAAAAAACACCAACAAATTCAACAACAACTTCAACATTGAAAAACACCAACAAATTCAACAACAACCTCGACATTGAAAAGCACCATCAAATTCAGCAACAACCTCAACATTGAAAAACACCAACAAATTCAACAACAACCTCAACATTTAAAAACGCCAACAAATTCAACAACAACCTCCACATTGAACAACAATAACAACCTCAACATTGGAAAACACCAACAAATTCAACAACAACCTCAACATTGAAAAACAACAACAACCTCAACATTGAAAAACACCAACAAATTCAACAACAACCTCAACATTTAAAAACACCAACAAATTCAACAACAACCTCAACATTGAAAAATACCAACAAATTCAACAACAACTTCAACATTGAAAAACACCAACAAATTCAACAACCACCTCGACATTGAAAAACACCAACAAATTCAACAACAACCTCAACATTGAAAAACTACAACAACCTAAAAATTGAAAAACACCAACAAATACAACAACAACCTCAACATTGAAAAACAACAACAACCTCAACATTGAAAAACACCAACAAATTCAACAACAACCTCAACATTGAAAACACCAAGAAATTCAACAACAACCTCAACATTGAAAAACAACAACAACCTCAACATTGAAAAACAACAACAACCTCAACATTGAAAAGCACCAACCAATTCAACAACAACCTGAACATTGAAAAACAACAACAACCTCCACATTGAAAAAGACCAACAAATTCAACAACAACTTCAACATTGAAAAACACCAACAAATTCAACAACAACCTCAACATTGAAAAACAACAACAACCTCAACATTGAAAAACACCAACAAATTCAACAACAACCCCAACATTGAAAAACACCAACAAATTCAACATAAACCTCAACATTTAAAAACGCCAACAAATTCAACAACAACCACAACATTGAAAAACACCAACAAATTCAACAACAACCTCAACATTGAAAAACAACAACAACCTCAACATTGAAAAACACCATCAAATTCAACAACAACCTCAACATTGAAAAACAACAACAACCTCAACATTGAAAAACACCAAGAAATTCAACAACAACCTCAACATTCAAAAACACCAAAAAATTCAACAACAACCTCAGCATTGAAAAACAACAACAACCTCAACATTGAAAAACACCAACAAATTCAACAACAACCTCAACATTGAAAAACAACAACAACCTCAACATTGAAAAACACCAACAAATTCAACAACAACCTCAACAATGAAAACACCAAGAAATTCAACAACAACCTCAACATTGAAAAACACCAACAAATTCAACAACAACCTCAACATTGAAAAACAACAACAACCTCAACATCGAAAAACACCAGCAAATTCAACAACAACCTCAACATTTAAAAACACCAACAAATTCAACAACAACCTCAACATTGAAAAACAACAACAACCTCAACATAAAAAACACCAACAAATTCAACAACAACTTCAACATTGAAAAACACCAACAAATTCAACAACAACCTCGACATTGAAAAACACCATCAAATTCAACAACAACCTCAACATTGAAAAACAACAACAAATTCAACAATAACCTCAACATTGAAAAACAACAACAACCTCAACATTGAAAAACACCAACAAATTCAACAACATCCACAACATTGAAAAACACCAACAAATTCAACAACAACCTCAACATTGAAAAACACCAACAAATTCAACAGCAACCTCAACATTGAAAAACAACGACAACCTCAACATTGAAAAACACCAACAAATTCAACAACAACCTCAAGATTGAAAAACAACAGCAACCTCAATATTGAAAAACACCAACAAATTCAACAACAACCTCAACATTGAAAAACACCAACAAATTCAACAACAAGCTCAGCATTGAAAAACAACAACAACCTCAACATTGAAAAACACCAACAAATTCAACAACAACCTCAACATTGAAAAACAACAACAACCTCAACATTGAAAAACACCAACAAATTCAACAACAACTTCAACATTGAAAAACACCAACAAATTCAACAACAACCTCGAAATTGAAAAACACCAACAAATTCAACAACAACCTCAACATATAAAAATAACAACAACCTCAACATTGAAAAACAACAACAACCTCAACATTGAAAAACACCAACAAATTCAACAACAACCTCAACATTGAAAAACAAAAACAACCTCAACATAAAAAACACCAACAAATTCAACAACAACTTCAACATTGAAAAACACCAACAAATTCAACAACAACCTCGACATTGAAAAGCACCATCAAATTCAGCAACAACCTCAACATTGAAAAACACCAACAAATTCAACAACAACCTCAACATTTAAAAACGCCAACAAATTCAACAACAACCTCCACATTGAACAACAACAACAACCTCAACATTGGAAAACACCAACAAATTCAACAAAAACCTCAACATTGAAAAACAACAACAACTTCAACATTGAAAAACACCAACAAATTCAACAACAACCTCGACATTGAAAAGCACCATCAAATTCAGCAACAACCTCAACATTGAAAAACACCAACAAATTCAACAACAACCTCAACATTTAAAAACGCCAAAAATTCAACAACAACCTCCACATTGAACAACAACAACAACCTCAACATTGGAAAACACCAACAAATTCAACAACAACCTCAACATTGAAAAACAACAACAACCTCAACATTGAAAAACACCAACAAATTCAACAACAACCTCAACATTTAAAAACACCAACAAATTCAACAACAACCTCAACATTGAAAAACACCAACAAATTCAACAACAACATCAACATTGAAAAACACCAACAAATTCAACAACAACCTCGACATTGAAAAACACCAACAAATTCAACAACAACCTCAACATTGAAAAACTACAACAACCTCAAAATTGAAAAACACCAACAAATACAACAACAACCTCAACATTGAAAAACAACAACAACCTCAACATTGAAAAACACCAACAAATTCAACAACAACCTCAACATTGAAAACACCAAGAAATTCAACAACAACTTCAACATTGAAAAACAACAACAACCTCCACATTGAAAAACAACAACAACCTCAACATTGAAAAGCACCAACCAATTCAACAACAACCTGAACATTGAAAAACAACAACAACCTCAACATTGAAAAACACCAACAAATTCAACAACAACGTCAACATTGAAAAACACCAACAAATTCAACAACAACCTCAACATTGAAAAACAACAACAACCTCAACATTGAAAAACACCAACAAATTCATCAACAACCCCAACATTGAAAAACACCAACAAATTCAACATAAACCTCAACATTTAAAAACGCCAACAAATTCAACAACAACCACAACATTGAAAAACGCCAACAAATTCAACAACAACCTCAACATTGAAAAACAACAACAACCTCAACATTGAAAAACACCATCAAATTCAACAACAACCTCAACATTGAAAAACAACAACAACCTCAACATTGAAAAACACCAAGAAATTCAACAACAACCTCAACATTCAAAAACACCAACAAATTCAACAACAACCTCAGCATTGAAAAACAACAACAACCTCAACATTGAAAAACACCAACAAATTCAACAACAACCTCAACATTTAAAAACACCAACAAATTCAACAACAACCTCAACATTGAAAAACACCAACAAATTCAACAACAACTTCAACATTGAAAAACACCAACAAATTCAACAACAACCTCGACATTGAAAAACACCATCAAATTCAACAACAACCTCAACATTGAAAAACGACAACAAATTCAACAATAACCTCAACATTGAAAAACAACAACAACCTCAACATTGAAAAACACCAACAAATTCAACAACATCCACAACATTGAAAAACACCAACAAATTCAACAACAACCTCAACGTTGAAAAACACCAACAAATTCAACAGCAACCTCAACATTGAAAAACAACAACAACCTCAACATTGAAAAACGCCAACAAATTCAACAACAACCTCAAGATTGAAAAACAACAGCAACCTCAATATTGAAAAACACCAACAAATTCAACAACAACCTCAACTTTGAAAAACACCAACAAATTCAACAACAACCTCAGCATTGAAAAACAACAACAACCTCAACATTGAAAAACACCAACAAATTCAACAACAACCTCAACATTGAAAAACAACAACAACCTCAACATTGAAAAACACCAACAAATTCAACAACAACTTCAACATTGAAAAACACCAACAAATTCAACAACAACCTCGAAATTGAAAAACACCAACAAATTCAACAACAACCTCAACATTTAAAAATAACAACAACCTCAACATTGAAAAACAACAACAACCTCAACATTGAAAAACACCAACAAATTCAACAACAACCTCAACATTGAAAAACAACAACAACCTCAACATAAAAAACACCAACAAATTCAACAACAACTTCAACATTGAAAAACACCAACAAATTCAACAACAACCTCGACATTGAAAAGCACCATCAAATTCAGCAACAACCTCAACATTGAAAAACACCAACAAATTCAACAACAACCTCAACATTTAAAAACGCCAACAAATTCAACAACAACCTCCACATTGAACAACAATAACAACCTCAACATTGGAAAACACCAACAAATTCAACAACAACCTCAACATTGAAAAACAACAACAACCTCAACATTGAAAAACACCAACAAATTCAACAACAACCTCAACATTTAAAAACACCAACAAATTCAACAACAACCTCAACATTGAAAAATACCAACAAATTCAACAACAACTTCAACATTGAAAAACACCAACAAATTCAACAACCACCTCGACATTGAAAAACACCAACAAATTCAACAACAACCTCAACATTGAAAAACTACAACAACCTAAAAATTGAAAAACACCAACAAATACAACAACAACCTCAACATTGAAAAACAACAACAACCTCAACATTGAAAAACACCAACAAATTCAACAACAACCTCAACATTGAAAACACCAAGAAATTCAACAACAACCTCAACATTGAAAAACAACAACAACCTCAACATTGAAAAACAACAACAACCTCAACATTGAAAAGCACCAACCAATTCAACAACAACCTGAACATTGAAAAACAACAACAACCTCCACATTGAAAAAGACCAACAAATTCAACAACAACTTCAACATTGAAAAACACCAACAAATTCAACAACAACCTCAACATTGAAAAACAACAACAACCTCAACATTGAAAAACACCAACAAATTCAACAACAACCCCAACATTGAAAAACACCAACAAATTCAACATAAACCTCAACATTTAAAAACGCCAACAAATTCAACAACAACCACAACATTGAAAAACACCAACAAATTCAACAACAACCTCAACATTGAAAAACAACAACAACCTCAACATTGAAAAACACCATCAAATTCAACAACAACCTCAACATTGAAAAACAACAACAACCTCAACATTGAAAAACACCAAGAAATTCAACAACAACCTCAACATTCAAAAACACCAAAAAATTCAACAACAACCTCAGCATTGAAAAACAACAACAACCTCAACATTGAAAAACACCAACAAATTCAACAACAACCTCAACATTGAAAAACAACAACAACCTCAACATTGAAAAACACCAACAAATTCAACAACAACCTCAACAATGAAAACACCAAGAAATTCAACAACAACCTCAACATTGAAAAACACCAACAAATTCAACAACAACCTCAACATTGAAAAACAACAACAACCTCAACATCGAAAAACACCAGCAAATTCAACAACAACCTCAACATTTAAAAACACCAACAAATTCAACAACAACCTCAACATTGAAAAACAACAACAACCTCAACATAAAAAACACCAACAAATTCAACAACAACTTCAACATTGAAAAACACCAACAAATTCAACAACAACCTCGACATTGAAAAACACCATCAAATTCAACAACAACCTCAACATTGAAAAACAACAACAAATTCAACAATAACCTCAACATTGAAAAACAACAACAACCTCAACATTGAAAAACACCAACAAATTCAACAACATCCACAACATTGAAAAACACCAACAAATTCAACAACAACCTCAACATTGAAAAACACCAACAAATTCAACAGCAACCTCAACATTGAAAAACAACGACAACCTCAACATTGAAAAACACCAACAAATTCAACAACAACCTCAAGATTGAAAAACAACAGCAACCTCAATATTGAAAAACACCAACAAATTCAACAACAACCTCAACATTGAAAAACACCAACAAATTCAACAACAAGCTCAGCATTGAAAAACAACAACAACCTCAACATTGAAAAACACCAACAAATTCAACAACAACCTCAACATTGAAAAACAACAACAACCTCAACATTGAAAAACACCAACAAATTCAACAACAACTTCAACATTGAAAAACACCAACAAATTCAACAACAACCTCGAAATTGAAAAACACCAACAAATTCAACAACAACCTCAACATATAAAAATAACAACAACCTCAACATTGAAAAACAACAACAACCTCAACATTGAAAAACACCAACAAATTCAACAACAACCTCAACATTGAAAAACAAAAACAACCTCAACATAAAAAACACCAACAAATTCAACAACAACTTCAACATTGAAAAACACCAACAAATTCAACAACAACCTCGACATTGAAAAGCACCATCAAATTCAGCAACAACCTCAACATTGAAAAACACCAACAAATTCAACAACAACCTCAACATTTAAAAACGCCAACAAATTCAACAACAACCTCCACATTGAACAACAACAACAACCTCAACATTGGAAAACACCAACAAATTCAACAAAAACCTCAACATTGAAAAACAACAACAACTTCAACATTGAAAAACACCAACAAATTCAACAACAACCTCGACATTGAAAAGCACCATCAAATTCAGCAACAACCTCAACATTGAAAAACACCAACAAATTCAACAACAACCTCAACATTTAAAAACGCCAAAAATTCAACAACAACCTCCACATTGAACAACAACAACAACCTCAACATTGGAAAACACCAACAAATTCAACAACAACCTCAACATTGAAAAACAACAACAACCTCAACATTGAAAAACACCAACAAATTCAACAACAACCTCAACATTTAAAAACACCAACAAATTCAACAACAACCTCAACATTGAAAAACACCAACAAATTCAACAACAACATCAACATTGAAAAACACCAACAAATTCAACAACAACCTCGACATTGAAAAACACCAACAAATTCAACAACAACCTCAACATTGAAAAACTACAACAACCTCAAAATTGAAAAACACCAACAAATACAACAACAACCTCAACATTGAAAAACAACAACAACCTCAACATTGAAAAACACCAACAAATTCAACAACAACCTCAACATTGAAAACACCAAGAAATTCAACAACAACTTCAACATTGAAAAACAACAACAACCTCCACATTGAAAAACAACAACAACCTCAACATTGAAAAGCACCAACCAATTCAACAACAACCTGAACATTGAAAAACAACAACAACCTCAACATTGAAAAACACCAACAAATTCAACAACAACGTCAACATTGAAAAACACCAACAAATTCAACAACAACCTCAACATTGAAAAACAACAACAACCTCAACATTGAAAAACACCAACAAATTCATCAACAACCCCAACATTGAAAAACACCAACAAATTCAACATAAACCTCAACATTTAAAAACGCCAACAAATTCAACAACAACCACAACATTGAAAAACGCCAACAAATTCAACAACAACCTCAACATTGAAAAACAACAACAACCTCAACATTGAAAAACACCATCAAATTCAACAACAACCTCAACATTGAAAAACAACAACAACCTCAACATTGAAAAACACCAAGAAATTCAACAACAACCTCAACATTCAAAAACACCAACAAATTCAACAACAACCTCAGCATTGAAAAACAACAACAACCTCAACATTGAAAAACACCAACAAATTCAACAACAACCTCAACATTTAAAAACACCAACAAATTCAACAACAACCTCAACATTGAAAAACACCAACAAATTCAACAACAACTTCAACATTGAAAAACACCAACAAATTCAACAACAACCTCGACATTGAAAAACACCAACAAATTCAACAACAACCTCAACATTGAAAAACTACAACAACCTCAAAATTGAAAAACACCAACAAATACAACAACAACCTCAACATTGAAAAACAACAACAACCACAACATTGAAAAACACCAACAAATTCAACAACAACCTCAACATTGAAAACACCAAGAAATTCAACAACAAACTCAACATTGAAAAACAACAACAACCTCCACATTGAAAAACAACAACAACCTCAACATTGAAAAGCACCAACCAATTCAGCAACAACCTGAACATTGAAAAACAACAACAACCTCAACATTGAAAAACACCAACAAATTCAACAACAACTTCAACATTGAAAAACACCAACAAATTCAACAACAACCTCAACATTGAAAAACAACAACAACCTCAACATTGAAAAACACCAACAAATTCAACAACAACCCCAACATTGAAAAACACCAACAAATTCAACATAAATCTCAACATTTAAAAACGCCAACAAATTCAACAACAACCACAACATTGAAAAACACCAACAAATTCAACAACAACCTCAACATTGAAAAACAACAACAACCTCAACATTGAAAAACACCATCAAATTCAACAACAACCTCAACATTGAAAAACAACAACAACCTCAACATTGAAAAACACCAACAAATTCAACAACAACCTCAACAATGAAAACACCAAGAAATTCAACAACAACCTCAACATTGAAAAACACCAACAAATTCAACAACAACCTCAACATTGAAAAACAACAACAACCTCAACATCGAAAAACACCAGCAAATTCAACAACAACCTCAACATTTAAAAACACCAACAAATTCAACAACAACCTCAACATTGAAAAGCAACAACAACCTCAACATAAAAAACATCAACAAATTCAACAACAACTTCAACATTGAAAAACACCAACAAATTCAACAACAACCTCAACATTGAAAAACAACAACAACCTCAACATTGAAAAACACCAACAAATTCAACAACAACCTCAACATTTAAAAACACCAACAAATTCAACAACAACCTCAACATTGAAAAACACCAACAAATTCAACAACAACATCAACATTGAAAAACACCAACAAATTCAACAACAACCTCGACATTGAAAAACACCAACAAATTCAACAACAACCTCAACATTGAAAAACTACAACAACCTCAAAATTGAAAAACACCAACAAATACAACAACAACCTCAACATTGAAAAACAACAACAACCTCAACATTGAAAAACACCAACAAATTCAACAACAACCTCAACATTGAAAACACCAAGAAATTCAACAACAACTTCAACATTGAAAAACAACAACAACCTCCACATTGAAAAACAACAACAACCTCAACATTGAAAAGCACCAACCAATTCAACAACAACCTGAACATTGAAAAACAACAACAACCTCAACATTGAAAAACACCAACAAATTCAACAACAACGTCAACATTGAAAAACACCAACAAATTCAACAACAACCTCAACATTGAAAAACAACAACAACCTCAACATTGAAAAACACCAACAAATTCAACAACAACCCCAACATTGAAAAACACCAACAAATTCAACATAAACCTCAACATTTAAAAACGCCAACAAATTCAACAACAACCACAACATTGAAAAACGCCAAAAAATTCAACAACAACCTCAACATTGAAAAACAACAACAACCTCAACATTGAAAAACACCATCAAATTCAACAACAACCTCAACATTGAAAAACAACAACAACCTCAACATTGAAAAACACCAAGAAATTCAACAACAACCTCAACATTCAAAAACACCAACAAATTCAACAACAACCTCAGCATTGAAAAACAACAACAACCTCCACATTGAAAAACAACAACAACCTCAACATTGAAAAGCACCAACCAATTCAGCAACAACCTGAACATTGAAAAACAACAACAACCTCAACATTGAAAAACACCAACAAATTCAACAACAACTTCAACATTGAAAAACACCAACAAATTCAACAACAACCTCAACATTGAAAAACAACAACAACCTCAACATTGAAAAACACCAACAAATTCAACAACAACCCCAACATTGAAAAACACCAACAAATTCAACATAAATCTCAACATTTAAAAACGCCAACAAATTCAACAACAACCACAACATTGAAAAACACCAACAAATTCAACAACAACCTCAACATTGAAAAACAACAACAACCTCAACATTGAAAAACACCATCAAATTCAACAACAACCTCAACATTGAAAAACAACAACAACCTCAACATTGAAAAACACCAACAAATTCAACAACAACCTCAACAATGAAAACACCAAGAAATTCAACAACAACCTCAACATTGAAAAACACCAACAAATTCAACAACAACCTCAACATTGAAAAACAACAACAACCTCAACATCGAAAAACACCAGCAAATTCAACAACAACCTCAACATTTAAAAACACCAACAAATTCAACAACAACCTCAACATTGAAAAGCAACAACAACCTCAACATAAAAAACATCAACAAATTCAACAACAACTTCAACATTGAAAAACACCAACAAATTCAACAACAACCTCAACATTGAAAAACAACAACAACCTCAACATTGAAAAACACCAACAAATTCAACAACAACCTCAACAATGAAAACACCAAGAAATTCAACAACAACCTCAACATTGAAAAACACCAACAAATTCAACAACAACCTCAACATTGAAAAACAACAACAACCTCAACATCGAAAAACACCAGCAAATTCAACAACAACCTCAACATTTAAAAACACCAACAAATTCAACAACAACCTCAACATTGAAAAACACCAACAAATTCAACAACAACTTCAACATTGAAAAACACCAACAAATTCAACAACAACCTCAACATAAAAAACACCAACAAATTCAACAACAACTTCAACATTGAAAAACACCAACAAATTCAACAACAACCTCGACATTGAAAAACACCATCAAATTCAACAGCAACCTCAACATTGAAAAACACCAACAAATTCAACAACAACCTCCACATTGAACAATAACAACAACCTCAACATTGAAAAACACCAACAAATTCAACAACAACCTCAACATTGAAAAACACCAATAAATTCAACAACAACCTCCAGATTGAACAACAACAACAACCTCAACATTGAAAAACACCAACAAATTCAACAACAACCTCAACATTGAAAAACAACAACGACCTCAACATTGAAAAACACCAACAAATTCAACAACAACCTCAACATTTAAAAACACCAACAAATTCAACAACAACCTCAACATTGAAAAATACCAACAAATTCAACAACAACTTCAACATTGAAAAACACCAACAAATTCAACAACAACCTCGACATTGAAAAACACCAACAAATTCAACAACATCCCCAGCATTGAAAAACAACAACAACCTCAACATTGAAAAACACCAACAAATTCAACAACAACCTCAACATTGAAAAACAACAACAACCTCAACATTGAAAAACACCAACAAATTCAACAACAACTTCAACATTGAAAAACACCAACAAATTCAACAACAACCTCAACATTGAAAAACACCAACAAATTCAACAACAACCTCAACATTGAAAAATAACAACAACCTCAACATTGAAAAACAACAACAACCTCAACATTGAAAAACACCAACAAATTCAACAACAACCTCAGCATTGAAAAACAACAACAACCTCAACATAAAAAACACCAACAAATTCAACAACAACTTCAACATGGAAAAACAACAACAAATTCAACAACAACCTCGACATTGAAAAACACCATCAAATTCAACAACAACCTCAACATTGAAAAACAACAACAAATTCAACAATAACCTCAACATTGAAAAACAACAACAACCTCAACATTGAAAAACACCAACAAATTCAACAACATCCACAACATTGAAAAACACCAACAAATTCAACAACAACCTCAACATTGAAAAACACCAACAAATTCAACAGCAACCTCAACATTGAAAAACAACAACAACCTCAACATTGAAAAACACCAACAAATTCAACAACAACCTCAAGATTGAAAAACAACAACAACCTCAATATTGAAAAACACCAACAAATTCAACAACAACCTCAACATTGAAAAACACCAACAAATTCAACAACAACCTCAGCATTGAAAAACAACAACAACCTCAACATTGAAAAACACCAACAAATTCAACAACAACCTCAACATTGAAAAACAACAACAACCTCAACATTGAAAAACACCAACAAATTCAACAACAACTTCAACATTGAAAAACACCAACAAATTCAACAACAACCTCGAAATTGAAAAACACCAACAAATTCAACAACAACCTCAACATTTAAAAATAACAACAACCTCAACATTGAAAAACAACAACAACCTCAACATTGA
The DNA here is from genome assembly GCA_026770705.1 of Isurus oxyrinchus. Taxonomy (NCBI): domain Eukaryota; kingdom Metazoa; phylum Chordata; class Chondrichthyes; order Lamniformes; family Lamnidae; genus Isurus; species Isurus oxyrinchus. The sequence continues at coordinate 481,814 of JANJGN010000381.1, forward strand.
AAAACACCAACAAATTCAACAACAACCTCAACATTGAAAAACAACAACAACCTCAACATAAAAAACACCAACAAATTCAACAACAACTTCAACATTGAAAAACACCAACAAATTCAACAACAACCTCGACATTGAAAAGCACCATCAAATTCAGCAACAACCTCAACATTGAAAAACACCAACAAATTCAACAACAACCTCAACATTTAAAAACGCCAACAAATTCAACAACAACCTCCACATTGAACAACAACAACAACCTCAACATTGGAAAACACCAACAAATTCAACAACAACCTCAACATTGAAAAACAACAACAACCTCAACATTGAAAAACACCAACAAATTCAACAACAACCTCAACATTTAAAAACACCAACAAATTCAACAACAACCTCAACATTGAAAAACACCAACAAATTCAACAACAACTTCAACATTGAAAAACACCAACAAATTCAACAACAACCTCGACATTGAAAAACACCAACAAATTCAACAACAACCTCAACATTGAAAAACTACAACAACCTCAAAATTGAAAAACACCAACAAATACAACAACAACCTCAACATTGAAAAACAACAACAACCTCAACATTGAAAAACACCAACAGATTCAACAACAACCTCAACATTGAAAACACCAAGAAATTCAACAACAACCTCAACATTGAAAAACAACAACAACCTCCACATTGAAAAACAACAACAACTTCAACATTGAAAAGCACCAACCAATTCAACAACAACCTGAACATTGAAAAACAACAAAAACCTCAACATTGAAAAAGACCAACAAATTCAACAACAACTTCAACATTGAAAAACACCAACAAATTCAACAACAACCTCAACATTGAAAAACAACAACAACCTCAACATTGAAAAACACCAACAAATTCAACAACAACCCCAACATTGAAAAACACCAACAAATTCAACATAAACCTCAACATTTAAAAACGCCAACAAATTCAACAACAACCACAACATTGAAAAACACCAACAAATTCAACAACAACCTCAACATTTAAAAACAACAGCAACCTCAACATTGAAAAACACCATCAAATTCAACAACAACCTCAACATTGAAAAACAACAACAACCTCAACATTGAAAAACACCAAGAAATTCAACAACAACCTCAACATTCAAAAACACCAACAAATTCAACAACAACCTCAGCATTGAAAAACAACAACAACCTCAACATTGAAAAACACCAACAAATTCAACAACAACCTCAACATTGAAAAACAACAACAACCTCAACATTGAAAAACACCAACAAATTCAACAACAACCTCAACAATGAAAACACCAAGAAATTCAACAACAACCTCAACATTGAAAAACACCAACAAATTCAACAACAACCTCAACATTGAAAAACAACAACAACCTCAACATCGAAAAACACCAGCAAATTCAACAACAACCTCAACATTTAAAAACACCAACAAATTCAACAACAACCTCAACATTGAAAAACAACAACAACCTCAACATAAAAAACACCAACAAATTCAACAACAACTTCAACATTGAAAAACACCAACAAATTCAACAACAACCTCGACATTGAAAAACACCATCAAATTCAACAACAACCTCAACATTGGAAAACACCAACAAATTCAACAAAAACCTCAACATTGAAAAACAACAACAACTTCAACATTGAAAAACACCAACAAATTCAACAACAACCTCGACATTGAAAAGCACCATCAAATTCAGCAACAACCTCAACATTGAAAAACACCAACAAATTCAACAGCAACCTCAACATTGAAAAACAACAACAACCTCAACATTGAAAAACACCAACAAATTCAACAACAACCTCAAGATTGAAAAACAACAGCAACCTCAATATTGAAAAACACCAACAAATTCAACAACAACCTCAACATTGAAAAACACCAACAAATTCAACAACAACCTCAGCATTGAAAAACAACAACAACCTCAACATTGAAAAACACCAACAAATTCAACAACAACCTCAACTTTGAAAAACAACAACAACCTCAACATTGAAAAACACCAACAAATTCAACAACAACTTCAACATTGAAAAACACCAACAAATTCAACAACAACCTCGAAATTGAAAAACACCAACAAATTCAACAACAACCTCAACATATAAAAATAACAACAACCTCAACATTGAAAAACAACAACAACCTCAACATTGAAAAACACCAACAAATTCAACAACAACCTCAACATTGAAAAACAAAAACAACCTCAACATAAAAAACACCAACAAATTCAACAACAACTTCAACATTGAAAAACACCAACAAATTCAACAACAACCTCGACATTGAAAAGCACCATCAAATTCAGCAACAACCTCAACATTGAAAAACACCAACAAATTCAACAACAACCTCAACATTTAAAAACGCCAACAAATTCAACAACAACCTCCACATTGAACAACAACAACAACCTCAACATTGGAAAACACCAACAAATTCAACAAAAACCTCAACATTGAAAAACAACAACAACTTCAACATTGAAAAACACCAACAAATTCAACAACAACCTCGACATTGAAAAGCACCATCAAATTCAGCAACAACCTCAACATTGAAAAACACCAACAAATTCAACAACAACCTCAACATTTAAAAACGCCAAAAATTCAACAACAACCTCCACATTGAACAACAACAACAACCTCAACATTGGAAAACACCAACAAATTCAACAACAACCTCAACATTGAAAAACAACAACAACCTCAACATTGAAAAACACCAACAAATTCAACAACAACTTCAACATTGAAAAACACCAACAAATTCAACAACAACCTCGAAATTGAAAAACACCAACAAATTCAACAACAACCTCAACATTTAAAAATAACAACAACCTCAACATTGAAAAACAACAACAACCTCAACATTGAAAAACACCAACAAATTCAACAACAACCTCAACATTGAAAAACAACAACAACCTCAACATAAAAAACACCAACAAATTCAACAACAACTTCAACATTGAAAAACACCAACAAATTCAACAACAACCTCGACATTGAAAAGCACCATCAAATTCAGCAACAACCTCAACATTGAAAAACACCAACAAATTCAACAACAACCTCAACATTTAAAAACGCCAACAAATTCAACAACAACCTCCACATTGAACAACAACAACAACCTCAACATTGGAAAACACCAACAAATTCAACAACAACCTCAACATTGAAAAACAACAACAACCTCAACATTGAAAAACACCAACAAATTCAACAACAACCTCAACATTTAAAAACACCAACAAATTCAACAACAACCTCAACATTGAAAAACACCAACAAATTCAACAACAACTTCAACATTGAAAAACACCAACAAATTCAACAACAACCTCGACATTGAAAAACACCAACAAATTCAACAACAACCTCAACATTGAAAAACTACAACAACCTCAAAATTGAAAAACACCAACAAATACAACAACAACCTCAACATTGAAAAACAACAACAACCTCAACATTGAAAAACACCAACAGATTCAACAACAACCTCAACATTGAAAACACCAAGAAATTCAACAACAACCTCAACATTGAAAAACAACAACAACCTCCACATTGAAAAACAACAACAACTTCAACATTGAAAAGCACCAACCAATTCAACAACAACCTGAACATTGAAAAACAACAAAAACCTCAACATTGAAAAAGACCAACAAATTCAACAACAACTTCAACATTGAAAAACACCAACAAATTCAACAACAACCTCAACATTGAAAAACAACAACAACCTCAACATTGAAAAACACCAACAAATTCAACAACAACCCCAACATTGAAAAACACCAACAAATTCAACATAAACCTCAACATTTAAAAACGCCAACAAATTCAACAACAACCACAACATTGAAAAACACCAACAAATTCAACAACAACCTCAACATTGAAAAACAACAACAACCTCAACATTGAAAAACACCATCAAATTCAACAACAACCTCAACATTGAAAAACAACAACAACCTCAACATTGAAAAACACCAAGAAATTCAACAACAACCTCAACATTCAAAAACACCAACAAATTCAACAACAACCTCAGCATTGAAAAACAACAACAACCTCAACATTGAAAAACACCAACAAATTCAACAACAACCTCAACATTGAAAAACAACAACAACCTCAACATTGAAAAACACCAACAAATTCAACAACAACCTCAACAATGAAAACACCAAGAAATTCAACAACAACCTCAACATTGAAAAACACCAACAAATTCAACAACAACCTCAACATTGAAAAACAACAACAACCTCAACATCGAAAAACACCAGCAAATTCAACAACAACCTCAACATTTAAAAACACCAACAAATTCAACAACAACCTCAACATTGAAAAACAACAACAACCTCAACATAAAAAACACCAACAAATTCAACAACAACTTCAACATTGAAAAACACCAACAAATTCAACAACAACCTCGACATTGAAAAACACCATCAAATTCAACAACAACCTCAACATTGAAAAACAACAACAAATTCAACAATAACCTCAACATTGAAAAACAACAACAACCTCAACATTGAAAAACACCAACAAATTCAACAACATCCACAACATTGAAAAACACCAACAAATTCAACAACAACCTCAACATTGAAAAACACCAACAAATTCAACAGCAACCTCAACATTGAAAAACAACAACAACCTCAACATTGAAAAACACCAACAAATTCAACAACAACCTCAAGATTGAAAAACAACAGCAACCTCAATATTGAAAAACACCAACAAATTCAACAACAACCTCAACATTGAAAAACACCAACAAATTCAACAACAACCTCAGCATTGAAAAACAACAACAACCTCAACATTGAAAAACACCAACAAATTCAACAACAACCTCAACATTGAAAAACAACAACAACCTCAACATTGAAAAACACCAACAAATTCAACAACAACTTCAACATTGAAAAACACCAACAAATTCAACAACAACCTCGAAATTGAAAAACACCAACAAATTCAACAACAACCTCAACATATAAAAATAACAACAACCTCAACATTGAAAAACAACAACAACCTCAACATTGAAAAACACCAACAAATTCAACAACAACCTCAACATTGAAAAACAAAAACAACCTCAACACAAAAAACACCAACAAATTCAACAACAACTTCAACATTGAAAAACACCAACAAATTCAACAACAACCTCGACATTGAAAAGCACCATCAAATTCAGCAACAACCTCAACATTGAAAAACACCAACAAATTCAACAACAACCTCAACATTTAAAAACGCCAACAAATTCAACAACAACCTCCACATTGAACAACAACAACAACCTCAACATTGAAAAACACCAACAAATTCAACAAAAACCTCAACATTGAAAAACAACAACAACTTCAACATTGAAAAACACCAACAAATTCAACAACAACCTCGACATTGAAAAGCACCATCAAATTCAGCAACAACCTCAACATTGAAAAACACCAACAAATTCAACAACAACCTCAACATTTAAAAACGCCAACAAATTCAACAACAACCTCCACATTGAACAACAACAACAACCTCAACATTGGAAAACACCAACAAATTCAACAACAACCTCAACATTGAAAAACAACAACAACCTCAACATTGAAAAACACCAACAAATTCAACAACAACCTCAACATTTAAAAACACCAACAAATTCAACAACAACCTCAACATTGAAAAACACCAACAAATTCAACAACAACATCAACATTGAAAAACACCAACAAATTCAACAACAACCTCGACATTGAAAAACACCAACAAATTCAACAACAACCTCAACATTGAAAAACTACAACAACCTCAAAATTGAAAAACACCAACAAATACAACAACAACCTCAACATTGAAAAACAACAACAACCTCAACATTGAAAAACACCAACAAATTCAACAACAACCTCAACATTGAAAACACCAAGAAATTCAACAACAACCTCAACATTGAAAAACAACAACAACCTCCACATTGAAAAACAACAACAACCTCAACATTGAAAAGCACCAACCAATTCAACAACAACCTGAACATTGAAAAACAACAACAACCTCAACATTGAAAAACACCAACAAATTCAACAACAACGTCAACATTGAAAAACACCAACAAATTCAACAACAACCTCAACATTGAAAAACAACAACAACCTCAACATTGAAAAACACCAACAAATTCAACAACAACCCCAACATTGAAAAACACCAACAAATTCAACATAAACCTCAACATTTAAAAACGCCAACAAATTCAACAACAACCACAACATTGAAAAACGCCAACAAATTCAACAACAACCTCAACATTGAAAAACAACAACAACCTCAACATTGAAAAACACCATCAAATTCAACAACAACCTCAACATTGAAAAACAACAACAACCTCAACATTGAAAAATACCAAGAAATTCAACAACAACCTCAACATTCAAAAACACCAACAAATTCAACAACAACCTCAGCATTGAAAAACAACAACAACCTCAACATTGAAAAACACCAACAAATTCAACAACAACCTCAACATTTAAAAACACCAACAAATTCAACAACAACCTCAACATTGAAAAACACCAACAAATTCAACAACAACTTCAACATTGAAAAACACCAACAAATTCAACAACAACCTCGACATTGAAAAAGACCAACAAATTCAACAACAACCTCAACATTGAAAAACTACAACAACCTCAAAATTGAAAAACACCAACAAATACAACAACAACCTCAACATTGAAAAACAACAACAACCACAACATTGAAAAACACCAACAAATTCAACAACAACCTCAACATTGAAAACACCAAGAAATTCAACAACAACCTCAACATTGAAAAACAACAACAACCTCCACATTGAAAAACAACAACAACCTCAACATTGAAAAGCACCAACCAATTCAGCAACAACCTGAACATTGAAAAACAACAACAACCTCAACATTGAAAAACACCAACAAATTCAACAACAACTTCAACATTGAAAAACACCAACAAATTCAACAACAACCTCAACATTGAAAAACAACAACAACCTCAACATTGAAAAACACCAACAAATTCAACAACAACCCCAACATTGAAAAACACCAACAAATTCAACATAAACCTCAACATTTAAAAACGCCAACAAATTCAACAACAACCACAACATTGAAAAACACCAACAAATTCAACAACAACCTCAACATTGAAAAACAACAACAACCTCAACATTGAAAAACACCATCAAATTCAACAACAACCTCAACATTGAAAAACAACAACAACCTCAACATTGAAAAACACCAACAAATTCAACAACAACCTCAACAATGAAAACACCAAGAAATTCAACAACAACCTCAACATTGAAAAACACCAACAAATTCAACAACAACCTCAACATTGAAAAACAACAACAACCTCAACATCGAAAAACACCAGCAAATTCAACAACAACCTCAACATTTAAAAACACCAACAAATTCAACAACAACCTCAACATTGAAAAGCAACAACAACCTCAACATAAAAAACATCAACAAATTCAACAACAACTTCAACATTGAAAAACACCAACAAATTCAACAACAACCTCGACATTGAAAAACACCATCAAATTCAACAACAACCTCAACATTGAAAAACAACAACAAATTCAACAATAACCTCAACATTGAAAAACAACAACAACCTCAACATTGGAAAACACCAACAAATTCAACAACATCCACAACATTGAAAAACACCAACAAATTCAACAACAACCTCAACATTGAAAAACACCAACAAATTCAACAGCAACCTCAACATTGAAAAACAACAACAACCTCAACATTGAAAAACACCAACAAATTCAACAATAACCTCAAGATTGAAAAACAATAGCAACCTCAATATTGAAAAACACCAACAAATTCAACAACAACCTCAACATTGAAAAACACCAACAAATTCAACAACAACCTCAGCATTGAAAAACAACAACAACCTCAACATTGAAAAACACCAACAAATTCAACAACAACCTCAACATTGAAAAACAACAACAACCTCAACATTGAAAAACACCAACAAATTCAACAACAACTTCAACATTGAAAAACACCAACAAATTCAACAACAACCTCGAAATTGAAAAACACCAACAAATTCAACAACAACCTCAACATTTAAAAATAACAACAACCTCAACATTGAAAAACAACAACAACCTCAACATTGAAAAACACCAACAAATTCAACAACAACCTCAACACTGTAAAACAAAAACAACCTCAACATAAAAAACACCAACAAATTCAACAACAACTTCAACACTGAAAAACACCAACAAATTCAACAACAACCTCGACATTGAAAAGCACCATCAAATTCAGCAACAACCTCAACATTGAAAAACTCCAACAAATTCAACAACAACCTCAACATTTAAAAACGCCAACAAATTCAACAACAACCTCCACATTGAACAACAACAACAACCTCAACATTGGAAAACACCAACAAATTCAACAACAACCTCAACATTGAAAAACAACAACAACTTCAACATTGAAAAACACCAACAAATTCAACAACAACCTCGACATTGAAAAGCACCATCAAATTCAGCAACAACCTCAACATTGAAAAACACCAACAAATTCAACAACAACCTCAACATTTAAAAACGCCAACAAATTCAACAACAACCTCCACATTGAACAACAACAACAAACTCAACATTGGAAAACACCAACAAATTCAACAACAACCTCAACATTGAAAAACAACAACAACCTCAACATTGAAAAACACCAACAAATTCAACAACAACCTCAACATTTAAAAACACCAACAAGTTCAACAACAACCTCAACATTGAAAAACACCAACAAGTTCAAAAACAACTTCAACATTGAAAAACACCAACAAATTCAACAACAACCTCAACATTGAAAAACTACAACAACCTCAAAATTGAAAAACACCAACAAATACAACAACAACCTCAACATTGCAAAACAACAACAACCTCAACATTGAAAAACACCAACAAATTCAACAACAACCTCAACATTGAAAACACCAAGAAATTCAACAACAACCTCAACATTGAAAAACAACAACAACCTCCACATTGAAAAACAACAACAACCTCAACATTGAAAAGCACCAACCAATTCAACAACAACCTGAACATTGAAAAACAACAACAACCTCAACATTGAAAAACACCAACAAATTCAACAACAACTTCAACATTGAAAAACACCAACAAATTCAACAACAACCTCAACATTGAAAAACAACAACAACCTCAACATTGAAAAACACCAACAAATTCAACAACAACCCCAACATTGAAAAACACCAACAAATTCAACATAAACCTCAACATTTAAAAACGCCAACAAATTCAACAACAACCACAACATTGAAAAACACCAACAAATTCAACAACAACCTCAACATTGAAAAACAACAACAACCTCAACATTGAAAAACACCATCAAATTCAACAACAACCTCAACATTGAAAAACAACAACAACCTCAACATTGAAAAACACCAAGAAATTCAACAACAGCCTCAACATTCAAAAACACCAACAAATTCAAGAACAACCACAGCATTGAAAAACAACAACAACCTCAACATTGAAAAACAACAACAACCTCCACATTGAAAAACAACAACAACCTCAACATTGAAAAGCACCAACCAATTCAGCAACAACCTGAACATTGAAAAACAACAACAACCTCAACATTGAAAAACACCAACAAATTCAACAACAACTTCAACATTGAAAAACACCAACAAATTCAACAACAACCTCAACATTGAAAAACAACAACAACCTCAACATTGAAAAACACCAACAAATTCAACAACAACCCCAACATTGAAAAACACCAACAAATTCAACATAAACCTCAACATTTAAAAACGCCAACAAATTCAACAACAACCACAACATTGAAAAACACCAACAAATTCAACAACAACCTCAACATTGAAAAACAACAACAACCTCAACAATGAAAAACACCATCAAATTCAACAACAACCTCAACATTGAAAAACAACAACAACCTCAACATTGAAAAACACCAACAAATTCAACAACAACCTCAACAATGAAAACACCAAGAAATTCAACAACAACCTCAACATTGAAAAACACCAACAAATTCAACAACAACCTCAACATTGAAAAACAACAACAACCTCAACATCGAAAAACACCAGCAAATTCAACAACAACCTCAACATTTAAAAACACCAACAAATTCAACAACAACCTCAACATTGAAAAACAACAACAACCTCAACATAAAAAACACCAACAAATTCAACAACAACTTCAACATTGAAAAACACCAACAAATTCAACAACAACCTCGACATTGAAAAACACCATCAAATTCAACAAAAACCTCAACATTGAAAAACAACAACAAATTCAACAATAACCTCAACATTGAAAAACAACAACAACCTCAACATTGAAAAACACCAACAAATTCAACAACAACCTCAACATTGAAAAACAACAACAACCTCAACATTGAAAAACACCAAGAAATTCAACAACAACCTCAACATTCAAAAACAACAACAACCTCAACATCGAAAAACACCAGCAAATTCAACAACAACCTCAACATTTAAAAACACCAACAAATTCAACAACAACCTCAACATTGAAAAACAACAACAACCTCAACATAAAAAACACCAACAAATTCAACAACAACTTCAACATTGAAAAACACCAACAAATTCAACAACAACCTCGACATTGAAAAACACCATCAAATTCAACAAAAACCTCAACATTGAAAAACAACAACAAATTCAACAATAACCTCAACATTGAAAAACAACAACAACCTCAACATTGAAAAACACCAACAAATTCAACAACAACCTCAACATTGAAAAACAACAACAACCTCAACATTGAAAAACACCAAGAAATTCAACAACAACCTCAACATTCAAAAACACCAACAAATTCAAGAACAACCTCAGCATTGAAAAACAACAACAACCTCAACATTGAAAAACACCAACAAATTCAACAACAACCTCAACATTGAAAAACAACAACAACCTCAACATTGAAAAACACCAACAAATTCAACAACAACCTCAACAATGAAAACACCAAGAAATTCAACAACAACCTCAACATTGAAAAACACCAACAAATTCAACAACAACCTCAACATTGAAAAACAACAACAACCTCAACATCGAAAAACACCAGCAAATTCAACAACAACCTCAACATTTAAAAACACCAACAAATTCAACAACAACCTCAACATTGAAAAACAACAACAACCTCAACATAAAAAACACCAACAAATTCAACAACAACTTCAACATTGAAAAACACCAACAAATTCAACAACAACCTCGACATTGAAAAACACCATCAAATTCAACAACAACCTCAACATTGAAAAACAACAACAAATTCAACAATAACCTCAACATTGAAAAACAACAACAACCTCAACATTGAAAAACACCAACAAATTCAACAACATCCACAACATTGAAAAACACCAACAAATTCAACAACAACCTCAACATTGAAAAACACCAACAAATTCCACAGCAACCTCAACATTGAAAAACAACAACAACCTCAACATTGAAAAACACCAACAAATTCAACAACAACCTCAAGATTGAAAAACAACAGCAACCTCAATATTGAAAAACACCAACAAATTCAACAACAACCTCAACATTGAAAAACACCAACAAATTCAACAACAACCTCAGCATTGAAAAACAACAACAACCTCAACATTGAAAAACACCAACAAATTCAACAACAACCTCAACATTGAAAAACAACAACAACCTCAACATTGAAAAACACCAACAAATTCAACAACAACTTCAACATTGAAAAACACCAACAAATTCAACAACAACCTCGAAATTGAAAAACACCAACAAATTCAACAACAACCTCAACATTTAAAAATAACAACAACCTCAACATTGAAAAACAACCACAACCTCAACATTGAAAAACACCAACAAATTCAACAACAACCTCAACATTGAAAAACAAAAACAACCTCAACATAAAAAACACCAACAAATTCAACAACAACTTCAACACTGAAAAACACCAACAAATTCAACAACAACCTCGACATTGAAAAGCACCATCAAATTCAGCAACAACCTCAACATTGAAAAACTCCAACAAATTCAACAACAACCTCAACATTTAAAAACGCCAACAAATGCAACAACAACCTCCACATTGAACAACAACAACAACCTCAACATTGGAAAACACCAACAAATTCAACAACAACCCCAACATTGAAAAACACCAACAAATTCAACATAAACCTCAACATTTAAAAACGCCAACAAATTCAACAACAACCACAACATTGAAAAACACCAACAAATTCAACAACAACCTCAACATTGAAAAACAACAACAACCTCAACAATGAAAAACACCATCAAATTCAACAACAACCTCAACATTGAAAAACAACAACAACCTCAACATTGAAAAACACCAAGAAATTCAACAACAACCTCAACATTCAAAAACACCAACAAATTCAACAACAACCTCAGCATTGAAAAACAACAACAACCTCAACATTGAAAAACACCAACAAATTCAACAACAACCTCAACATTGAAAAACAACAACAACCTCAACATTGAAAAACACCAACAAATTCAACAACAACCTCAACAATGAAAACACCAAGAAATTCAACAACAACCTCAACATTGAAAAACACCAACAAATTCAACAACAACCTCAACATTGAAAAACAACAACAACCTCAACATCGAAAAACACCAGCAAATTCAACAACAACCTCAACATTTAAAAACACCAACAAATTCAACAACAACCTCAACATTGAAAAACAACAACAACCTCAACATAAAAAACACCAACAAATTCAACAACAACTTCAACATTGAAAAACACCAACAAATTCAACAACAACCTCGACATTGAAAAACACCATCAATTTCAACAACAACCTCAACATTGAAAAACAACAACAAATTCAACAATAACCTCAACATTGAAAAACAACAACAACCTCAACATTGAAAAACACCAACAAATTCAACAACATCCACAACATTGAAAAACACCAACAAATTCAACAACAACCTCAACATTGAAAAACACCAACAACTTCCACAGCAACCTCAACATTGAAAAACAACAACAACCTCAACATTGAAAAACACCAACAAATTCAACAACAACCTCAAGATTGAAAAACAACAGCAACCTCAATATTGAAAAACACCAACAAATTCAACAACAACCTCAACATTGAAAAACACGAACAAATTCAACAACAACCTCAGCATTGAAAAACAACAACAACCTCAACATTGAAAAACACCAACAAATTCAACAACAACCTCAACATTGAAAAACAACAACAACCTCAACATTGAAAAACACCAACAAATTCAACAACAACTTCAACATTGAAAAACACCAACAAATTCAACAACAACCTCGAAATTGAAAAACACCAACAAATTCAACAACAACCTCAACATTTAAAAATAACAACAACCTCAACATTGAAAAACAACAACAACCTCAACATTGAAAAACACCAACAAATTCAACAACAACCTCAACATTGAAAAACAAAAACAACCTCAACATAAAAAACACCAACAAATTCAACAACAACTTCAACACTGAAAAACACCAACAAATTCAACAACAACCTCGACATTGAAAAGCACCATCAAATTCAGCAACAACCTCAACATTGAAAAACTCCAACAAATTCAACAACAACCTCAACATTTAAAAACGCCAACAAATTCAACAACAACCTCCACATTGAACAACAACAACAACCTCAACATTGGAAAACACCAACAAATTCAACAACAACATCAACATTGAAAAACAACAACAACTTCAACATTGAAAAACACCAACAAATTCAACAACAACCTCGACATTGAAAAGCACCATCAAATTCAGCAACAACCTCAACATTGAAAAACACCAACAAATTCAACAACAACCTCAACATTTAAAAACGCCAACAAATTCAACAACAACCTCCACATTGAACAACAACAACAACCTCAACATTGGAAAACACCAACAAATTCAACAACAACCTCAACATTGAAAAACAACAACAACCTCAACATTGAAAAACACCAACAAATTCAACAACAACCTCAACATTTAAAAACACCAACAAGTTCAACAACAACCTCAACATTGAAAAACACCAACAAATTCAACAACAACTTCAACATTGAAAAACACCAACAAATTCAACAACAACCTCGACATTGAAAAACACCATCAAATTCAACAACAACCTCAACATTGAAAAACTACAACAACCTCAAAATTGAAAAACACCAACAAATACAACAACAACCTCAACATTGCAAAACAACAACAACCTCAACATTGAAAAACACCAACAAATTCAACAACAACCTCAACATTGAAAACACCAAGAAATTCAACAACAACCTCAACATTGAAAAACAACAACAACCTCCACATTGAAAAACAACAACAACCTCAACATTGAAAAGCACCAACCAATTCAACAACAACCTGAACATTGAAAAACAACAACAACCTCAACATTGAAAAACACCAACAAATTCAACAACAACTTCAACATTGAAAAACACCAACAAATTCAACAACAACCTCAACATTGAAAAACAACAACAACCTCAACATTGAAAAACACCAACAAATTCAACAACAACCCCAACATTGAAAAACACCAACAAATTCAACATAAACCTCAACATTTAAAAACGCCAAGAAATTCAACAACAACCACAACATTGAAAAACACCAACAAATTCAACAACAACCTCAACATTGAAAAACAACAACAACCTCAACATTGAAAAACACCATCAAATTCAACAACAACCTCAACATTGAAAAACAACAACAACCTCAACATTGAAAAACACCAAGAAATTCAACAACAACCTCAACATTCAAAAACACCAACAAATTCAAGAACAACCTCAGCATTGAAAAACAACAACAACCTCAACATTGAAAAACAACAACAACCTCCACATTGAAAAACAACAACAACCTCAACATTGAAAAGCACCAACCAATTCAGCAACAACCTGAACATTGAAAAACAACAACAACCTCAACATTGAAAAACAAAAACAAATTCAACAACAACTTCAACATTGAAAAACACCAACAAATTCAACAACAACCTCAACATTGAAAAACAACAACAACCTCAACATTGGAAAACACCAACAAATTCAACAACAACCCCAACATTGAAAAACACCAACAAATTCAACAACAACTTCAACATTTAAAAACGCCAACAAATTCAACAACAACCACAACATTGAAAAACACCAACAAATTCAACAACAACCTCAACATTGAAAAACAACAACAACCTCAACATTGAAAAACACCATCAAATTCAACAACAACCTCAACATTGAAAAACAACAACAACCTCAACATTGAAAAACACCAACAAATTCAACATAAACCTCAACATTTAAAAACGCCAACAAATTCAACAACAACCACAACATTGAAAAACACCAACAAATTCAACAACAACCTCAACATTGAAAAACAACAACAACCTCAACATTGAAAAACACCATCAAATTCAACAACAACCTCAACATTGAAAAACAACAACAACCTCAACATTGAAAAACACCAACAAATTCAACAACAACCTCAACAATGAAAACACCAAGAAATTCAACAACAACCTCAACATTGAAAAACACCAACAAATTCAACAACAACCTCAACATTGAAAAACAACAACAACCTCAACATCGAAAAACACCAGCAAATTCAACAACAACCTCAACATTTAAAAACACCAACAAATTCAACAACAACCTCAACATTGAAAAGCAACAACAACCTCAACATAAAAAACATCAACAAATTCAACAACAACTTCAACATTGAAAAACACCAACAAATTCAACAACAACCTCGACATTGAAAAACACCATCAAATTCAACAACAACCTCAACATTGAAAAACAACAACAAATTCAACAATAACCTCAACATTGAAAAACAACAACAACCTCAACATTGGAAAACACCAACAAATTCAACAACATCCACAACATTGAAAAACACCAACAAATTCAACAACAACCTCAACATTGAAAAACACCAACAAATTCAACAGCAACCTCAACATTGAAAAACAACAACAACCTCAACATTGAAAAACACCAACAAATTCAACAATAACCTCAAGATTGAAAAACAATAGCAACCTCAATATTGAAAAACACCAACAAATTCAACAACAACCTCAACATTGAAAAACACCAACAAATTCAACAACAACCTCAGCATTGAAAAACAACAACAACCTCAACATTGAAAAACACCAACAAATTCAACAACAACCTCAACATTGAAAAACAACAACAACCTCAACATTGAAAAACACCAACAAATTCAACAACAACTTCAACATTGAAAAACACCAACAAATTCAACAACAACCTCGAAATTGAAAAACACCAACAAATTCAACAACAACCTCAACATTTAAAAATAACAACAACCTCAACATTGAAAAACAACAACAACCTCAACATTGAAAAACACCAACAAATTCAACAACAACCTCAACACTGTAAAACAAAAACAACCTCAACATAAAAAACACCAACAAATTCAACAACAACTTCAACACTGAAAAACACCAACAAATTCAACAACAACCTCGACATTGAAAAGCACCATCAAATTCAGCAACGACCTCAACATTGAAAAACTCCAACAAATTCAACAACAACCTCAACATTTAAAAACGCCAACAAATTCAACAACAACCTCCACATTGAACAACAACAACAACCTCAACATTGGAAAACACCAACAAATTCAACAACAACCTCAACATTGAAAAACAACAACAACTTCAACATTGAAAAACACCAACAAATTCAACAACAACCTCGACATTGAAAAGCACCATCAAATTCAGCAACAACCTCAACATTGAAAAACACCAACAAATTCAACAACAACCTCAACATTTAAAAACGCCAACAAATTCAACAACAACCTCCACATTGAACAACAACAACAAACTCAACATTGGAAAACACCAACAAATTCAACAACAACCTCAACATTGAAAAACAACAACAACCTCAACATTGAAAAACACCAACAAATTCAACAACAACCTCAACATTTAAAAACACCAACAAGTTCAACAACAACCTCAACATTGAAAAACACCAACAAATTCAAAAACAACTTCAACATTGAAAAACACCAACAAATTCAACAACAACCTCGACATTGAAAAACACCATCAAATTCAACAACAACCTCAACATTGAAAAACTACAACAACCTCAAAATTGAAAAACACCAACAAATACAACAACAACCTCAACATTGCAAAACAACAACAACCTCAACATTGAAAAACACCAACAAATTCAACAACAACCTCAACATTGAAAACACCAAGAAATTCAACAACAACCTCAACATTGAAAAACAACAACAACCTCCACATTGAAAAACAACAACAACCTCAACATTGAAAAGCACCAACCAATTCAACAACAACCTGAACATTGAAAAACAACAACAACCTCAACATTGAAAAACACCAACAAATTCAACAACAACTTCAACATTGAAAAACACCAACAAATTCAACAACAACCTCAACATTGAAAAACAACAACAACCTCAACATTGAAAAACACCAACAAATTCAACAACAACCCCAACATTGAAAAACACCAACAAATTCAACATAAACCTCAACAATTAAAAACGCCAACAAATTCAACAACAACCACAACATTGAAAAACACCAACAAATTCAACAACAACCTCAACATTGAAAAACAACAACAACCTCAACATTGAAAAACACCATCAAATTCAACAACAACCTCAACATTGAAAAACAACAACAACCTCAACATTGAAAAACACCAAGAAATTCAACAACAGCCTCAACATTCAAAAACACCAACAAATTCAAGAACAACCACAGCATTGAAAAACAACAACAACCTCAACATTGAAAAACAACAACAACCTCCACATTGAAAAACAACAACAACCTCAACATTGAAAAGCACCAACCAATTCAGCAACAACCTGAACATTGAAAAACAACAACAACCTCAACATTGAAAAACACCAACAAATTCAACAACAACTTCAACATTGAAAAACACCAACAAATTCAACAACAACCTCAACATTGAAAAACAACAACAACCTCAACATTGAAAAACACCAACAAATTCAACAACAACCCCAACATTGAAAAACACCAACAAATTCAACATAAACCTCAACATTTAAAAACGCCAACAAATTCAACAACAACCACAACATTGAAAAACACCAACAAATTCAACAACAACCTCAACATTGAAAAACAACAACAACCTCAACAATGAAAAACACCATCAAATTCAACAACAACCTCAACATTGAAAAACAACAACAACCTCAACATTGAAAAACACCAACAAATTCAACAACAACCTCAACAATGAAAACACCAAGAAATTCAACAACAACCTCAACATTGAAAAACACCAACAAATTCAACAACAACCTCAACATTGAAAAACAACAACAACCTCAACATCGAAAAACACCAGCAAATTCAACAACAACCTCAACATTTAAAAACACCAACAAATTCAACAACAACCTCAACATTGAAAAACAACAACAACCTCAACATAAAAAACACCAACAAATTCAACAACAACTTCAACATTGAAAAACACCAACAAATTCAACAACAACCTCGACATTGAAAAACACCATCAAATTCAACAAAAACCTCAACATTGAAAAACAACAACAAATTCAACAATAACCTCAACATTGAAAAACAACAACAACCTCAACATTGAAAAACACCAACAAATTCAACAACAACCTCAACATTGAAAAACAACAACAACCTCAACATTGAAAAACACCAAGAAATTCAACAACAACCTCAACATTCAAAAACAACAACAACCTCAACATCGAAAAACACCAGCAAATTCAACAACAACCTCAACATTTAAAAACACCAACAAATTCAACAACAACCCAAACATTGAAAAACAACAACAACCTCAACATAAAAAACACCAACAAATTCAACAACAACTTCAACATTGAAAAACACCAACAAATTCAACAACAACCTCGACATTGAAAAACACCATCAAATTCAACAAAAACCTCAACATTGAAAAACAACAACAAATTCAACAATAACCTCAACATTGAAAAACAACAACAACCTCAACATTGAAAAACACCAACAAATTCAACAACAACCTCAACATTGAAAAATAACAACAACCTCAACATTGAAAAACACCAAGAAATTCAACAACAACCTCAACATTCAAAAACACCAACAAATTCAAGAACAACCTCAGCATTGAAAAACAACAACAACCTCAACATTGAAAAACACCAACAAATTCAACAACAACCTCAACATTGAAAAACAACAACAACCTCAACATTGAAAAACACCAACAAATTCAACAACAACCTCAACAATGAAAACACCAAGAAATTCAACAACAACCTCAACATTGAAAAACACCAACAAATTCAACAACAACCTCAACATTGAAAAACAACAACAACCTCAACATCGAAAAACACCAGCAAATTCAACAACAACCTCAACATTTAAAAACACCAACAAATTCAACAACAACCTCAACATTGAAAAACAACAACAACCTCAACATAAAAAACACCAACAAATTCAACAACAACTTCAACATTGAAAAACACCAACAAATTCAACAACAACCTCGACATTGAAAAACACCATCAAATTCAACAACAACCTCAACATTGAAAAACAACAACAAATTCAACAATAACCTCAACATTGAAAAACAACAACAACCTCAACATTGAAAAACACCAACAAATTCAACAACATCCACAACATTGAAAAACACCAACAAATTCAACAACAACCTCAACATTGAAAAACACCAACAAATTCCACAGCAACCTCAACATTGAAAAACAACAACAACCTCAACATTGAAAAACACCAACAAATTCAACAACAACCTCAAGATTGAAAAACAACAGCAACCTCAATATTGAAAAACACCAACAAATTCAACAACAACATCAACATTGAAAAACACCAACAAATTCAACAACAACCTCAGCATTGAAAAACAACAACAACCTCAACATTGAAAAACACCAACAAATTCAACAACAACCTCAACATTGAAAAACAACAACAACCTCAACATTGAAAAACACCAACAAATTCAACAACAACTTCAACATTGAAAAACACCAACAAATTCAACAACAACCTCGAAATTGAAAAACACCAACAAATTCAACAACAACCTCAACATTTAAAAATAACAACAACCTCAACATTGAAAAACAACCACAACCTCAACATTGAAAAACACCAACAAATTCAACAACAACCTCAACATTGAAAAACAAAAACAACCTCAACATAAAAAACACCAACAAATTCAACAACAACTTCAACACTGAAAAACACCAACAAATTCAACAACAACCTCGACATTGAAAAGCACCATCAAATTCAGCAACAACCTCAACATTGAAAAACTCCAACAAATTCAACAACAACCTCAACATTTAAAAACGCCAACAAATGCAACAACAACCTCCACATTGAACAACAACAACAACCTCAACATTGGAAAACACCAACAAATTCAACAACAACCCCAACATTGAAAAACACCAACAAATTCAACATAAACCTCAACATTTAAAAACGCCAACAAATTCAACAACAACCACAACATTGAAAAACACCAACAAATTCAACAACAACCTCAACATTGAAAAACAACAACAACCTCAACAATGAAAAACACCATCAAATTCAACAACAACCTCAACATTGAAAAACAACAACAACCTCAACATTGAAAAACACCAAGAAATTCAACAACAACCTCAACATTCAAAAACACCAACAAATTCAACAACAACCTCAGCATTGAAAAACAACAACAACCTCAACATTGAAAAACACCAACAAATTCAACAACAACCTCAACATTGAAAAACAACAACAACCTCAACATTGAAAAACACCAACAAATTCAACAACAACCTCAACAATGAAAACACCAAGAAATTCAACAACAACCTCAACATTGAAAAACACCAACAAATTCAACAACAACCTCAACATTGAAAAACAACAACAACCTCAACATCGAAAAACACCAGCAAATTCAACAACAACCTCAACATTTAAAAACACCAACAAATTCAACAACAACCTCAACATTGAAAAACAACAACAACCTCAACATAAAAAACACCAACAAATTCAACAACAACTTCAACATTGAAAAACACCAACAAATTCAACAACAACCTCGACATTGAAAAACACCATCAATTTCAACAACAACCTCAACATTGAAAAACAACAACAAATTCAACAATAACCTCAACATTGAAAAACAACAACAACCTCAACATTGAAAAACACCAACAAATTCAACAACATCCACAACATTGAAAAACACCAACAAATTCAACAACAACCTCAACATTGAAAAACACCAACAACTTCCAAGGCAACCTCAACATTGAAAAACAACAACAACCTCAACATTGAAAAACACCAACAAATTCAACAACAACCTCAAGATTGAAAAACAACAGCAACCTCAATATTGAAAAACACCAACAAATTCAACAACAACCTCAACATTGAAAAACACGAACAAATTCAACAACAACCTCAGCATTGAAAAACAACAACAACCTCAACATTGAAAAACACCAACAAATTCAACAACAACCTCAACATTGAAAAACAACAACAACCTCAACATTGAAAAACACCAACAAATTCAACAACAACTTCAACATTGAAAAACACCAACAAATTCAACAACAACCTCGACATTGAAAAACACCATCAAATTCAACAACAACCTCAACATTGAAAAAGTACAACAACCTCAAAATTGAAAAACACCAACAAATACAACAACAACCTCAACATTGCAAAACAACAACAACCTCAACATTGAAAAACACCAACAAATTCAACAACAACCTCAACATTGAAAACACCAAGAAATTCAACAACAACCTCAACATTGAAAAACAACAACAACCTCCACATTGAAAAACAACAACAACCTCAACATTGAAAAGCACCAACCAATTCAACAACAACCTGAACATTGAAAAACAACAACAACCTCAACATTGAAAAACACCAACAAATTCAACAACAACTTCAACATTGAAAAACACCAACAAATTCAACAACAACCTCAACATTGAAAAACAACAACAACCTCAACATTGAAAAACACCAACAAATTCAACAACAACCCCAACATTGAAAAACACCAACAAATTCAACATAAACCTCAACATTTAAAAACGCCAAGAAATTCAACAACAACCACAACATTGAAAAACACCAACAAATTCAACAACAACCTCAACATTGAAAAACAACAACAACCTCAACATTGAAAAACACCATCAAATTCAACAACAACCTCAACATTGAAAAACAACAACAACCTCAACATTGAAAAACACCAAGAAATTCAACAACAACCTCAACATTCAAAAACACCAACAAATTCAAGAACAACCTCAGCATTGAAAAACAACAACAACCTCAACATTGAAAAACAACAACAACCTCCACATTGAAAAACAACAACAACCTCAACATTGAAAAGCACCAACCAATTCAGCAACAACCTGAACATTGAAAAACAACAACAACCTCAACATTGAAAAACAAAAACAAATTCAACAACAACTTCAACATTGAAAAACACCAACAAATTCAACAACAACCTCAACATTGAAAAACAACAACAACCTCAACATTGGAAAACACCAACAAATTCAACAACAACCCCAACATTGAAAAACACCAACAAATTCAACATAAACCTCAACATTTAAAAACGCCAACAAATTCAACAACAACCACAACATTGAAAAACACCAACAAATTCAACAACAACCTCAACATTGAAAAACAACAACAACCTCAACATTGAAAAACACCATCAAATTCAACAACAACCTCAACATTGAAAAACAACAACAACCTCAACATTGAAAAACACCAAGAAATTCAACAACAACCTCAACATTCAAAAACACCAACAAATTCAAGAACAACCTCAGCATTGAAAAACAACAACAACCTCAACATTGAAAAACACCAACAAATTCAACAACAACCTCAACATTGAAAAACAACAACAACCTCAAAATTGAAAAACACCAACAAATTCAACAACAACCTCAACAATGAAAACACCAAGAAATTCAACAACAACCTCAACATTGAAAAACACCAACAAATTCAACAACAACCTCAACATTGAAAAACAACAACAACCTCAACATCGAAAAACACCAGCAAATTCAACAACAACCTCAACATTTAAAAACACCAACAAATTCAACAACAACCTCAACATTGAAAAACAACAACAACCTCAACATAAAAAACACCAACAAATTCAACAATAACTTCAACATTGAAAAACACCAACAAATTCAACAACAACCTCGACATTGAAAAACACCATCAAATTCAACAACAACCTCAACATTGAAAAACAACAACAAATTCAACAATAACCTCAACATTGAAAAACAACAACAACCTCAACATTGAAAAACACCAACAAATTCAACAACATCCACAACATTGAAAAACACCAACAAATTCAACAACAACCTCAACATTGAAAAACACCAACAAATTCCACAGCAACCTCAACATTGAAAAACAACAACAACCTCAACATTGAAAAACACCAACAAATTCAACAACAACCTCAAGATTGAAAAACAACAGCAACCTCAATATTGAAAAACACCAACAAATTCAACAACAACCTCAACATTGAAAAACACCAACAAATTCAACAACAACCTCAGCATTGAAAAACAACAACAACCTCAACATTGAAAAACACCAACAAATTCAACAACAACCTCAACATTGAAAAACAACAACAACCTCAACATTGAAAAACACCAACAAATTCAACAACAACTTCAACATTGAAAAACACCAACAAATTCAACAACAACCTCGAAATTGAAAAACACCAACAAATTCAACAACAACCTCAACATTTAAAAATAACAACAACCTCAACATTGAAAAACAACCACAACCTCAACATTGAAAAACACCAACAAATTCAACAACAACCTCAACATTGAAAAACAAAAACAACCTCAACATAAAAAACACCAACAAATTCAACAACAACTTCAACACTGAAAAACACCAACAAATTCAACAACAACCTCGACATTGAAAAGCACCATCAAATTCAGCAACAACCTCAACATTGAAAAACTCCAACAAATTCAACAACAACCTCAACATTTAAAAACGCCAACAAATGCAACAACAACCTCCACATTGAACAACAACAACAACCTCAACATTGGAAAACACCAACAAATTCAACAACAACATCAACATTGAAAAACAACAACAACTTCAACATTGAAAAACACCAACAAATTCAACAACAACCTCGACATTGAAAAGCACCATCAAATTCAGCAACAACCTCAACATTGAAAAACACCAACAAATTCAACAACAACCTCAACATTTAAAAACGCCAACAAATTCAACAACAACCTCCACATTGAACAACAACAACAACCTCAACATTGGAAAACACCAACAAATTCAACAACAACCTCAACATTGAAGAACAACAACAACCTCAACATTGAAAAACACCAACAAATTCAACAACAACCTCAACATTTAAAAACACCAACAAATTCAACAACAACCTCAACATTGAAAAACACCAACAAATTCAACAACAACTTCAACATTGAAAAACACCAACAAATTCAACAACAACCTCGACATTGAAAAACAACAACAAATTCAACAACAACCTCAACATTGAAAAACTACAACAACCTCAAAATTGAAAAACACCAACAAATACAACAACAACCTCAACATTGCAAAACAACAACAACCTCAACATTGAAAAACACCAACAAATTCAACAACAACCTCAACATTGAAAACACCAAGAAATTCAACAACAACCTCAACATTGAAAAACAACAACAACCTCCACATTGAAAAACAACAACAACCTCAACATTGAAAAGCACCAACCAATTCAACAACAACCTGAACATTGAAAAACAACAACAACCTCAACATTGAAAAACACCAACAAAATCAACAACAACTTCAACATTGAAAAACACCAACAAATTCAACAACAACCTCAACATTGAAAAACAACAACAACCTCAACATTGAAAAACACCAACAAATTCAACAACAACCCCAACATTGAAAAACACCAACAAATTCAACATAAACCTCAACATTTAAAAACGCCAACAAATTCAACAACAACCACAACATTGAAAAACACCAACAAATTCAACAACAACCTCAACATTGAAAAACAACAACAACCTCAACATTGAAAAACACCATCAAATTCAACAACAACCTCAACATTGAAAAACAACAACAACCTCAACATTGAAAAACACCAACAAATTCAACAACAACCTCAACATTGAAAAACAACAACAACCTCAACATCGAAAAACACCAGCAAATTCAACAACAACCTCAACATTTAAAAATTCCAACAAATTCAACAACAACCTCAACATTGAAAAACAACAACAACCTCAACATAAAAAACACCAACAAATTCAACAATAACTTCAACATTGAAAAACACCAACAAATTCAACAACAACCTCGACATTGAAAAACACCATCAAATTCAACAACAACCTCAACATTGAAAAACAACAACAAATTCAACAATAACCTCAACATTGAAAAACAACAACAACCTCAACATTGAAAAACACCAACAAATTCAACAACATCCACAACATTGAAAAACACCAACAAATTCAACAACAACCTCAACATTGAAAAACACCAACAAATTCCACAGCAACCTCAACATTGAAAAACAACAACAACCTCAACATTGAAAAACACCAACAAATTCAACAACAACCTCAAGATTGAAAAACAACAGCAACCTCAATATTGAAAAACACCAACAAATTCAACAACAACCTCAACATTGAAAAACACCAACAAATTCAACAACAACCTCAGCATTGAAAAACAACAACAACCTCAACATTGAAAAACACCAACAAATTCAACAACAACCTCAACATTGAAAAACAACAACAACCTCAACATTGAAAAACACCAACAAATTCAACAACAACTTCAACATTGAAAAACACCAACAAATTCAACAACAACCTCGAAATTGAAAAACACCAACAAATTCAACAACAACCTCAACATTTAAAAATAACAACAACCTCAACATTGAAAAACAACCACAACCTCAACATTGAAAAACACCAACAAAATTCAACAACAACCTCAACATTGAAAAACAAAAACAACCTCAACATAAAAAACACCAACAAATTCAACAACAACTTCAACACTGAAAAACACCAACAAATTCAACAACAACCTCGACATTGAAAAGCACCATCAAATTCAGCAACAACCTCAACATTGAAAAACTCCAACAAATTCAACAACAACCTCAACATTTAAAAACGCCAACAAATGCAACAACAACCTCCACATTGAACAACAACAACAACCTCAACATTGGAAAACACCAACAAATTCAACAACAACATCAACATTGAAAAACAACAACAACTTCAACATTGAAAAACACCAACAAATTCAACAACAACCTCGACATTGAAAAGCACCATCAAATTCAGCAACAACCTCAACATTGAAAAAACACCAACAAATTCAACAACAACCTCAACATTTAAAAACGCCAACAAATTCAACAACAACCTCCACATTGAACAACAACAACAACCTCAACATTGGAAAACACCAACAAATTCAACAACAACCTCAACATTGAAGAACAACAACAACCTCAACATTGAAAAACACCAACAAATTCAACAACAACCTCAACATTTAAAAACACCAACAAATTCAACAACAACCTCAACATTGAAAAACACCAACAAATTCAACAACAACTTCAACATTGAAAAACACCAACAAATTCAACAACAACCTCGACATTGAAAAACAACAACAAATTCAACAACAACCTCAACATTGAAAAACTACAACAACCTCAAAATTGAAAAACACCAACAAATACAACAACAACCTCAACATTGCAAAACAACAACAACCTCAACATTGAAAAACACCAACAAATTCAACAACAACCTCAACATTGAAAACACCAAGAAATTCAACAACAACCTCAACATTGAAAAACAACAACAACCTCCACATTGAAAAACAACAACAACCTCAACATTGAAAAGCACCAACCAATTCAACAACAACCTGAACATTGAAAAACAACAACAACCTCAACATTGAAAAACACCAACAAATTCAACAACAACCTCAACATTGAAAAACAACAACAACCTCAACATTGAAAAACACCAACAAATTCAACAACAACCCCAACATTGAAAAACACCAACAAATTCAACATAAACCTCAACATTTAAAAACGCCAACAAATTCAACAACAACCACAACATTGAAAAACACCAACAAATTCAACAACAACCTCAACATTGAAAAACAACAACAACCTCAACATTGAAAAACACCATCAAATTCAACAACAACCTCAACATTGAAAAACAACAACAACCTCAACATTGAAAAACACCAAGAAATTCAACAACAACCTCAACATTGAAAAACAACAACAACCTCAACATCGAAAAACACCAGCAAATTCAACAACAACCTCAACATTTAAAAACACCAACAAATTCAACAACAACCTCAACATTGAAAAACAACAACAACCTCAACATAAAAAACACCAACAAATTCAACAATAACTTCAACATTGAAAAACACCAACAAATTCAACAACAACCTCGACATTGAAAAACACCATCAAATTCAACAACAACCTCAACATTGAAAAACAACAACAAATTCAACAATAACCTCAACATTGAAAAACAACAACAACCTCAACATTGAAAAACACCAACAAATTCAACAACATCCACAACATTGAAAAACACCAACAAATTCAACAACAACCTCAACATTGAAAAACACCAACAAATTCCACAGCAACCTCAACATTGAAAAACAACAACAACCTCAACATTGAAAAACACCAACAAATTCAACAACAACCTCAAGATTGAAAAACAACAGCAACCTCAATATTGAAAAACACCAACAAATTCAACAACAACCTCAACATTGAAAAACACCAACAAATTCAACAACAACCTCAGCATTGAAAAACAACAACAATTTCAACAACAACCTCAACATTGAAAAACTACAACAACCTCAAAATTGAAAAACACCAACAAATACAACAACAACCTCAACATTGCAAAACAACAACAACCTCAACATTGAAAAACACCAACAAATTCAACAACAACCTCAACATTGAAAACACCAAGAAATTCAACAACAACCTCAACATTGAAAAACAACAACAACCTCCACATTGAAAAACAACAACAACCTCAACATTGAAAAGCACCAACCAATTCAACAACAACCTGAACATTGAAAAACAACAACAACCTCAACATTGAAAAACACCAACAAAATCAACAACAACTTCAACATTGAAAAACACCAACAAATTCAACAACAACCTCAACATTGAAAAACAACAACAACCTCAACATTGAAAAACACCAACAAATTCAACAACAACCCCAACATTGAAAAACACCAACAAATTCAACATAAACCTCAACATTTAAAAACGCCAACAAATTCAACAACAACCACAACATTGAAAAACACCAACAAATTCAACAACAACCTCAACATTGAAAAACAACAACAACCTCAACATTGAAAAACACCATCAAATTCAACAACAACCTCAACATTGAAAAACAACAACAACCTCAACATTGAAAAACACCAACAAATTCAACAACAACCTCAACATTGAAAAACAACAACAACCTCAACATCGAAAAACACCAGCAAATTCAACAACAACCTCAACATTTAAAAACACCAACAAATTCAACAACAACCTCAACATTGAAAAACAACAACAACCTCAACATAAAAAACACCAACAAATTCAACAATAACTTCAACATTGAAAAACACCAACAAATTCAACAACAACCTCGACATTGAAAAACACCATCAAATTCAACAACAACCTCAACATTGAAAAACAACAACAAATTCAACAATAACCTCAACATTGAAAAACAACAACAACCTCAACATTGAAAAACACCAACAAATTCAACAACATCCACAACATTGAAAAACACCAACAAATTCAACAACAACCTCAACATTGAAAAACACCAACAAATTCCACAGCAACCTCAACATTGAAAAACAACAACAACCTCAACATTGAAAAACACCAACAAATTCAACAACAACCTCAAGATTGAAAAACAACAGCAACCTCAATATTGAAAAACACCAACAAATTCAACAACAACCTCAACATTGAAAAACACCAACAAATTCAACAACAACCTCAGCATTGAAAAACAACAACAACCTCAACATTGAAAAACACCAACAAATTCAACAACAACCTCAACATTGAAAAACAACAACAACCTCAACATTGAAAAACACCAACAAATTCAACAACAACTTCAACATTGAAAAACACCAACAAATTCAACAACAACCTCGAAATTGAAAAACACCAACAAATTCAACAACAACCTCAACATTTAAAAATAACAACAACCTCAACATTGAAAAACAACCACAACCTCAACATTGAAAAACACCAACAAATTCAACAACAACCTCAACATTGAAAAACAAAAACAACCTCAACATAAAAAACACCAACAAATTCAACAACAACTTCAACACTGAAAAACACCAACAAATTCAACAACAACCTCGACATTGAAAAGCACCATCAAATTCAGCAACAACCTCAACATTGAAAAACTCCAACAAATTCAACAACAACCTCAACATTTAAAAACGCCAACAAATGCAACAACAACCTCCACATTGAACAACAACAACAACCTCAACATTGGAAAACACCAACAAATTCAACAACAACATCAACATTGAAAAACAACAACAACTTCAACATTGAAAAACACCAACAAATTCAACAACAACCTCGACATTGAAAAGCACCATCAAATTCAGCAACAACCTCAACATTGAAAAACACCAACAAATTCAACAACAACCTCAACATTTAAAAATGCCAACAAATTCAACAACAACCTCCACATTGAACAACAACAACAACCTCAACATTGGAAAACACCAACAAATTCAACAACAACCTCAACATTGAAGAACAACAACAACCTCAACATTGAAAAACACCAACAAATTCAACAACAACCTCAACATTTAAAAACACCAACAAATTCAACAACAACCTCAACATTGAAAAACACCAACAAATTCAACAACAACTTCAACATTGAAAAACACCAACAAATTCAACAACAACCTCGACATTGAAAAACAACAACAAATTCAACAACAACCTCAACATTGAAAAACTACAACAACCTCAAAATTGAAAAACACCAACAAATACAACAACAACCTCAACATTGCAAAACAACAACAACCTCAACATTGAAAAACACCAACAAATTCAACAACAACCTCAACATTGAAAACACCAAGAAATTCAACAACAACATCAACATTGAAAAACAACAACAACCTCCACATTGAAAAACAACAACAACCTCAACATTGAAAAGCACCAACCAATTCAACAACAACCTGAACATTGAAAAACAACAACAACTTCAACATTGAAAAACACCAACAAATTCAACAACAACCTCAACATTGAAAAACAACAACAACCTCAACATTGAAAAACACCAACAAATTCAACAACAACCCCAACATTGAAAAACACCAACAAATTCAACATAAACCTCAACATTTAAAAACGCCAACAAATTCAACAACAACCACAACATTGAAAAACACCAACAAATTCAACAACAACCTCAACATTGAAAAACAACAACAACCTCAACATTGAAAAACACCATCAAATTCAACAACAACCTCAACATTGAAAAACAACAACAACCTCAACATTGAAAAACACCAAGAAATTCAACAACAACCTCAACATTCAAAAACACCAACAAATTCAAGAACAACCTCAGCATTGAAAAACAACAACAACCTCAACATTGAAAAACACCAACAAATTCAACAACAACCTCAACATTGAAAAACAACAACAACCTCAACAGTGAAAAACACCAACAAATTCAACAACAACCTCAACAATGAAAACACCAAGAAATTCAACAACAACCTCAACATTGAAAAACACCAACAAATTCAACAACAACCTCAACATTGAAAAACAACAACAACCTCAACATCGAAAAACACCAGCAAATTCAACAACAACCTCAACATTTAAAAACACCAACAAATTCAACAACAACCTCAACATTGAAAAACAACAACAACCTCAACATAAAAAACACCAACAAATTCAACAACAACTTCAACATTGAAAAACACCAACAAATTCAACAACAACCTCGACATTGAAAAACACCATCAAATTCAACAACAACCTCAACACTGAAAAACAACAACAAATTCAACAATAACCTCAACATTGAAAAACAACAACAACTTCAACATTGAAAAACACCAACAAATTCAACAACATCCACAACATTGAAAAACACCAACAAATTCAACAACAACCTCAACATTGAAAAACACCAACAAATTCAACAGCAACCTCAACATTGAAAAACAACAACAACCTCAACATTGAAAAACACCAACAAATTCAACAACAACCTCAAGATTGAAAAACAACAACAACCTCAATATTGAAAAACACCAACAAATTCAACAACAACCTCAACATTGAAAAACACCAACAAATTCAACAACAACCTCAACATTGAAAAACAACAACAACCTCAACATCGAAAAACACCAGCAAATTCAACAACAACCTCAAAATTTAAAAACACCAACAAATTCAACAACAACCTCAACATTGAAAAACAACAACAACCTCAACATAAAAAACACCAACAAATTCAACAACAACTTCAACATTGAAAAACACCAACAAATTCAACAACAACCTCGACATTGAAAAACACCATCAAATTCAACAACAACCTCAACATTGAAAAACAACAACAAATTCAACAATAACCTCAACATTGAAAAACAACAACAACTTCAACATTGAAAAACACCAACAAATTCAACAACATCCACAACATTGAAAAACACCAACAAATTCAACAACAACCTCAACATTGAAAAACACCAACAAATTCAACAGCAACCTCAACATTGAAAAACAACAACAACCTCAACATTGAAAAACACCAACAAATTCAACAACAACCTCAAGATTGAAAAACAACAACAACCTCAATATTGAAAAACACCAACAAATTCAACAACAACCTCAACATTGAAAAACACCACAAATTCAACAACAACCTCAGCATTGAAAAACAACAACAACCTCAACATTGAAAAACACCAACAAATTCAACAACAACCTCAACATTGAAAAACAACAACAACATCAACATTGAAAAACACCAACAAATTCAACAACAACTTCAACATTGAAAAACACCAACAAATTCAACAACAACCTCGAAATTGAAAAACACCAACAAATTCAACAACAACCTCAACATTTAAAAATAACAACAACCTCAACATTGAAAAACAACAACAACCTCAACATTGAAAAACACCAACAAATTCAACAACAACCTCAACATTGAAAAACAAAAACAACCTCAACATAAAAAACACCAACAAATTCAACAACAACTTCAACATTGAAAAACACCAACAAATTCAACAACAACCTCGACATTGAAAAGCACCATCAAATTCAGCAACAACCTCAACACTGAAAAACACCAACAAATTCAACAACAACCTCAACATTTAAAAACGCCAACAAATTCAACAACAACCTCCACATTGAACAACAACAACAACCTCAACATTGGAAAACACCAACAAATTCAACAACAACCTCAACATTGAAAAACAACAACAACCTCTACATTGAAAAACACCAACAAATTCAACAACAACCTCAACATTTAAAAACACCAACAAATTCAACAACAACCTCAACTTTGAAAAACACCAACAAATTCAACAACAACTTCAACATTGAAAAACACCAACAAATTCAACAACAACCTCGACATTGAAAAACACCAACAAATTCAACAATAACCTCAACATTGAAAAACTACAACAACCTCAAAATTGAAAAACACCAACAAATACAACAACAACCTCAACATTGAAAAACAACAACAACCTCAACATTGAAAAACACCAACCAATTCAACAACAACCTGAACATTGAAAAACAACAACAACCTCAACATTGAAAAACACCAACAAATTCAACAACAACTTCAACATTGAAAAACACCAACAAATTCAACAACAACCTCAACATTGAAAAACAACAACAACCTCAACATTGAAAAACACCAACAAATTCAACAACAACCCCAACATTGAAAAACACCAACAAATTCAACATAAACCTCAACATTTAAAAACGCCAACAAATTCAACAACAACCACAACATTGAAAAACACCAACAAATTCAACAACAACCTCAACATTGAAAAACAACAACAACCTCAACATTGAAAAAAACCATCAAATTCATCAACAACCTCAACATTGAAAAACAGCAACAACCTCAACATTGAAAAACACCAAGAAATTCAACAACAACCTCAACATTCAAAAACACCAACAAATTCAACAACAACCTCAGCATTGAAAAACAACAACAACCTCAACATTGAAAAACACCAACAAATTCAACAACAACCACAACATTGAAAAACAACAACAACCTCAACATTGAAAAACACCAACAAATTCAACAACAACCTCAACAATGAAAACACCAAGAAATTCAACAACAACCTCAACATTGAAAAACACCAACAAATTCAACAACAACCTCAACATTGAAAAACAACAACAACCTCAACATCGAAAAACACCAGCAAATTCAACAACAACCTCAACATTTAAAAACACCAACAAATTCAACAACAACCTCAACATTGAAAAACACCAACAAATTCAACAACAACTTCAACATTGAAAAACACCAACAAGTTCAACAACAACCTCAACATAAAAAACACCAACAAATTCAACAACAACTTCAACATTGAAAAACACCATCAAATTCAACAACAACCTCGACATTGAAAAACACCATCAAATTCAACAACAACCTCAACATTGAAAAACACCAACAAATTCAACAACAACCTCCACATTGAACAATAACAACAACCTCAACATTGAAAAACACCAACAAATTCAACAACAACCTCAACATTGAAAAACACCAATAAATTCAACAACAACCTCCAGAATGAACAACAACAACAACCTCAACATTGAAAAACACCAACAAATTCAACAACAACCTCAACATTGAAAAACAACAACGACCTCAACATTGATAAACACCAACAAATTCAACAACAGCCTCAACATTTAAAAGCACCAACAAATTCAACAACAACCTCAACATTGAAAAACACCAACGAATTCAACAACAACTTCAACATTGAAAAACACCAACAAATTCAACAACAACCTCGACATTGAAAAACACCATCAAATTCAACAACAACCTCAACATTGAAAAACACCAACAAATTCAACAACAACCTCCACATTGAACAATAACAACAACCTCAACATTGAAAAACACCAACAAATTCAACAACAACCTCAAAATTGAAAAACACCAATAAATTCAACAACAACCTCCAGATTGAACAACAACAACAACCTCAACATTGAAAAACACCAACAAATTCAACAACAACCTCAACATTGAAAAACAAGAACGACCTCAACATTGAAAAACACCAACAAATTCAACAACAGCCTCAACATTTAAAAGCACCAATAAATTCAACAACAACCTCAACATTGAAAAACACCAACGAATTCAACAACAACTTCAACATTGAAAAACACCAACAAATTCAACAACAACCTCGAATTGAAAAACACCAACAAATTCAACAACAACCTCAACATTGAAAAACTACAACAACCTCAACATTGAAAAACACCAACAAATACAACAACAACCTCAACATTGAAAAACAACAACAACCTCAACATTGAAAAACACCAACAAATTCAACAACAACCTCAACAATGAAAACACCAACAAATTCAACAACAACCTCAACATTGAAAAACAACAACAACCTCAACATTGAAAAACAACAACAACCTCAACATTGAAAAACACCAACCAATTCAACAACCTGAACATTGAAAAACAACAACAACTTCAACATTGAAAAACACCAACAAATTCAACAACAACTTCAACATTGAAAAACACCAACAAATTCAACAACAACCTCGAAATTGAAAAACACCAACAAATTCAACAACAACCTCAACATTGAAAAACAACAACAACCTCAACATTGAAAAACACCAACAAATTCAACAACAACCTCAACATTGAAAAACACCAACAAATTCAACAACAACCTCAACATTGAAAAACAACAACAACCTCAACATTGAAAAACACCAACAAATTCAACAACAACCTCAACATTGAAAAACAACAACAACCTCAACATTGAAAAACACCAACAAATTCAACAATAACCTCAACATTGAAAAACACCAACAAATTCAACAACAACCTCAGCATTGAAAAACAACAACAACCTCAACATTGAAAAACACCAACAAATTCAACAACAACCTCAACGTTGAAAAACAACAACAACCTCAACATTGAAAAACACCAACAAACTCAACAACAACTTCAACATTGAAAAACACCAACAAATTCAACAACAACCTCGAAATTGAAAAACACCAACAAATTCAACAACAACCTCAACATTGAAAAATAACAACAACCTCAGCATTGAAAAACAACAACAACCTCAACATTGAAAAACACCAACAAATTCAACAACAACCTCAACATTGAAAAATAACAACAACCTCAACATTGAAAAACAACAACAACCTCAACATTGAAAAACACCAACAACAACCTCAACATTGAAAAACAACAACAATCTCAACATAAAAAACACCAACAAATTCAACAACAACCTCGACATTGAAAAACACCATCAAATTCAACAACAACCTCGACATTGAAAAACAACAACAACCCCAACATTGAAAAACACCAACAAATTCAACATAAACCTCAACATTTAAAAGCGCCAACAAATTCAACAACAACCACAACATTGAAAAACACCAACAAATTCAACAACAACCTCAACATTGAAAAACAACAACAACCTCAACATTGAAAAACACCATCAAATTCAACAACAACCTCAACATTGAAAAACAACAACAACATCAACATTGAAAAACACCAAGAAATTCAACAACAACCTCAACATTCAAAAACACCAACAAATTCAAGAACAACCTCAGCATTGAAAAACAACAACAACCTCAACATTGAAAAACACCAACAAATTCAACAACAACCTCAACATTGAAAAACAACAACAACCTCAACATTGAAAAACACCAACAAATTCAACAACAACCTCAACAATGAAAACACCAAGAAATTCAACAACAACCTCAACATTGAAAAACACCAACAAATTCAACAACAACCTCAACATTTAAAAACAACTACAACCTCAACATCGAAAAACACCAGCAAATTCAACAACAACCTCAACATTTAAAAACACCAACAAATTCAACAACAACCTCAACACTGAAAAACAACAAAAACCTCAACATAAAAAACACCAACAAATTCAACAACAACTTCAACATTGAAAAATACCAACAAATTCAACAACAACCTCGACATTGAAAAACACCATCAAATTCAACAACAACCTCAACATTGAAAAACAACAACAAATTCAACAATAACCTCAACATTGAAAAACAACAACAACTTTTACATTGAAAAACACCAACAAATTCAACAACATCCACAACATTGAAAAACACCAACAAATTCAACAACAACCTCAACATTGAAAAACACCAACAAATTCAACAGCAACCTCAACATTGAAAAACAACAACAACCTCAACATTGAAAAACACCAACAAATTCAACAACAACATCAAGATTGAAAAACAACAACAACCTCAATATTGAAAAACACCAACAAATTCAACAACAACCTCAACATTGAAAAACACCAACAAATTCAACAACAACCTCAGCATTGAAAAACAACAACAACCTCAACATTGAAAAACACCAACAAATTCAACAACAACCTCAACATTGAAAAACAACAACAACCTCAACATTGAAAAACACCAACAAATTCAACAACAACTTCAACATTGAAAAACACGAACAAATTCAACAACAACCTCGAAATTGAAAAACACCAACAAATTCAACAACAACCTCAACATTTAAAAACAACAACAACCTCGACATTGAAAACACCATCAAATTCAACAACAACCTCAACATTGAAAAACACCAACAAATTCAACAACAACCTCCACATTGAACAATAACAACAACCTCAACATTGAAAAACACCAACAAATTCAACAACAACCTCAACATTGAAAAACACCAATAAATTCAACAACAACCTCCAGAATGAACAACAACAACAACCTCAACATTGAAAAACACCAACAAATTCAACAACAACCTCAACATTGAAAAACAACAACGACCTCAACATTGAAAAACACCAACAAATTCAACAACAGCCTCAACATTTAAAAGCACCAACAAATTCAACAACAACCTCAACATTGAAAAACACCAACGAATTCAACAACAACTTCAACATTGAAAAACACCAACAAATTCAACAACAACCTCGACATTGAAAAACACCATCAAATTCAACAACAACCTCAACATTGAAAAACACCAACAAATTCAACAACAACCTCCACATTGAACAATAACAACAACCTCAACATTGAAAAACACCAACAAATTCAACAACAACCTCAAAATTGAAAAACACCAATAAATTCAACAACAACCTCCAGATTGAACAACAACAACAACCTCAACATTGAAAAACACCAACAAATTCAACAACAACCTCAACATTGAAAAACAAGAACGACCTCAACATTGAAAAACACCAACAAATTCAACAACAGCCTCAACATTTAAAAGCACCAACAAATTCAACAACAACCTCAACATTGAAAAACACCAACGAATTCAACAACAACTTCAACATTGAAAAACACCAACAAATTCAACAACAACCTCGAATTGAAAAACACCAACAAATTCAACAACAACCTCAACATTGAAAAACTACAACAACCTCAACATTGAAAAACACCAACAAATACAACAACAACCTCAACATTGAAAAACAACAACAACCTCAACATTGAAAAACACCAACAAATTCAACAACAACCTCAACAATGAAAACACCAACAAATTCAACAACAACCTCAACATTGAAAAACAACAACAACCTCAACATTGAAAAACAACAACAACCTCAACATTGAAAAACACCAACCAATTCAACAACCTGAACATTGAAAAACAACAACAACTTCAACATTGAAAAACACCAACAAATTCAACAACAACTTCAACATTGAAAAACACCAACAAATTCAACAACAACCTCGAAATTGAAAAACACCAACAAATTCAACAACAACCTCAACATTGAAAAACAACAACAACCTCAACATTGAAAAACACCAACAAATTCAACAACAACCTCAACATTGAAAAACACCAACAAATTCAACAACAACCTCAACATTGAAAAACAACAACAACCTCAACATTGAAAAACACCAACAAATTCAACAACAACCTCAACATTGAAAAACAACAACAACCTCAACATTGAAAAACACCAACAAATTCAACAATAACCTCAACATTGAAAAACACCAACAAATTCAACAACAACCTCAGCATTGAAAAACAACAACAACCTCAACATTGAAAAACACCAACAAATTCAACAACAACCTCAACGTTGAAAAACAACAACAACCTCAACATTGAAAAACACCAACAAACTCAACAACAACATCAACATTGAAAAACACCAACAAATTCAACAACAACCTCGAAATTGAAAAACACCAACAAATTCAACAACAACCTCAACATTGAAAAATAACAACAACCTCAGCATTGAAAAACAACAACAACCTCAACATTGAAAAACACCAGCAAATTCAACAACAACCTCGACATTGAAAAACACCATCAAATTCAACAACAACCTCAACATTGAAAAACACCAACAAATTCAACAACAACCTCCACATTGAACAATAACAACAACCTCAACATTGAAAAACACCAACAAATTCAACAACAACCTCAAAATTGAAAAACACCAATAAATTCAACAACAACCTCCAGATTGAACAACAACAACAACCTCAACATTGAAAAACACCAACAAATTCAACAACAACCTCAACATTGAAAAACAAGAACGACCTCAACATTGAAAAACACCAACAAATTCAACAACAGCCTCAACATTTAAAAGCACCAACAAATTCAACAACAACCTCAACATTGAAAAACACCAACGAATTCAACAACAACTTCAACATTGAAAAACACCAACAAATTCAACAACAACCTCGAATTGAAAAACACCAACAAATTCAACAACAACCTCAACATTGAAAAACTACAACAACCTCAACATTGAAAAACACCAACAAATACAACAACAACCTCAACATTGAAAAACAACAACAACCTCAACATTGAAAAACACCAACAAATTCAACAACAACCTCAACAATGAAAACACCAACAAATTCAACAACAACCTCAACATTGAAAAACAACAACAACCTCAACATTGAAAAACAACAACAACCTCAACATTGAAAAACACCAACCAATTCAACAACCTGAACATTGAAAAACAACAACAACTTCAACATTGAAAAACACCAACAAATTCAACAACAACTTCAACATTGAAAAACACCAACAAATTCAACAACAACCTCGAAATTGAAAAACACCAACAAATTCAACAACAACCTCAACATTGAAAAACAACAACAACCTCAACATTGAAAAACACCAACAAATTCAACAACAACCTCAACATTGAAAAACACCAACAAATTCAACAACAACCTCAACATTGAAAAACAACAACAACCTCAACATTGAAAAACACCAACAAATTCAACAACAACCTCAACATTGAAAAACAACAACAACCTCAACATTGAAAAACACCAACAAATTCAACAATAACCTCAACATTGAAAAACACCAACAAATTCAACAACAACCTCAGCATTGAAAAACAACAACAACCTCAATATTGAAAAACACCAACAAATTCAACAACAACCTCAACGTTGAAAAACAACAACAACCTCAACATTGAAAAACACCAACAAACTCAACAACAACTTCAACATTGAAAAACACCAACAAATTCAACAACAACCTCGAAATTGAAAAACACCAACAAATTCAACAACAACCTCAACATTGAAAA
The DNA here is from genome assembly GCA_026770705.1 of Isurus oxyrinchus. NCBI lineage: Eukaryota > Metazoa > Chordata > Chondrichthyes > Lamniformes > Lamnidae > Isurus > Isurus oxyrinchus. Next base: position 522,642 of record JANJGN010000381.1, read on the forward strand.
ATAACAACAACCTCAGCATTGAAAAACAACAACAACCTCAACATTGAAAAACACCAACAAATTCAACAACAACCTCAACATTGAAAAATAACAACAACCTCAACATTGAAAAACAACAACAACCTCAACATTGAAAAACACCAACAACAACCTCAACATTGAAAAACAACAACAATCTCAACATAAAAAACACCAACAAATTCAACAACAACCTCGACATTGAAAAACACCATCAAATTCAACAACAACCTCGACATTGAAAAACAACAACAACCCCAACATTGAAAAACACCAACAAATTCAACATAAACCTCAACATTTAAAAGCGCCAACAAATTCAACAACAACCACAACATTGAAAAACACCAACAAATTCAACAACAACCTCAACATTGAAAAACAACAACAACCTCAACATTGAAAAACACCATCAAATTCAACAACAACCTCAACATTGAAAAACAACAACAACATCAACATTGAAAAACACCAAGAAATTCAACAACAACCTCAACATTCAAAAACACCAACAAATTCAAGAACAACCTCAGCATTGAAAAACAACAACAACCTCAACATTGAAAAACACCAACAAATTCAACAACAACCTCAACATTGAAAAACAACAACAACCTCAACATTGAAAAACACCAACAAATTCAACAACAACCTCAACAATGAAAACACCAAGAAATTCAACAACAACCTCAACATTGAAAAACACCAACAAATTCAACAACAACCTCAACATTTAAAAACAACTACAACCTCAACATCGAAAAACACCAGCAAATTCAACAACAACCTCAACATTTAAAAACACCAACAAATTCAACAACAACCTCAACACTGAAAAACAACAAAAACCTCAACATAAAAAACACCAACAAATTCAACAACAACTTCAACATTGAAAAACACCAACAAATTCAACAACAACCTCGACATTGAAAAACACCATCAAATTCAACAACAACCTCAACATTGAAAAACAACAACAAATTCAACAATAACCTCAACATTGAAAAACAACAACAACTTTTACATTGAAAAACACCAACAAATTCAACAACATCCACAACATTGAAAAACACCAACAAATTCAACAACAACCTCAACATTGAAAAACACCAACAAATTCAACAGCAACCTCAACATTGAAAAACAACAACAACCTCAACATTGAAAAACACCAACAAATTCAACAACAACATCAAGATTGAAAAACAACAACAACCTCAATATTGAAAAACACCAACAAATTCAACAACAACCTCAACATTGAAAAACACCAACAAATTCAACAACAACCTCAGCATTGAAAAACAACAACAACCTCAACATTGAAAAACACCAACAAATTCAACAACAACCTCAACATTGAAAAACAACAACAACCTCAACATTGAAAAACACCAACAAATTCAACAACAACTTCAACATTGAAAAACACCAACAAATTCAACAACAACCTCGAAATTGAAAAACACCAACAAATTCAACAACAACCTCAACATTTAAAAATAACAACAACCTCAACATTGAAAAACAACAACAACCTCAACATTGAAAAACACCAACAAATTCAACAACAACCTCAACATTGAAAAACAAAAACAACCTCAACATAAAAAACACCAACAAATTCAACAACAACTTCAACATTGAAAAACACCAACAAATTCAACAACAAACTCGACATTGAAAAGCACCATCAAATTCAGCAACAACCTCAACATTGAAAAACACCAACAAATTCAACAACAACCTCAACATTTAAAAACGCCAACAAATTCAACAACAACCTCCACATTGAACAACAACAACAACCTCAACATTGGAAAACACCAACAAATTCAACAACAACCTCAACATTGAAAAACAACAACAACCTCAACATTGAAAAACACCAACAAATTCAACAACAACCTCAACATTTAAAAACACCAACAAATTCAACAACAACCTCAACATTGAAAAACACCAACAAATTCAGCAACAACTTCAACATTGAAAAACACCAACAAATTCAACAACAACCTCGACATTGAAAAACACCAACAAATTCAACAACAACCTCAACATTGAAAAACTACAACAACCTCAAAATTGAAAAACACCAACAAATACAACAACAACCTCAACATTGAAAAACAACAACAACCTCAACATTGAAAAACACCAAGAAATTCAACAATAACCTCAACATTGAAAACACCAAGAAATTCAACAACAACCTCAACATTGAAAAACAACAACAACCTCAACATTGAAAAACAACAACAACCTCAACATTGAAAAGCACCAACCAATTCAACAACAACCTGAACATTGAAAAACAACAACAACCTCAACATTGAAAAACACCAACAAATTCAACAACAACTTCAACATTGAAAAACACCAACAAATTCAACAACAACCTCAACATTGAAAAACAACAACAACCTCAACATTGAAAAACACCAACAAATTCAACAACAACCCCAACATTGAAAAACACCAACAAATTCAACATAAACCTCAACATTTAAAAACGCCAACAAATTCAACAACAACCATAACATTGAAAAACACCAACAAATTCAACAACAACCTCAACATTGAAAAACAACAACAACCTCAACATTGAAAAACACCATCAAATTCAACAACAACCTCAACATTGAAAAACAACAACAACCTCAACATTGAAAAACACCAAGAAATTCAACAACAACCTCAACATTCAAAAACACCAACAAATTCAACAACAACCTCAGCATTGAAAAACAACAACAACCTCAACATTGAAAAACACCAACAAATTCAACAACAACCTCAACATTGAAAAACACCAACAAATTCAACAACAACCTCAACATTGAAAAACAACAACAACCTCAACATCGAAAAACACCAGCAAATTCAACAACAACCTCAACATTTAAAAACACCAACAAATTCAACAACAACCTCAACATTGAAAAACACCAACAAATTCAACAACAACTTCAACATTGAAAAACACCAACAAATTCAACAACAACCTCAACATAAAAAACACCAACAAATTCAACAACAACTTCAACATTGAAAAACACCAACAAATTCAACAACAACCACGACATTGAAAAACACCATCAAATTCAACAACAACCTCAACATTGAAAAACACCAACAAATTCAACAACAACCTCCACATTGAACAATAACAACAACCTCAACATTGAAAAACACCAACAAATTCAACAACAACCTCAACATTGAAAAACACCAATAAATTCAACAACAACCTCCAGATTGAACAACAACAACAACCTCAACATTGAAAAACACCAACAAATTCAACAACAACCTCAACATTGAAAAACAACAACGACCTCAACATGGAAAAACACCAACAAATTCAACAACAACCTCAACATTTAAAAGCACCAACAAATTGAACAACAATCTCAACATTGAAAAACACCAACGAATTCAACAACAACTTCAACATTGAAAAACACCAACAAATTCAACAACAACCTCGACATTGAAAAACACCAACAAATTCAACAACAACCTCAACATTGAAAAACTACAACAACCTCAACATTGAAAAACACCAACAAATACAACAACAACCTCAACATTGAAAAACAACAACAACCTCAACATTGAAAAACACAAACAAATTCAACAACAACCTCAACAATGAAAACACCAACAAATTCAACAACAACCTCAACATTGAAAAACAACAACAACCTCAACATTGAAAAACAACAACAACCTCAACATTGAAAAACAACAACAACCTCAACATTGAAAAACACCAACAAATTCAACAACAACTTCAACATTGAAAAACACCAACAAATTCAACAACAACCTCGAAATTGAAAAACACCAACAAATTCAACAACAACCTCAACATTGAAAAACAACAACAACCTCAACATTGAAAAACACCAACAAATTCAACAACAACCTCAACATTGAAAAACACCAACAAATTCAACAACAATCTCAACATTGAAAAACAACAACAACCTCAACATTGAAAAACACCAACAAATTCAACAACAACCTCAACATTGAAAAACAACAACAACCTCAACATTGAAAAACACCAACAAATTCAACAACAACCTCAACATTGAAAAACACCAACAAATTCAACAACAACCTCAGCATTGAAAAACAACAACAACCTCAACATTGAAAAACACCAACAAATTCAACAACAACCTCAACGTTGAAAAACAACAACAACCTCAACATTGAAAAACACCAACAAATTCAACAACAACTTCAACATTGAAAAACACCAACAAATTCAACAACAACCTCGAAATTGAAAAACACCAACAAATTCAACAACAACCTCAACAATGAAAACACCAAGAAATTCAACAACAACCTCAACATTGAAAAACACCAACAAATTCAACAACAACCTCAACATTGAAAAACAACAACAACCTCAACATAAAAAACACCAACAAATTCAACAACAGCTTCAACATTGAAAAACACCAACAAATTCAACAACAACCTCGACATTGAAGAACACCATCAAATTCAACAACAACCTCAACATTGAAAAACAACAACAAATTCAACAATAACCTCAGCATTGAAAAACAACAACAACTTTTACATTGAAAAACACCAACAAATTCAACAACATCCACAACATTGAAAAACACCAACAAATTCAACAACAACCTCAACATTGAAAAACACCAACAAATTCAACAGCAACCTCAACATTGAAAAACAACAACAACCTCAACATTGAAAAACACCAACAAATTCAACAACAACCTCAAGATTGAAAAACAACAACAACCTCAATATTGAAAAACACCAACAAATTCAACAACAACCTCAACATTGAAAAACACCAACAAATTCAACAACAACCTCAGCATTGAAAAACAACAACAACCTCAACATTGAAAAACACCAACAAATTCAACAACAACCTCAACATTGAAAAACAACAACAACCTCAACATTGAAAAACACCAACAAATTCAACAACAACTTCAACATTGAAAAACACCAACAAATTCAACAACAACCTCAGCATTGAAAAACAACAACAACCTCAACATTGAAAAACACCAACAAATTCAACAACAACCTCAACGTTGAAAAACAACAACAACCTCAACATTGAAAAACACCAACAAACTCAACAACAACTTCAACATTGAAAAACACCAACAAATTCAACAACAACCTCGAAATTGAAAAACACCAACAAATTCAACAACAACCTCAACATTGAAAAATAACAACAACCTCAACATTGAAAAACAACAACAACCTCAACATTGAAATACACCAACAAATTCAACAACAACCTCAACATTGAAAAATAACAACAACCTCAACATTGAAAAACAACAACAACCTCAACATTGAAAAACACCAACAACAACCTCAACATTGAAAAACAACAAGAATCTCAACATAAAAAACACCAACAAATTCAACAACAACCTCGACATTGAAAAACACCATCAAATTCAACAACAACCTCGACATTGAAAAACAACAACAACCCCAACATTGAAAAACACCAACAAATTCAACATAAACCTCAACATTTAAAAGCGCCAACAAATTCAACAACAACCACAACATTGAAAAACACCAACAAATTCAACAACAACCTCAACATTGAAAAACAACAACAACCTCAACATTGAAAAACACCATCAAATTCAACAACAACCTCAACATTGAAAAACAACAACAACATCAACATTGAAAAACACCAAGAAATTCAACAACAACCTCAACATTCAAAAACACCAACAAATTCAAGAACAACCTCAGCATTGAAAAACAACAACAACCTCAACATTGAAAAACACCAACAAATTCAACAACAACCTCAACATTGAAAAACAACAACAACCTCAACATTGAAAAACACCAACAAATTCAACAACAACCTCAACAATGAAAACACCAAGAAATTCAACAACAACCTCAACATTGAAAAACACCAACAAATTCAACAACAACCTCAACATTTAAAAACAACTACAACCTCAACATCGAAAAACACCAGCAAATTCAACAACAACCTCAACATTTAAAAACACCAACAAATTCAACAACAACCTCAACACTGAAAAACAACAAAAACCTCAACATAAAAAACACCAACAAATTCAACAACAACTTCAACATTGAAAAACACCAACAAATTCAACAACAACCTCGACATTGAAAAACACCATCAAATTCAACAACAACCTCAACATTGAAAAACAACAACAAATTCAACAATAACCTCAACATTGAAAAACAACAACAACTTTTACATTGAAAAACACCAACAAATTCAACAACATCCACAACATTGAAAAACACCAACAAATTCAACAACAACCTCAACATTGAAAAACACCAACAAATTCAACAGCAACCTCAACATTGAAAAACAACAACAACCTCAACATTGAAAAACACCAACAAATTCAACAACAACATCAAGATTGAAAAACAACAACAACCTCAATATTGAAAAACACCAACAAATTCAACAACAACCTCAACATTGAAAAACACCAACAAATTCAACAACAACCTCAGCATTGAAAAACAACAACAACCTCAACATTGAAAAACACCAACAAATTCAACAACAACCTCAACATTGAAAAACAACAACAACCTCAACATTGAAAAACACCAACAAATTCAACAACAACTTCAACATTGAAAAACACCAACAAATTCAACAACAACCTCGAAATTGAAAAACACCAACAAATTCAACAACAACCTCAACATTTAAAAATAACAACAACCTCAACATTGAAAAACAACAACAACCTCAACATTGAAAAACACCAACAAATTCAACAACAACCTCAACATTGAAAAACAAAAACAACCTCAACATAAAAAACACCAACAAATTCAACAACAACTTCAACATTGAAAAACACCAACAAATTCAACAACAACCTCGACATTGAAAAGCACCATCAAATTCAGCAACAACCTCAACATTGAAAAACACCAACAAATTCAACAACAACCTCAACATTTAAAAACGCCAACAAATTCAACAACAACCTCCACATTGAACAACAACAACAACCTCAACATTGGAAAACACCAACAAATTCAACAACAACCTCAACATTGAAAAACAACAACAACCTCAACATTGAAAAACACCAACAAATTCAACAACAACCTCAACATTTAAAAACACCAACAAATTCAACAACAACCTCAACATTGAAAAACACCAACAAATTCAACAACAACTTCAACATTGAAAAACACCAACAAATTCAACAACAACCTCGACATTGAAAAACACCAACAAATTCAACAACAACCTCAACATTGAAAAACTACAACAACCTCAAAATTGAAAAACACCAACAAATACAACAACAAGCTCAACATTGAAAAACAACAACAACCTCAACATTGAAAAACACCAAGAAATTCAACAACAACCTCAACATTGAAAACACCAAGAAATTCAACAACAACCTCAACATTGAAAAACAACAACAACCTCAACATTGAAAAACAACAACAACCTCAACATTGAAAAGCACCAACCAATTCAACAACAACCTGAACATTGAAAAACAACAACAACCTCAACATTGAAAAACACCAACAAATTCAACAACAACTTCAACATTGAAAAACACCAACAAATTCAACAACAACCTCAACATTGAAAAACAACAACAACCTCAACATTGAAAAACACCAACAAATTCAACAACAACCCCAACATTGAAAAACACCAACAATTTCAACATAAACCTCAACATTTAAAAACGCCAACAAATTCAACAACAACCATAACATTGAAAAACACCAACAAATTCAACAACAACCTCAACATTGAAAAACAACAACAACCTCAACATTGAAAAACACCATCAAATTCAACAACAACCTCAACATTGAAAAACAACAACAACCTCAACATTGAAAAACACCAAGAAATTCAACAACAACCTCAACATTCAAAAACACCAACAAATTCAACAACAACCTCAGCATTGAAAAACAACAACAACCTCAACATTGAAAAACACCAACAAATTCAACAACAACCTCAACATTGAAAAACACCAACAAATTCAACAACAACCTCAGCATTGAAAAACAACAACAACCTCAACATTGAAAAACACCAACAAATTCAACAACAACCTCAACGTTGAAAAACAACAACAACCTCAACATTGAAAAACACCAACAAATTCAACAACAACTTCAACATTGAAAAACACCAACAAATTCAACAACAACCTCGAAATTGAAAAACACCAACAAATTCAACAACAACCTCAACAATGAAAACACCAAGAAATTCAACAACAACCTCAACATTGAAAAACACCAACAAATTCAACAACAACCTCAACATTGAAAAACAACAACAACCTCAACATAAAAAACACCAACAAATTCAACAACAGCTTCAACATTGAAAAACACCAACAAATTCAACAACAACCTCGACATTGAAGAACACCATCAAATTCAACAACAACCTCAACATTGAAAAACAACAACAAATTCAACAATAACCTCAGCATTGAAAAACAACAACAACTTTTACATTGAAAAACAGCAACAAATTCAACAACATCCACAACATTGAAAAACACCAACAAATTCAACAACAACCTCAACATTGAAAAACACCAACAAATTCAACAGCAACCTCAACATTGAAAAACAACAACAACCTCAACATTGAAAAACACCAACAAATTCAACAACAACCTCAAGATTGAAAAACAACAACAACCTCAATATTGAAAAACACCAACAAATTCAACAACAACCTCAACATTGAAAAACACCAACAAATTCAACAACAACCTCAGCATTGAAAAACAACAACAACCTCAACATTGAAAAACACCAACAAATTCAACAACAACCTCAACATTGAAAAACAACAACAACCTCAACATTGAAAAACACCAACAAATTCAACAACAACTTCAACATTGAAAAACACCAACAAATTCAACAACAACCTCAGCATTGAAAAACAACAACAACCTCAACATTGAAAAACACCAACAAATTCAACAACAACCTCAACGTTGAAAAACAACAACAACCTCAACATTGAAAAACACCAACAAACTCAACAACAACTTCAACATTGAAAAACACCAACAAATTCAACAACAACCTCGAAATTGAAAAACACCAACAAATTCAACAACAACCTCAACATTGAAAAATAACAACAACCTCAACATTGAAAAACAACAACAACCTCAACATTGAAAAACACCAACAAATTCAACAACAACCTCAACATTGAAAAATAACAACAACCTCAACATTGAAAAACAACAACAACCTCAACATTGAAAAACACCAACAACAACCTCAACATTGAAAAACAACAACAATCTCAACATAAAAAACACCAACAAATTCAACAACAACCTCGACATTGAAAAACACCATCAAATTCAACAACAACCTCGACATTGAAAAACAACAACAACCCCAACATTGAAAAACACCAACAAATTCAACATAAACCTCAACATTTAAAAGCGCCAACAAATTCAACAACAACCACAACATTGAAAAACACCAACAAATTCAACAACAACCTCAACATTGAAAAACAACAACAACCTCAACATTGAAAAACACCATCAAATTCAACAACAACCTCAACATTGAAAAACAACAACAACATCAACATTGAAAAACACCAAGAAATTCAACAACAACCTCAACATTCAAAAACACCAACAAATTCAAGAACAACCTCAGCATTGAAAAACAACAACAACCTCAACATTGAAAAACACCAACAAATTCAACAACAACCTCAACATTGAAAAACAACAACAACCTCAACATTGAAAAACACCAACAAATTCAACAACAACCTCAACAATGAAAACACCAAGAAATTCAACAACAACCTCAACATTGAAAAACACCAACAAATTCAACAACAACCTCAACATTTAAAAACAACTACAACCTCAACATCGAAAAACACCAGCAAATTCAACAACAACCTCAACATTTAAAAACACCAACAAATTCAACAACAACCTCAACACTGAAAAACAACAAAAACCTCAACATAAAAAACACCAACAAATTCAACAACAACTTCAACATTGAAAAACACCAACAAATTCAACAACAACCTCGACATTGAAAAACACCATCAAATTCAACAACAACCTCAACATTGAAAAACAACAACAAATTCAACAATAACCTCAACATTGAAAAACAACAACAACTTTTACATTGAAAAACACCAACAAATTCAACAACATCCACAACATTGAAAAACACCAACAAATTCAACAACAACCTCAACATTGAAAAACACCAACAAATTCAACAGCAACCTCAACATTGAAAAACAACAACAACCTCAACATTGAAAAACACCAACAAATTCAACAACAACATCAAGATTGAAAAACAACAACAACCTCAATATTGAAAAACACCAACAAATTCAACAACAACCTCAACATTGAAAAACACCAACAAATTCAACAACAACCTCAGCATTGAAAAACAACAACAACCTCAACATTGAAAAACACCAACAAATTCAACAACAACCTCAACATTGAAAAACAACAACAACCTCAACATTGAAAAACACCAACAAATTCAACAACAACTTCAACATTGAAAAACACCAACAAATTCAACAACAACCTCGAAATTGAAAAACACCAACAAATTCAACAACAACCTCAACATTTAAAAATAACAACAACCTCAACATTGAAAAACAACAACAACCTCAACATTGAAAAACACCAACAAATTCAACAACAACCTCAACATTGAAAAACAAAAACAACCTCAACATAAAAAACACCAACAAATTCAACAACAACTTCAACATTGAAAAACACCAACAAATTCAACAACAACCTCGACATTGAAAAGCACCATCAAATTCAGCAACAACCTCAACATTGAAAAACACCAACAAATTCAACAACAACCTCAACATTTAAAAACGCCAACAAATTCAACAACAACCTCCACATTGAACAACAACAACAACCTCAACATTGGAAAACACCAACAAATTCAACAACAACCTCAACATTGAAAAACAACAACAACCTCAACATTGAAAAACACCAACAAATTCAACAACAACCTCAACATTTAAAAACACCAACAAATTCAACAACAACCTCAACATTGAAAAACACCAACAAATTCAACAACAACTTCAACATTGAAAAACACCAACAAATTCAACAACAACCTCGACATTGAAAAACACCAACAAATTCAACAACAACCTCAACATTGAAAAACTACAACAACCTCAAAATTGAAAAACACCAACAAATACAACAACAAGCTCAACATTGAAAAACAACAACAACCTCAACATTGAAAAACACCAAGAAATTCAACAACAACCTCAACATTGAAAACACCAAGAAATTCAACAACAACCTCAACATTGAAAAACAACAACAACCTCAACATTGAAAAACAACAACAACCTCAACATTGAAAAGCACCAACCAATTCAACAACAACCTGAACATTGAAAAACAACAACAACCTCAACATTGAAAAACACCAACAAATTCAACAACAACTTCAACATTGAAAAACACCAACAAATTCAACAACAACCTCAACATTGAAAAACAACAACAACCTCAACATTGAAAAACACCAACAAATTCAACAACAACCCCAACATTGAAAAACACCAACAAATTCAACATAAACCTCAACATTTAAAAACGCCAACAAATTCAACAACAACCATAACATTGAAAAACACCAACAAATTCAACAACAACCTCAACATTGAAAAACAACAACAACCTCAACATTGAAAAACACCATCAAATTCAACAACAACCTCAACATTGAAAAACAACAACAACCTCAACATTGAAAAACACCAAGAAATTCAACAACAACCTCAACATTCAAAAACACCAACAAATTCAACAACAACCTCAGCATTGAAAAACAACAACAACCTCAACATTGAAAAACACCAACAAATTCAACAACAACCTCAACATTGAAAAACACCAACAAATTCAACAACAACCTCAACATTGAAAAACAACAACAACCTCAACATCGAAAAACACCAGCAAATTCAACAACAACCTCAACATTTAAAAACACCAACAAATTCAACAACAACCTCAACATTGAAAAACACCAACAAATTCAACAACAACTTCAACATTGAAAAACACCAACAAATTCAACAACAACCTCAACATAAAAAACACCAACAAATTCAACAACAACTTCAACATTGAAAAACACCAACAAATTCAACAACAACCTCGACATTGAAAAACACCATCAAATTCAACAACAACCTCAACATTGAAAAACACCAACAAATTCAACAACAACCTCCACATTGAACAATAACAACAACCTCAACATTGAAAAACACCAACAAATTCAACAACAACCTCAACATTGAAAAACACCAATAAATTCAACAACAACCTCCAGATTGAACAACAACAACAACCTCAACATTGAAAAACACCAACAAATTCAACAACAACCTCAACATTGAAAAACAACAACGACCTCAACATGGAAAAACACCAACAAATTCAACAACAACCTCAACATTTAAAAGCACCAACAAATTGAACAACAATCTCAACATTGAAAAACACCAACGAATTCAACAACAACTTCAACATTGAAAAACACCAACAAATTCAACAACAACCTCGGCATTGAAAAACACCAACAAATTCAACAACAACCTCAACATTGAAAAACTACAACAACCTCAACATTGAAAAACACCAACAAATACAACAACAACCTCAACATTGAAAAACAACAACAACCTCAACATTGAAAAACACAAACAAATTCAACAACAACCTCAACAATGAAAACACCAACAAATTCAACAACAACCTCAACATTGAAAAACAACAACAACCTCAACATTGAAAAACAACAACAACCTCAACATTGAAAAACAACAACAACCTCAACATTGAAAAACACCAACAAATTCAACAACAACTTCAACATTGAAAAACACCAACAAATTCAACAACAACCTCGAAATTGAAAAACACCAACAAATTCAACAACAACCTCAACATTGAAAAACAACAACAACCTCAACATTGAAAAACACCAACAAATTCAACAACAACCTCAACATTGAAAAACACCAACAAATTCAACAACAACCTCAACATTGAAAAACAACAACAACCTCAACATTGAAAAACACCAACAAATTCAACAACAACCTCAACATTGAAAAACAACAACAACCTCAACATTGAAAAACACCAACAAATTCAACAACAACCTCAACATTGAAAAACACCAACAAATTCAACAACAACCTCAGCATTGAAAAACAACAACAACCTCAACATTGAAAAACACCAACAAATTCAACAACAACCTCAACGTTGAAAAACAACAACAACCTCAACATTGAAAAACACCAACAAATTCAACAACAACTTCAACATTGAAAAACACCAACAAATTCAACAACAACCTCGAAATTGAAAAACACCAACAAATTCAACAACAACGTCAACAATGAAAACACCAAGAAATTCAACAACAACCTCAACATTGAAAAACACCAACAAATTCAACAACAACCTCAACATTGAAAAACAACAACAACCTCAACATAAAAAACACCAACAAATTCAACAACAGCTTCAACATTGAAAAACACCAACAAATTCAACAACAACCTCGACATTGAAGAACACCATCAAATTCAACAACAACCTCAACATTGAAAAACAACAACAAATTCAACAATAACCTCAGCATTGAAAAACAACAACAACTTTTACATTGAAAAACACCAACAAATTCAACAACATCCACAACATTGAAAAACACCAACAAATTCAACAACAACCTCGACATTGAAAAACACCATCAAATTCAACAACAACCTCGACATTGAAAAACAACAACAACCCCAAAATTGAAAAACACCAACAAATTCAACATAAACCTCAACATTTAAAAGCGCCAACAAATTCAACAACAACCACAACATTGAAAAACACCAACAAATTCAACAACAACCTCAACATTGAAAAACAACAACAACCTCAACATTGAAAAACACCATCAAATTCAACAACAACCTCAACATTGAAAAACAACAACAACATCAACATTGAAAAACACCAAGAAATTCAACAACAACCTCAACATTCAAAAACACCAACAAATTCAAGAACAACCTCAGCATTGAAAAACAACAACAACCTCAACATTGAAAAACACCAACAAATTCAACAACAACCTCAACATTGAAAAACAACAACAACCTCAACATTGAAAAACACCAACAAATTCAACAACAACCTCAACAATGAAAACACCAAGAAATTCAACAACAACCTCAACATTGAAAAACACCAACAAATTCAACAACAACCTCAACATTTAAAAACAACTACAACCTCAACATCGAAAAACACCAGCAAATTCAACAACAACCTCAACATTTAAAAACACCAACAAATTCAACAACAACCTCAACACTGAAAAACAACAAAAACCTCAACATAAAAAACACCAACAAATTCAACAACAACTTCAACATTGAAAAACACCAACAAATTCAACAACAACCTCGACATTGAAAAACACCATCAAATTCAACAACAACCTCAACATTGAAAAACAACAACAAATTCAACAATAACCTCAACATTGAAAAACAACAACAACTTTTACATTGAAAAACACCAACAAATTCAACAACATCCACAACATTGAAAAACACCAACAAATTCAACAACAACCTCAACATTGAAAAACACCAACAAATTCAACAGCAACCTCAACATTGAAAAACAACAACAACCTCAACATTGAAAAACACCAACAAATTCAACAACAACATCAAGATTGAAAAACAACAACAACCTCAATATTGAAAAACACCAACAAATTCAACAACAACCTCAACATTGAAAAACACCAACAAATTCAACAACAACCTCAGCATTGAAAAACAACAACAACCTCAACATTGAAAAACACCAACAAATTCAACAACAACCTCAACATTGAAAAACAACAACAACCTCAACATTGAAAAACACCAACAAATTCAACAACAACTTCAACATTGAAAAACACCAACAAATTCAACAACAACCTCGAAATTGAAAAACACCAACAAATTCAACAACAACCTCAACATTTAAAAATAACAACAACCTCAACATTGAAAAACAACAACAACCTCAACATTGAAAAACACCAACAAATTCAACAACAACCTCAACATTGAAAAACAAAAACAACCTCAACATAAAAAACACCAACAAATTCAACAACAACTTCAACATTGAAAAACACCAACAAATTCAACAACAACCTCGACATTGAAAAGCACCATCAAATTCAGCAACAACCTCAACATTGAAAAACACCAACAAATTCAACAACAACCTCAACATTTAAAAACGCCAACAAATTCAACAACAACCTCCACATTGAACAACAACAACAACCTCAACATTGGAAAACACCAACAAATTCAACAACAACCTCAACATTGAAAAACAACAACAACCTCAACATTGAAAAACACCAACAAATTCAACAACAACCTCAACATTTAAAAACACCAACAAATTCAACAACAACCTCAACATTGAAAAACACCAACAAATTCAACAACAACTTCAACATTGAAAAACACCAACAAATTCAACAACAACCTCGACATTGAAAAACACCAACAAATTCAACAACAACCTCAACATTGAAAAACTACAACAACCTCAAAATTGAAAAACACCAACAAATACAACAACAAGCTCAACATTGAAAAACAACAACAACCTCAACATTGAAAAACACCAAGAAATTCAACAACAACCTCAACATTGAAAACACCAAGAAATTCAACAACAACCTCAACATTGAAAAACAACAACAACCTCAACATTGAAAAACAACAACAACCTCAACATTGAAAAGCACCAACCAATTCAACAACAACCTGAACATTGAAAAACAACAACAACCTCAACATTGAAAAACACCAACAAATTCAACAACAACTTCAACATTGAAAAACACCAACAAATTCAACAACAACCTCAACATTGAAAAACAACAACAACCTCAACATTGAAAAACACCAACAAATTCAACAACAACCCCAACATTGAAAAACACCAACAATTTCAACATAAACCTCAACATTTAAAAACGCCAACAAATTCAACAACAACCATAACATTGAAAAACACCAACAAATTCAACAACAACCTCAACATTGAAAAACAACAACAACCTCAACATTGAAAAACACCATCAAATTCAACAACAACCTCAACATTGAAAAACAACAACAACCTCAACATTGAAAAACACCAAGAAATTCAACAACAACCTCAACATTCAAAAACACCAACAAATTCAACAACAACCTCAGCATTGAAAAACAACAACAACCTCAACATTGAAAAACACCAACAAATTCAACAACAACCTCAACATTGAAAAACACCAACAAATTCAACAACAACCTCAGCATTGAAAAACAACAACAACCTCAACATTGAAAAACACCAACAAATTCAACAACAACCTCAACGTTGAAAAACAACAACAACCTCAACATTGAAAAACACCAACAAATTCAACAACAACTTCAACATTGAAAAACACCAACAAATTCAACAACAACCTCGAAATTGAAAAACACCAACAAATTCAACAACAACCTCAACAATGAAAACACCAAGAAATTCAACAACAACCTCAACATTGAAAAACACCAACAAATTCAACAACAACCTCAACATTGAAAAACAACAACAACCTCAACATAAAAAACACCAACAAATTCAACAACAGCTTCAACATTGAAAAACACCAACAAATTCAACAACAACCTCGACATTGAAGAACACCATCAAATTCAACAACAACCTCAACATTGAAAAACAACAACAAATTCAACAATAACCTCAGCATTGAAAAACAACAACAACTTTTACATTGAAAAACACCAACAAATTCAACAACATCCACAACATTGAAAAACACCAACCAATTCAACAACAACCTCAACATTGAAAAACACCAACAAATTCAACAGCAACCTCAACATTGAAAAACAACAACAACCTCAACATTGAAAAACACCAACAAATTCAACAACAACCTCAAGATTGAAAAACAACAACAACCTCAATATTGAAAAACACCAACAAATTCAACAACAACCTCAACATTGAAAAACACCAACAAATTCAACAACAACCTCAGCATTGAAAAACAACAACAACCTCAACATTGAAAAACACCAACAAATTCAACAACAACCTCAACATTGAAAAACAACAACAACCTCAACATTGAAAAACACCAACAAATTCAACAACAACTTCAACATTGAAAAACACCAACAAATTCAACAACAACCTCAGCATTGAAAAACAACAACAACCTCAACATTGAAAAACACCAACAAATTCAACAACAACCTCAACGTTGAAAAACAACAACAACCTCAACATTGAAAAACACCAACAAACTCAACAACAACTTCAACATTGAAAAACACCAACAAATTCAACAACAACCTCGAAATTGAAAAACAACAACAAATTCAACAACAACCTCAACATTGAAAAATAACAACAACCTCAACATTGAAAAACAACAACAACCTCAACATTGAAAAACACCAACAAATTCAACAACAACCTCAACATTGAAAAATAACAACAACCTCAACATTGAAAAACAACAACAACCTCAACATTGAAAAACACCAACAACAACCTCAACATTGAAAAACAACAACAATCTCAACATAAAAAACACCAACAAATTCAACAACAACCTCGACATTGAAAAACACCATCAAATTCAACAACAACCTCGACATTGAAAAACAACAACAACCCCAACATTGAAAAACACCAACAAATTCAACATAAACCTCAACATTTAAAAGCGCCAACAAATTCAACAACAACCACAACATTGAAAAACACCAACAAATTCAACAACAACCTCAACATTGAAAAACAACAACAACCTCAACATTGAAAAACACCATCAAATTCAACAACAACCTCAACATTGAAAAACAACAACAACATCAACATTGAAAAACACCAAGAAATTCAACAACAACCTCAACATTCAAAAACACCAACAAATTCAAGAACAACCTCAGCATTGAAAAACAACAACAACCTCAACATTGAAAAACACCAACAAATTCAACAACAACCTCAACATTGAAAAACAACAACAACCTCAACATTGAAAAACACCAACAAATTCAACAACAACCTCAACAATGAAAACACCAAGAAATTCAACAACAACCTCAACATTGAAAAACACCAACAAATTCAACAACAACCTCAACATTTAAAAACAACTACAACCTCAACATCGAAAAACACCAGCCAATTCAACAACAACCTCAACATTTAAAAACACCAACAAATTCAACAACAACCTCAACACTGAAAAACAACAAAAACCTCAACATAAAAAACACCAACAAATTCAACAACAACTTCAACATTGAAAAACACCAACAAATTCAACAACAACCTCGACATTGAAAAACACCATCAAATTCAACAGCAACCTCAACATTGAAAAACAACAACAACCTCAACATTGAAAAACACCAACAAATTCAACAACAACATCAAGATTGAAAAACAACAACAACCTCAATATTGAAAAACACCAACAAATTCAACAACAACCTCAACATGGAAAAACACCAACAAATTCAACAACAACTTCAACATTTAAAAGCACCAACAAATTGAACAACAATCTCAACATTGAAAAACACCAACGAATTCAACAACAACTTCAACATTGAAAAACACCAACAAATTCAACAACAACCTCGACATTGAAAAACACCAACAAATACAACAACAACCTCAACATTGAAAAACAACAACAACCTCAACATTGAAAAACACAAACAAATTCAACAACAACCTCAACAATGAAAACACCAACAAATTCAACAACAACCTCAACATTGAAAAACAACAACAACCTCAACATTGAAAAACAACAACAACCTCAACATTGAAAAACAACAACAACCTCAACATTGAAAAACACCAACAAATTCAACAACAACTTCAACATTGAAAAACACCAACAAATTCAACAACAACCTCGAAATTGAAAAACACCAACAAATTCAACAACAACCTCAACATTGAAAAACAACAACAACCTCAACATTGAAAAACACCAACAAATTCAACAACAACCTCAACATTGAAAAACACCAACAAATTCAACAACAACCTCAACATTGAAAAACAACAACAACCTCAACATTGAAAAACACCAACAAATTCAACAACAACCTCAACATTGAAAAACAACAACAACCTCAACATTGAAAAACACCAACAAATTCAACAACAACCTCAACATTGAAAAACACCAACAAATTCAACAACAACCTCAGCATTGAAAAACAACAACAACCTCAACATTGAAAAACACCAACAAATTCAACAACAACCTCAACGTTGAAAAACAACAACAACCTCAACATTGAAAAACACCAACAAATTCAACAACAACTTCAACATTGAAAAACACCAACAAATTCAACAACAACCTCGAAATTGAAAAACACCAACAAATTCAACAACAACCTCAACAATGAAAACACCAAGAAATTCAACAACAACCTCAACATTGAAAAACACCAACAAATTCAACAACAACCTCAACATTGAAAAACAACAACAACCTCAACATAAAAAACACCAACAAATTCAACAACAGCTTCAACATTGAAAAACACCAACAAATTCAACAACAACCTCGACATTGAAGAACACCATCAAATTCAACAACAACCTCAACATTGAAAAACAACAACAAATTCAACAATAACCTCAGCATTGAAAAACAACAACAACTTTTACATTGAAAAACACCAACAAATTCAACAACATCCACAACATTGAAAAACACCAACAAATTCAACAACAACCTCAACATTGAAAAACACCAACAAATTCAACAACAACCTCAACATTGAAAAACAACAACAACCTCAACATTGAAAAACACCAACAAATTCAACAACAACCTCAAGATTGAAAAACAACAACAACCTCAATATTGAAAAACACCAACAAATTCAACAACAACCTCAACATTGAAAAACACCAACAAATTCAACAACAACCTCAGCATTGAAAAACAACAACAACCTCAACATTGAAAAACACCAACAAATTCAACAACAACCTCAACATTGAAAAACAACAACAACCTCAACATTGAAAAACACCAACAAATTCAACAACAACTTCAACATTGAAAAACACCAACAAATTCAACAACAACCTCGAAATTGAAAAACACCAACAAATTCAACAACAACCTCAACATTTAAAAATAACAACAACCTCAACATTGAAAAACAACAACAACCTCAACATTGAAAAACACCAACAAATTCAACAACAACCTCAACATTGAAAAACAAAAACAACCTCAACATAAAAAACACCAACAAATTCAACAACAACTTCAACATTGAAAAACACCAACAAATTCAACAACAACCTCGACATTGAAAAGCACCATCAAATTCAGCAACAACCTCAACATTGAAAAACACCAACAAATTCAACAACAACCTCAACATTTAAAAACGCCAACAAATTCAACAACAACCTCCACATTGAACAACAACAACAACCTCAACATTGGAAAACACCAACAAATTCAACAACAACCTCAACATTGAAAAACAACAACAACCTCAACATTGAAAAACACCAACAAATTCAACAACAACCTCAACATTTAAAAACACCAACAAATTCAACAACAACCTCAACATTGAAAAACACCAACAAATTCAACAACAACTTCAACATTGAAAAACACCAACAAATTCAACAACAACCTCGACATTGAAAAACACCAACAAATTCAACAACAACCTCAACATTGAAAAACTACAACAACCTCAAAATTGAAAATCACCAACAAATACAACAACAACCTCAACATTGAAAAACACCAACAAATTCAACAACAACCTCAACATTGAAAACACCAAGAAATTCAACAACAACCTCAACATTGAAAAACAACAACAACCTCATCATTGAAAAACAACAACAACCTCAACATTGAAAAGCACCAACCAATTCAACAACAACCTGAACATTGAAAAACAACAACAACCTCAACATTGAAAAACACCAACAAATTCAACAACAACTTCAACATTGAAAAACACCAACAAATTCAACAACAACCTCAACATTGAAAAACAACAAAAACCTCAACATTGAAAAACACCAACAAATTCAACAACAACCCCAACATTGAAAAACACCAACAAATTCAACATAAACCTCAACATTTAAAAACGCCAACAAATTCAACAACAACCACAACATTGAAAAACACCAACAAATTCAACAACAACCTCAACATTGAAAAACAACAACAACCTCAACATTGAAAAACACCATCAAATTCAACAACAACCTCAACATTGAAAAACAACAACAACCTCAACATTGAAAAACACCAAGAAATTCAACAACAACCTCAACATTCAAAAACACCAACAAATTCAACAACAACCTCAGCATTGAAAAACAACAACAACCTCAACATTGAAAAACACCAACAAATTCAACAACAACCTCAACATTGAAAAACAACAACAACCTCAACATTGAAAAACACCAACAAATTCAACAACAACCTCAACAATGAAAACACCAAGAAATTCAACAACAACCTCAACATTGAAAAACACCAACAAATTCAACAACAACCTCAACATTGAAAAACAACAACAACCTCAACATCGAAAAACACCAGCAAATTCAACAACAACCTCAACATTTAAAAACACCAACAAATTCAACAACAACCTCAACATTGAAAAACACCAACAAATTCAACAACAACTTCAACATTGAAAAACACCAACAAATTCAACAACAACCTCAACATAAAAAACACCAACAAATTCAACAACAACTTCAACATTGAAAAACACCAGCAAATTCAACAACAACCTCGACATTGAAAAACACCATCAAATTCAACAACAACCTCAACATTGAAAAACACCAACAAATTCAACAACAACCTCCACATTGAACAATAACAACAACCTCAACATTGAAAAACACCAACAAATTCAACAACAACCTCAACATTGAAAAACACCAATAAATTCAACAACAACCTCCAGATTGAACAACAACAACAACCTCAACATTGAAAAACACCAACAAATTCAACAACAACCTCAACATTGAAAAACAACAACGACCTCAACATTGAAAAACACCAACAAATTCAACAACAACCTCAACATTTAAAAGCACCAACAAATTCAACAACAACCTCAACATTGAAAAACACCAACGAATTCAACAACAACTTCAACATTGAAAAACACCAACAAATTCAACAACAACCTCGACATTGAAAAACAACAACAACCTCAACATTGAAAAACACCATCAAATTCAACAACAACCTCAACATTGAAAAACAACAACAACCTCAACATTGAAAAACACCAAGAAATTCAACAACAACCTCAACATTCAAAAACACCAACAAATTCAACAACAACCTCAGCATTGAAAAACAACAACAACCTCAACATTGAAAAACACCAACAAATTCAACAACAACCTCAACATTGAAAAACAACAACAACCTCAACATTGAAAAACACCAACAAATTCAACAACAACCTCAACAATGAAAACACCAAGAAATTCAACAACAACCTCAACATTGAAAAACACCAACAAATTCAACAACAACCTCAACATTGAAAAACAACAACAACCTCAACATCGAAAAACACCAGCAAATTCAACAACAACCTCAACATTTAAAAACACCAACAAATTCAACAACAACCTCAACATTGAAAAACACCAACAAATTCAACAACAACTTCAACATTGAAAAACACCAACAAATTCAACAACAACCTCAACATAAAAAACACCAACAAATTCAACAACAACTTCAACATTGAAAAACACCAGCAAATTCAACAACAACCTCGACATTGAAAAACACCATCAAATTCAACAACAACCTCAACATTGAAAAACACCAACAAATTCAACAACAACCTCCACATTGAACAATAACAACAACCTCAACATTGAAAAACACCAACAAATTCAACAACAACCTCAACATTGAAAAACACCAATAAATTCAACAACAACCTCCAGATTGAACAACAACAACAACCTCAACATTGAAAAACACCAACAAATTCAACAACAACCTCAACATTGAAAAACAACAACGACCTCAACATTGAAAAACACCAACAAATTCAACAACAACCTCAACATTTAAAAGCACCAACAAATTCAACAACAACCTCAACATTGAAAAACACCAACGAATTCAACAACAACTTCAACATTGAAAAACACCAACAAATTCAACAACAACCTCGACATTGAAAAACACCAACAAATTCAACAACAACCTCAACATTGAAAAACTACAACAACCTCAACATTGAAAAACACCAACAAATACAACAACAACCTCAACATTGAAAAACAACAACAACCTCAACATTGAAAAACACCAACAAATTCAACAACAACCTCAACAATGAAAACACCAACAAATTCAACAACAACCTCAACATTGAAAAACAACAACAACCTCAACATTGAAAAACAACAACAACCTCAACATTGAAAAACACCAACCAATTCAACAACCTGAACATTGAAAAACAACAACAACCTCAACATTGAAAAACACCAACAAATTCAACAACAACTTCAACATTGAAAAACACCAACAAATTCAACAACAACCTCGAAATTGAAAAACACCAACAAATTCAACAACAACCTCAACATTGAAAAACAACAACAACCTCAACATTGAAAAACACCAACAAATTTAACAACAACCTCAACATTGAAAAACACCAACAAATTCAACAACAACCTCAACATTGAAAAACAAAAACAACCTCAACATTGAAAAACACCAACAAATTCAACAACAACCTCAACATTGAAAAACAACAACAACCTCAACATTGAAAAACACCAACAAATTCAACAATAACCTCAACATTGAAAAACACCAACAAATTCAACAACAACCTCAGCATTGAAAAACAACAACAACCTCAACATTGAAAAACACCAACAAATTCAACAACAACCTCAACATTGAAAAACAACAACAACCTCAACATTGAAAAACACCAACAAATTCAACAACAACCTCAACAATGAAAACAGCAAGAAATTCAACAACAACCTCAACATTGAAAAACACCAACAAATTCAACAACAACCTCAACATTGAAAAACAACAACAACCTCAACATCGAAAAACACCAGCAAATTCAACAACAACCTCAACATTTAAAAACACCAACAAATTCAACAACAACCTCAACATTGAAAAACACCAACAAATTCAACAACAACTTCAACATTGAAAAACACCAACAAATTCAACAACAACCTCAACATAAAAAACACCAACAAATTCAACAACAACTTCAACATTGAAAAACACCAGCAAATTCAACAACAACCTCGACATTGAAAAACACCATCAAATTCAACAACAACCTCAACATTGAAAAACACCAACAAATTCAACAACAACCTCCACATTGAACAATAACAACAACCTCAACATTGAAAAACACCAACAAATTCAACAACAACCTCAACATTGAAAAACACCAATAAATTCAACAACAACCTCCAGATTGAACAACAACAACAACCTCAACATTGAAAAACACCAACAAATTCAACAACAACCTCAACATTGAAAAACAACAACGACCTCAACATTGAAAAACACCAACAACCTCAACATTGAAAAACACCAACAAATTCAACAACAACCTCAACATTGAAAAACAACAACAACCTCAACATTGAAAAACACCAACAAATTCAACAACAACTTCAACATTGAAAAACACCAACAAATTCAACAACAACCTCGAAATTGAAAAACACCAACAAATTCAACAACAACCTCAACATTTAAAAATAACAACAACCTCAACATTGAAAAACAACAACAACCTCAACATTGAAAAACACCAACAAATTCAACAACAACCTCAACATTGAAAAACAAAAACAACCTCAACATAAAAAACACCAACAAATTCAACAACAACTTCAACATTGAAAAACACCAACAAATTCAACAACAACCTCGACATTGAAAAGCACCATCAAATTCAGCAACAACCTCAACATTGAAAAACACCAACAAATTCAACAACAACCTCAACATTTAAAAACGCCAACAAATTCAACAACAACCTCCACATTGAACAACAACAACAACCTCAACATTGGAAAACACCAACAAATTCAACAACAACCTCAACATTGAAAAACAACAACAACCTCAACATTGAAAAACACCAACAAATTCAACAACAACCTCAACATTTAAAAACACCAACAAATTCAACAACAACCTCAACATTGAAAAACACCAACAAATTCAACAACAACTTCAACATTGAAAAACACCAACAAATTCAACAACAACCTCGACATTGAAAAACACCAACAAATTCAACAACAACCTCAACATTGAAAAACTACAACAACCTCAAAATTGAAAAACACCAACAAATACAACAACAAGCTCAACATTGAAAAACAACAACAACCTCAACATTGAAAAACACCAAGAAATTCAACAACAACCTCAACATTGAAAACACCAAGAAATTCAACAACAACCTCAACATTGAAAAACAACAACAACCTCAACATTGAAAAACAACAACAACCTCAACATTGAAAAGCACCAACCAATTCAACAACAACCTGAACATTGAAAAACAACAACAACCTCAACATTGAAAAACACCAACAAATTCAACAACAACTTCAACATTGAAAAACACCAACAAATTCAACAACAACCTCAACATTGAAAAACAACAACAACCTCAACATTGAAAAACATCAACAAATTCAACAACAACCCCAACATTGAAAAACACCAACAAATTCAACATAAACCTCAACATTTAAAAACGCCAACAAATTCAACAACAACCATAACATTGAAAAACACCAACAAATTCAACAACAACCTCAACATTGAAAAACAACAACAACCTCAACATTGAAAAACACCATCAAATTCAACAACAACCTCAACATTGAAAAACAACAACAACCTCAACATTGAAAAACACCAAGAAATTCAACAACAACCTCAACATTCAAAAACACCAACAAATTCAACAACAACCTCAGCATTGAAAAACAACAACAACCTCAACATTGAAAAACACCAACAAATTCAACAACAACCTCAACATTGAAAAACACCAACAAATTCAACAACAACCTCAACATTGAAAAACAACAACAACCTCAACATCGAAAAACACCAGCAAATTCAACAACAACCTCAACATTTAAAAACACCAACAAATTCAACAACAACCTCAACATTGAAAAACACCAACAAATTCAACAACAACTTCAACATTGAAAAACACCAACAAATTCAACAACAACCTCAACATAAAAAACACCAACAAATTCAACAACAACTTCAACATTGAAAAACACCAACAAATTCAACAACAACCTCGACATTGAAAAACACCATCAAATTCAACAACAACCTCAACATTGAAAAACACCAACAAATTCAACAACAACCTCCACATTGAACAATAACAACAACCTCAACATTGAAAAACACCACAAATTCAACAACAACCTCAACATTGAAAAACACCAATAAATTCAACAACAACCTCCAGATTGAACAACAACAACAACCTCAACATTGAAAAACACCAACAAATTCAACAACAACCTCAACATTGAAAAACAACAACGACCTCAACATGGAAAAACACCAACAAATTCAACAACAACCTCAACATTTAAAAGCACCAACAAATTGAACAACAATCTCAACATTGAAAAACACCAACGAATTCAACAACAACTTCAACATTGAAAAACACCATCAAATTCAACAACAACCTCGACATTGAAAAACACCAACAAATTCAACAACAACCTCAACATTGAAAAACTACAACAACCTCAACATTGAAAAACACCAACAAATACAACAACAACCTCAACATTGAAAAACAACAACAACCTCAACATTGAAAAACACAAACAAATTCAACAACAACCTCAACAATGAAAACACCAACAAATTCAACAACAACCTCAACATTGAAAAACAACAACAACCTCAACATTGAAAAACAACAACAACCTCAACATTGAAAAGCAACAACAACCTCAACATTGAAAAACACCAACAAATTCAACAACAACTTCAACATTGAAAAACACCAACAAATTCAACAACAACCTCGAAATTGAAAAACACCAACAAATTCAACAACAACCTCAACATTGAAAAACAACAACAACCTCAACATTGAAAAACACCAACAAATTCAACAACAACCTCAACATTGAAAAACACCAACAAATTCAACAACAACCTCAACATTGAAAAACAACAACAACCTCAACATTGAAAAACACCAACAAATTCAACAACAACCTCAACATTGAAAAACAACAACAACCTCAACATTGAAAAACACCAACAAATTCAACAACAACCTCAACATTGAAAAACAACAACAACCTCAACATTGAAAAACACCAACAAATTCAACAACAACCTCAACGTTGAAAAACAACAACAACCTCAACATTGAAAAACACCAACAAATTCAACAACAACTTCAACATTGAAAAACACCAACAAATTCAACAACAACCTCGAAATTGAAAAACACCAACAAATTCAACAACAACCTCAACAATGAAAACACCAAGAAATTCAACAACAACCTCAACATTGAAAAACACCAACAAATTCAACAACAACCTCAACATTGAAAAACAACAACAACCTCAACATAAAAAACACCAACAAATTCAACAACAGCTTCAACATTGAAAAACACCAACAAATTCAACAACAACCTCGACATTGAAGAACACCATCAAATTCAACAACAACCTCAACATTGAAAAACAACAACAAATTCAACAATAACCTCAGCATTGAAAAACAACAACAACTTTTACATTGAAAAACACCAACAAATTCAACAACATCCACAACATTGAAAAACACCAACAAATTCAACAACAACCTCAACATTGAAAAACACCAACAAATTCAACAGCAACCTCAACATTGAAAAACAACAACAACCTCAACATTGAAAAACACCAACAAATTCAACAACAACCTCAAGATTGAAAAACAACAACAACCTCAATATTGAAAAACACCAACAAATTCAACAACAACCTCAACATTGAAAAACACCAACAAATTCAACAACAACCTCAACATTGAAAAACAACAACAACCTCAACATTGAAAAACACCAACAAATTCAACAACAACTTCAACATTGAAAAACACCAACAAATTCAACAACAACCTCGAAATTGAAAAACACCAACAAATTCAACAACAACCTCAACATTTAAAAATAACAACAACCTCAACATTGAAAAACAACAACAACCCTCAACATTGAAAAACACCAACAAATTCAACAACAACCTCAACATTGAAAAACAAAAACAACCTCAACACAAAAAACACCAACAAATTCAACAACAACTTCAACATTGAAAAACACCAACAAATTCAACAACAACCTCGACATTGAAAAGCACCATCAAATTCAGCAACAACCTCAACATTGAAAAACACCAACAAATTCAACAACAACCTCAACATTTAAAAACGCCAACAAATTCAACAACAACCTCCACATTGAACAACAACAACAACCTCAACATTGGAAAACACCAACAAATTCAACAACAACCTCAACATTGAAAAACAACAACAACCTCAACATTGAAAAACACCAACAAATTCAACAACAACCTCAACATTTAAAAACACCAACAAATTCAACAACAACCTCAACATTGAAAAACACCAACAAATTCAACAACAACTTCAACATTGAAAAACACCAACAAATTCAACAACAACCTCGACATTGAAAAACACCAACAAATTCAACAACAACCTCAACATTGAAAAAACTACAACAACCTCAAAATTGAAAATCACCAACAAATACAACAACAACCTCAACATTGAAAAACACCAACAAATTCAACAACAACCTCAACATTGAAAACACCAAGAAATTCAACAACAACCTCAACATTGAAAAACAACAACAACCTCATCATTGAAAAACAACAACAACCTCAACATTGAAAAGCACCAACCAATTCAACAACAACCTGAACATTGAAAAACAACAACAACCTCAACATTGAAAAACACCAACAAATTCAACAACAACTTCAACATTGAAAAACACCAACAAATTCAACAACAACCTCAACATTGAAAAACAACAAAAACCTCAACATTGAAAAACACCAACAAATTCAACAACAACCCCAACATTGAAAAACACCAACAAATTCAACATAAACCTCAACATTTAAAAACGCCAACAAATTCAACAACAACCACAACATTGAAAAACACCAACAAATTCAACAACAACCTCAACATTGAAAAACAACAACAACCTCAACATTGAAAAACACCATCAAATTCAACAACAACCTCAACATTGAAAAACAACAACAACCTCAACATTGAAAAACACCAAGAAATTCAACAACAACCTCAACATTCAAAAACACCAACAAATTCAACAACAACCTCAGCATTGAAAAACAACAACAACCTCAACATTGAAAAACACCAACAAATTCAACAACAACCTCAACATTGAAAAAACAACAACAACCTCAACATTGAAAAACACCCAACAAATTCAACAACAACCTCAACAATGAAAACACCAAGAAATTCAACAACAACCTCAACATTGAAAAACACCAACAAATTCAACAACAACCTCAACATTGAAAAACAACAACAACCTCAACATCGAAAAAACACCAGCAAATTCAACAACAACCTCAACATTTAAAAACACCAACAAATTCAACAACAACCTCAACATTGAAAAACACCAACAAATTCAACAACAACTTCAACATTGAAAAACACCCAACAAATTCAACAACAACCTCAACATAAAAAACACCAACAAATTCAACAACAACTTCAACATTGAAAAACACCAGCAAATTCAACAACAACCTCGACATTGAAAAACACCATCAAATTCAACAACAACCTCAACATTGAAAAACACCAACAAATTCAACAACAACCTCCACATTGAACAATAACAACAACCTCAACATTGAAAAACACCAACAAATTCAACAACAACCTCAACATTGAAAAACACCAATAAATTCAACAACAACCTCCAGATTGAACAACAACAACAACCTCAACATTGAAAAACACCAACAAATTCAACAACAACCTCAACATTGAAAAACAACAACGACCTCAACATTGAAAAACACCAACAAATTCAACAACAACCTCAACATTTAAAAGCACCAACAAATTCAACAACAACCTCAACATTGAAAAACACCAACGAATTCAACAACAACTTCAACATTGAAAAACACCAACAAATTCAACAACAACCTCGACATTGAAAAACACCAACAAATTCAACAACAACCTCAACATTGAAAAACTACAACAACCTCAACATTGAAAAACACCAACAAATACAACAACAACCTCAACATTGAAAAACAACAACAACCTCAACATTGAAAAACACCAACAAATTCAACAACAACCTCAACAATGAAAACACCAACAAATTCAACAACAACCTCAACATTGAAAAACAACAACAACCTCAACATTGAAAAACAACAACAACCTCAACATTGAAAAACACCAACCAATTCAACAACCTGAACATTGAAAAACAACAACAACCTCAACATTGAAAAACACCAACAAATTCAACAACAACTTCAACATTGAAAAACACCAACAAATTCAACAACAACCTCGAAATTGAAAAACACCAACAAATTCAACAACAACCTCAACATTGAAAAACAACAACAACCTCAACATTGAAAAACACCAACAAATTTAACAACAACCTCAACATTGAAAAAACACCAACAAATTCAACAACAACCTCAACATTGAAAAACAAAAACAACCTCAACATTGAAAAACACCAACAAATTCAACAACAACCTCAACATTGAAAAACAACAACAACCTCAACATTGAAAAACACCAACAAATTCAACAATAACCTCAACATTGAAAAACACCAACAAATTCAACAACAACCTCAGCATTGAAAAACAACAACAACCTCAACATTGAAAAACACCAACAAATTCAACAACAACCTCAACATTGAAAAACAACAACAACCTCAACATTGAAAAACACCAACAAATTCAACAACAACCTCAACAATGAAAACACCAAGAAATTCAACAACAACCTCAACATTGAAAAACACCAACAAATTCAACAACAACCTCAACATTGAAAAACAACAACAACCTCAACATCGAAAAACACCAGCAAATTCAACAACAACCTCAACATTTAAAAACACCAACAAATTCAACAACAACCTCAACATTGAAAAACACCAACAAATTCAACAACAACTTCAACATTGAAAAACACCAACAAATTCAACAACAACCTCAACATAAAAAACACCAACAAATTCAACAACAACTTCAACATTGAAAAACACCAGCAAATTCAACAACAACCTCGACATTGAAAAACACCATCAAATTCAACAACAACCTCAACATTGAAAAACACCAACAAATTCAACAACAACCTCCACATTGAACAATAACAACAACCTCAACATTGAAAAACACCAACAAATTCAACAACAACCTCAACATTGAAAAACACCAATAAATTCAACAACAACCTCCAGATTGAACAACAACAACAACCTCAACATTGAAAAACACCAACAAATTCAACAACAACCTCAACATTGAAAAACAACAACGACCTCAACATTGAAAAACACCAACAAATTCAACAACAACCTCAACATTTAAAAGCACCAACAAATTCAACAACAACCTCAACATTGAAAAAACACCAACGAATTCAACAACAACTTCAACATTGAAAAACACCAACAAATTCAACAACAACTCGACATTGAAAAACACCAACAAATTCAACAACAACCTCAACATTGAAAAACTACAACAACCTCAACATTGAAAAACACCAACAAATACAACAACAACCTCAACATTGAAAAACAACAACAACCTCAACATTGAAAAACACCAACAAATTCAACAACAACCTCAACAATGAAAACACCAACAAATTCAACAACAACCTCAACATTGAAAAACAACAACAACCTCAACATTGAAAAACAACAACAACCTCAACATTGAAAAACACCAACCAATTCAACAACCTGAACATTGAAAAACAAGAACAACCTCAACATTGAAAAACACCAACAAATTCAACAACAACTTCAACATTGAAAAACACCAACAAATTCAACAACAACCTCGAAATTGAAAAACACCAACAAATTCAACAACAACCTCAACATTGAAAAACAACAACAACCTCAACATTGAAAAACACCAACAAATTTAACAACAACCTCAACATTGAAAAACACCAACAAATTCAACAACAACCTCAACATTGAAAAACAAAAACAACCTCAACATTGAAAAACACCAACAAATTCAACAACAACCTCAACATTGAAAAACAACAACAACCTCAACATTGAAAAACACCAACAAATTCAACAATAACCTCAACATTGAAAAACACCAACAAATTCAACAACAACCTCAGCATTGAAAAACAACAACAACCTCAACATTGAAAAACACCAACAAATTCAACAACAACCTCAACATTGAAAAACAACAACAACCTCAACATTGAAAAACACCAACAAATTCAACAACAACCTCAACAATGAAAACACCAAGAAATTCAACAACAACCTCAACATTGAAAAACACCAACAAATTCAACAACAACCTCAACATTGAAAAACAACAACAACCTCAACATCGAAAAACACCAGCAAATTCAACAACAACCTCAACATTTAAAAACACCAACAAATTCAACAACAACCTCAACATTGAAAAACACCAACAAATTCAACAACAACTTCAACATTGAAAAACACCAACAAATTCAACAACAACCTCAACATAAAAAACACCAACAAATTCAACAACAACTTCAACATTGAAAAACACCAGCAAATTCAACAACAACCTCGACATTGAAAAACACCATCAAATTCAACAACAACCTCAACATTGAAAAACACCAACAAATTCAACAACAACCTCCACATGAACAATAACAACAACCTCAACATTGAAAAACACCAACAAATTCACCAACAACCTCAACATTGAAAAACACCAATAAATTCAACAACAACCTCCAGATTGAACAACAACAACAACCTCAACATTGAAAAACACCAACAAATTCAACAACAACCTCAACATTGAAAAACAACAACGACCTCAACATTGAAAAACACCAACAAATTCAACAACAACGTCAACATTTAAAAGCACCAACAAATTCAACAACAACCTCAACATTGAAAAACACCAACGAATTCAACAACAACTTCAACATTGAAAAACACCAACAAATTCAACAACAACCTCGACATTGAAAAACACCAACAAATTCAACAACAACCTCAACATTGAAAAACTACAACAACCTCAACATTGAAAAACACCAACAAATACAACAACAACCTCAACATTGAAAAACAACAACAACCTCAACATTGAAAAACACCAACAAATTCAACAACAACCTCAACAATGAAAAACACCAACAAATTCAACAACAACCTCAACATTGAAAAACAACAACAACCTCAACATTGAAAAACAACAACAACCTCAACATTGAAAAACACCAACCAATTCAACAACCTGAACATTGAAAAACAACAACAACCTCAACATTGAAAAACACCAACAAATTCAACAACAACTTCAACATTGAAAAACACCAACAAATTCAACAACAACCTCGAAATTGAAAAACACCAACAAATTCAACAACAACCTCAACATTGAAAAACAACAACAACCTCAACATTGAAAAACACCAACAAATTTAACAACAACCTCAACATTGAAAAACACCAACAAATTCAACAACAACCTCAACATTGAAAAACAAAAACAACCTCAACATTGAAAAACACCAACAAATTCAACAACAACCTCAACATTGAAAAACAACAACAACCTCAACATTGAAAAACACCAACAAATTCAACAATAACCTCAACATTGAAAAACACCAACAAATTCAACAACAACCTCAGCATTGAAAAACAACAACAACCTCAACATTGAAAAACACCAACAAATTCAACAATAACCTCAACGCTGAAAAACAACAACAACCTCAACATTGAAAAACACCAACAAATTCAACAACAACTTCAACATTGAAAAACACCAACAAATTCAACAACAACCTCGAAATTGAAAAACACCAACAAATTCAACAACAACCTCAACATTGAAAAATAACAACAACCTCAACATTGAAAAACAACAACAACCTCAACATTGAAAAACACCAACAAATTCAACAACAACCTCAACATTGAAAATAACAACAACCTCAACATTGAAAAACAACAACAACCTCAACATTGAAAAACACCAACAAATTCAACAACAACCTCAACATTGAAAAACAACAACAATCTCAACATAAAAAACACCAACAAAGTCAACAACAACTTCAACATTGAAAAACACCAGCAAATTCAACAACAACCTCGACATTGAAAAACACCATCAAATTCAACAACAACCTCGACATTGAAAAACAACGACAACCTCAAACATTGAAAAACACCAACAAATTCAACAACAACCTCAAAGTTTAAAAACAACAACAACCTCAACATTGAAAAACACCAACAAATTCAACAACAACCTCAACATTGAAAAACAACAACAACCTCAACATTGAAAAACACCAACAAATTCAACAACAACCTCAACATTTAAAAACACCAACAAATTCAACAACAACCTCAACATTGAAAAACACCAACAAATTCAACAACAACTTCAACATTGAAAAACACCAACAAATTCAACAACAACCTCGACATTGAAAAACTCCAACAAATTAAACAACAACCTCAACTTTGAAAAACAACAACAACCTCAACATTGAAAAACACCAACAAATTCAACAACAACCTCGACATTGAAAAACACCATCAAATTCAACAACAACCTCAACATTTAAAAACAACAACAACCTCAACATTGAAAAACACCAACAAATTCAACAACAACCTCAACATTGAAAAACACCAACAAATTCAACAACAACCTCCACATTGAACAACAACGACAACCTCAAAATTGAAAAATACCAACAAAATTCAACAACAACCTCAACATTGAAAAACTACAACAACCTCAACATTGAAAAACACCAACAAATTCAACAACAACCTCAACATTAAAAACACCAACAAATTCAGCAACAACGTCAACATTGAAAAACACCAACAAATTCAACAACAACTTCAACATTGAAAAACACCAACAAATTCAACAACAACCTCGACATTGAAAAACACCAACAAATACAACAACAACCTCAACATTGAAAAACAACAACAACCTCAACATTGAAAAACACCAACAAATTCAACAACAACCTCAACAATGAAAACACCACAAATTCAACAACAACCTCAACATTGAAAAACAACAACAACCTCATCATTGAAAAACAACAACAACCTCAACATTGAAAAACACCAACCAATTCAACAACAACCTGAACATTGAAAAACAACAACAACCTCAACATTGAAAAACACCAACAAATTCCAACAACAACTTCAACATTGAAAAACACCAACAAATTCAACAACAACCACGAAATTGAAAAACACCAACAACTTCAACAACAACCTCAACATTGAAAAACAACAACAACCTCAACATTGAAAAACACCAACAAATTCAACAACCAACCTCAACATTGAAAAACACCAACAAATTCAACATAAACCTCAACATTTAAAAACGCCAACAAATTCATCAACAACCTCAACATTGAAAAACACCAACAAATTCAACAATAACCTCAACATTGAAAAACAACAACAACCTCAACATTGAAAAACACCAACAAATTCAACAACAACCTCAACATGAAAAACACCAACAAATTCAACAAACAAACTCAACATTGAAAAAACAACAACAACCTCACCATTGAAAAACACCAACAAATTCAACAACAACCTCAACATTGAAAAACAACAACAACCTCAACATTGAAAAACACCAACAAATTCAACAACAACCTCAACATTGAAAAACACCAACAAATTCAACAACATCCCCAGCATTGAAAAACAACAACAACCTCAACATTGAAAAACACCAGCAAATTCAACAACAACCTCAACATTGAAAAACAACAACAACCTCAACATTGAAAAACACCAACAAATTCAACAACAACTTCAACATTGAAAAACACCAACAAATTCAACAACAACCTCGAAATTGAAAAACACCAACAAATTCAACAACAACCTCAACATTGAAAAATAACAACAACCTCAACATTGAAAAACAACAACAACCTCAACATTGAAAAACACCAACAAATTCAACATCAACCTCAACATTGAAAAACACCAACAAATTCAACAGCAACCTCAACATTGAAAAACAACAACAACCTCAACATTGAAAAACACCAACAAATTCAACAACAACCTCAACATTGAAAAACAACAACAACCTCAATATTGAAAAACACCAACAAATTCAACAACAACCTCAACATTGAAAAACACCAAAAAATTCAACAGCAACCTCAGCACTGAAAAACAACAACAACCTCAACATTGAAAAACACCAACAAATTCAACAACAACCTCAACATTGAAAAACAACAACAACCTCAACATTGAAAAACACCAACAAATTCAACAACAACTTCAACATTGAAAAACACCAACAAATTCAACAACACCTCGAAATTGAAAAACACCAACAAATTCAACAACAGCCTCAACATTTAAAAATAACAAGAACCTCAACATTGAAAAACAACAACAACCTCAACATTGAAAAACACCAACAAATTCAACAACAACCTCAACATTGAAAAACAACAACAACCTCAACATAAAAAACAGCAACAAATTCAACAACAACTTCAACATTGAAAAACACCAACAAATTCAACAACAACCTCGACATTGAAAAACCCCATCAAATTCAACAACAACCTCAACATTGAAAAACACCAACAAATTCAACAACAACCTCAACATTTAAAAACGCCAACAAATTCAACAACAACCTCCACATTGAACAACAACAACAGCCTGAACATTGGAAAACACCAACAAATTCAACAACAACCTCAACATTGAAAAACAACAACAACCTCAACATTGAAAAATACCAACAAATTCAACAACAACCTCAACATTGAAAAATAACAACAACCTCAACATTGAAAAACAACAACAACCTCAACATTGAAAAACACCAACAAATTCAACAACAACCTCAACATTGAAAAACAACAACAATCTCAACATAAAAAACACCAACAAAGTCAACAACAACTTCAACATTGAAAAACACCAGCAAATTCAACAACAACCTCGACATTGAAAAACACCATCAAATTCAACAACAACCTCGACATTGAAAAACAACGACAACCTCAACATTGAAAAACACCAACAAATTCAACAACAACCTCAAAGTTTAAAAACAACAACAACCTCAACATTGAAAAACACCAACAAATTCAACAACAACCTCAACATTGAAAAACAACAACAACCTCAACATTGAAAAACACCAACAAATTCAACAACAACCTCAACATTTAAAAACACCAACAAATTCAACAACAACCTCAACATTGAAAAACACCAACAAATTCAACAACAACTTCAACATTGAAAAACACCAACAAATTCAACAACAACCTCGACATTGAAAAACTCCAACAAATTAAACAACAACCTCAACTTTGAAAAACAACAAAAACCTCAACATTGAAAAACACCAACTAATTCAACAGCAACCTCAACATTGAAAAACAACAACAACCTCAACATAAAAAACACCAACAAATTCAACAACAACTTCAACATTGAAAAACACCAACAAATTCAACAACAACCTCGACATTGAAAAACACCATCAAATTCAACAACAACCTCAACATTTAAAAACAACAACAACCTCAACATTGAAAAACACCAACAAATTCAACAACAACCTCAACATTGAAAAACACCAACAAATTCAACAACAACCTCCACATTGAACAACAACGACAACCTCAAAATTGAAAAACACCAACAAATTCAACAACAACCTCAACATTGAAAAACTACAACAACCACAACATTGAAAAACACCAACAAATTCAACAACAACCTCAACATTTAAAAACACCAACAAATTCAGCAACAACGTCAACATTGAAAAACACCAACAAATTCAACAACAACTTCAACATTGAAAAACACCAACAAATTCAACAACAACCTCGACATTGAAAAACACCAACAAATACAACAACAACCTCAACATTGAAAAACAACAACAACCTCAACATTGAAAAACACCAACAAATTCAACAACAACCTCAACAATGAAAACACCAACAAATTCAACAACAACCTCAACATTGAAAAAACAACAACAACCTCATCATTGAAAAACAACAACAACCTCAACATTGAAAAACACCAACCAATTCAACAACAACCTGAACATTGAAAAACAACAACAACCTCAACATTGAAAAACACCAACAAATTCAACAACAACTTCAACATTGAAAAACACCAATAAATTCAACAACAACCACGAAATTGAAAAACACCAACAACTTCAACAACAACCTCAACATTGAAAAACAACAACAACCTCAACATTGAAAAACACCAACAAATTCAACAACAACCTCAACATTGAAAAACACCAACAAATTCAACATAAACCTCAACATTTAAAAACGCCAACAAATTCATCAACAACCTCAACATTGAAAAACACCAACAAATTCAACAATAACCTCAACATTGAAAAACAACAACAACCTCAACATTGAAAAACACCAACAAATTCAACAACAACCTCAACATTGAAAAACACCAACAAATTCAACAACAAACTCAACATTGAAAAACAACAACAACCTCACCATTGAAAAACACCAACAAATTCAACAACAACCTCAACATTGAAAAACAACAACAACCTCAACATTGAAAAACACCAACAAATTCAACAACAACCTCAACATTGAAAAACACCAACAAATTCAACAACATCCCCAGCATTGAAAAACAACAACAACCTCAACATTGAAAAACACCAGCAAATTCAACAACAACCTCAACATTGAAAAACAACAACAACCTCAACATTGAAAAACACCAACAAATTCAACAACAACTTCAACATTGAAAAACACCAACAAATTCAACAACAACCTCGAAATTGAAAAACACCAACAAATTCAACAACAACCTCAACATTGAAAAATAACAACAAACTCAACATTGAAAAACAACAACAACCTCAACATTGAAAAACACCAACAAATTCAACATCAACCTCAACATTGAAAAACACCAACAAATTCAACAGCAACCTCAACATTGAAAAACAACAACAACCTCAACATTGAAAAACACCAACAAATTCAACAACAACCTCAACATTGAAAAACAACAACAACCTCAATATTGAAAAACACCAACAAATTCAACAACAACCTCAACATTGAAAAACACCAAAAAATTCAACAACAACCTCAGCACTGAAAAACAACAACAACCTCAACATTGAAAAACACCAACAAATTCAACAACAACCTCAACATTGAAAAACAACAACAACCTCAACATTGAAAAACACCAACAAATTCAACAACAACTTCAACATTGAAAAACACCAACAAATTCAACAACAACCTCGAAATTGAAAAACACCAACAAATTCAACAACAGCCTCAACATTTAAAAATAACAACAACCTCAACATTGAAAAACAACAACAACCTCAACATTGAAAAACACCAACAAATTCAACAACAACCTCAACATTGAAAAACAACAACAACCTCAACATAAAAAACAGCAACAAATTCAACAACAACTTCAACATTGAAAAACACCAACAAATTCAACAACAACCTCGACATTGAAAAACCCCATCAAATTCAACAACAACCTCAACATTGAAAAACACCAACAAATTCAACAACAACCTCAACATTTAAAAACGCCAACAAATTCAACAACAACCTCCACATTGAACAACAACAACAGCCTGAACATTGGAAAACACCAACAAATTCAACAACAACCTCAACATTGAAAAACAACAACAACCTCAACATTGAAAAATACCAACAAATTCAACAACAACCTCAACATTTAAAAACACCAACAAATTCAACAACAACCTCAACATTGAAAAACACCAACAAATTCAACAACAACTTCAACATTGAAAAACACCAACAAATTAAACAACAACCTCGACATTGAAAAACACCAACAAATTCAACAACAACCTCAACATTGAAAAACTACAACAACCTCAAAATTGAAAAACACCAACAAATACAACAACAACCTCAACATTGAAAAACAACAACAACCTCAACATTGAAAAACACCAACAAATTCAACAACAACTTCAACATTGAAAAACACCAACAAATTCAACAACAACCTCAACATTGAAAAACAACAACAACCTCAATATTGAAAAACACCATCAAATTCAACAACAACCTCAACATTGAAAAACAACAACAACCTCAACATTGAAAAACACCAAGAAATTCAACAACAACCTCAACATTCAAAAACACCAACAAATTCAACAACAACCTCAACATTGAAAAACTACAACAACCTCAAAATTGAAAAACACCAACAAATACAACAACAACCTCAACATTGAAAAACAACAACAACCTCAACATTGAAAAAACACCAAGAAATTCAACAACAACCTCAACATTGAAAACACCAAGAAATTCAACAACAACCTCAACATTGAAAAACAACAACAACCTCAACATTGAAAAACAACAACAACCTCAACATTGAAAAGCACCAACCAATTCAACAACAACCTGAACATTGAAAAACAACAACAACCTCAACATTGAAAAACACCAACAAATTCAACAACAACTTCAACATTGAAAAACACCAACAAATTCAACAACAACCTCAACATTGAAAAACAACAACAACCTCAACATTGAAAAACACCAACAAATTCAACAACAACCCCAACATTGAAAAACACCAACAAATTCAACATAAACCTCAACATTTAAAAACGCCAACAAATTCAACAACAACCATAACATTGAAAAACACCAACAAATTCAACAACAACCTCAACATTGAAAAACAACAACAACCTCAACATTGAAAAACACCATCAAATTCAACAACAACCTCAACATTGAAAAACAACAACAACCTCAACATTGAAAAACACCAAGAAATTCAACAACAACCTCAACATTCAAAAACACCAACAAATTCAACAACAACCTCAGCATTGAAAAACAACAACAACCTCAACATTGAAAAACACCAACAAATTCAACAACAACCTCAACATTGAAAAACACCAACAAATTCAACAACAACCTCAACATTGAAAAACAACAACAACCTCAACATCGAAAAACACCAGCAAATTCAACAACAACCTCAACATTTAAAAACACCAACAAATTCAACAACAACCTCAACATTGAAAAACACCAACAAATTCAACAACAACTTCAACATTGAAAAACACCAACAAATTCAACAACAACCTCAACATAAAAAACACCAACAAATTCAACAACAACTTCAACATTGAAAAACACCAACAAATTCAACAACAACCTCGACATTGAAAAACACCATCAAATTCAACAACAACCTCAACATTGAAAAACACCAACAAATTCAACAACAACCTCCACATTGAACAATAACAACAACCTCAACATTGAAAAACACCAACAAATTCAACAACAACCTCAACATTGAAAAACACCAATAAATTCAACAACAACCTCCAGATTGAACAACAACAACAACCTCAACATTGAAAAACAC
The DNA here is from genome assembly GCA_026770705.1 of Isurus oxyrinchus. Classification (NCBI taxonomy): domain Eukaryota; kingdom Metazoa; phylum Chordata; class Chondrichthyes; order Lamniformes; family Lamnidae; genus Isurus; species Isurus oxyrinchus. The sequence goes on from JANJGN010000381.1 coordinate 564,916, forward strand.
CAACAAATTCAACAACAACCTCAACATTGAAAAACAACAACGACCTCAACATTGAAAAACACCAACAAATTCAACAACAACCTCAACATTTAAAAGCACCAACAAATTGAACAACAATCTCAACATTGAAAACCACCAACGAATTCAACAACAACTTCAACATTGAAAAACACCAACAAATTCAACAACAACCTCGACATTGAAAAACACCAACAAATTCAACAACAACTTCAACATTGAAAAACTACAACAACCTCAACATTGAAAAACACCAACAAATACAACAACAACCTCAACATTGAAAAACAACAACAACCTCAACATTGAAAAACACAAACAAATTCAACAACAACCTCAACAATGAAAACACCAACAAATTCAACAACAACCTCAACATTGAAAAACAACAACAACCTCAACATTGAAAAAACAACAACAACCTCAACATTGAAAAACAACAACAACCTCAACATTGAAAAACACCAACAAATTCAACAACAACTTCAACATTGAAAAAACACCAACAAATTCAACAACAACCTCGAAATTGAAAAACACCAACAAATTCAACAACAACCTCAACATTGAAAAACAACAACAACCTCAACATTGAAAAAACACCAACAAATTCAACAACAACCTCAACATTGAAAAACACCAACAAATTCAACAACAACCTCAACATTGAAAAACAACAACAACCTCAACATTGAAAAACACCAACAAATTCAACAACAACCTCAGCATTGAAAAACAACAACAACCTCAACATTGAAAAACACCAACAAATTCAACAACAACCTCAACGTTGAAAAACAACAACAACCTCAACATTGAAAAACACCTACAAATTCAACAACAACTTCAACATTGAAAAACACCAACAAATTCAACAACAACCTCGAAATTGAAAAACACCAACAAATTCAACAACAACCTCAACAATGAAAACACCAAGAAATTCAACAACAACCTCAACATTGAAAAACACCAACAAATTCAACAACAACCTCAACATTGAAAAACAACAACAACCTCAACATAAAAAACACCAACAAATTCAACAACAGCTTCAACATTGAAAAACACCAACAATTCAACAACAACCTCGACATTGAAGAACACCATCAAATTCAACAACAACCTCAACATTGAAAAACAACAACAAATTCAACAATAACCTCAGCATTGAAAAACAACAACAACTTTTACATTGAAAAACACCAACAAATTCAACAACATCCACAACATTGAAAAACACCAACAAATTCAACAACAACCTCAACATTGAAAAACACCAACAAATTCAACAGCAACCTCAACATTGAAAAACAACAACAACCTCAACATTGAAAAACACCAACAAATTCAACAACAACCTCAAGATTGAAAAACAACAACAACCTCAATATTGAAAAACACCAACAAATTCAACAACAACCTCAACATTGAAAAACACCAACAAATTCAACAACAACCTCAGCATTGAAAAACAACAACAACCTCAACATTGAAAAACACCAACAAATTCAACAACAACCTCAACATTGAAAAACAACAACAACCTCAACATTGAAAAACACCAACAAATTCAACAACAACTTCAACATTGAAAAACACCAACAAATTCAACAACAACCTCGAAATTGAAAAACACCAACAAATTCAACAACAACCTCAACATTTAAAAATAACAACAACCACAACATTGAAAAACAACAACAACCTCAACATTGAAAAACACCAACAAATTCAACAACAACCTCAACATTGAAAAACAAAAACAACCTCAACATAAAAAACACCAACAAATTCAACAACAACTTCAACATTGAAAAACACCAACAAATTCAACAACAACCTCGACATTGAAAAGCACCATCAAATTCAGCAACAACCTCAACATTGAAAAACACCAACAAATTCAACAACAACCTCAACATTTAAAAACGCCAACAAATTCAACAACAACCTCCACATTGAACAACAACAACAACCTCAACATTGGAAAACATCAACAAATTCTACAACAACCTCAACATTGAAAAACAACAACAACCTCAACATTGAAAAACACCAACAAATTCAACAACAACCTCAACATTTAAAAACACCAACAAATTCAACAACAACCTCAACATTGAAAAACACCAACAAATTCAACAACAACTTCAACATTGAAAAACACCAACAAATTCAACAACAACCTCGTCATTGAAAAACACCAACAAATTCAACAACAACCTCAACATTGAAAAACTACAACAACCTCAAAATTGAAAATCACCAACAAATACAACAACAACCTCAACGTTGAAAAACACCAACAAATTCAACAACAACCTCAACATTGAAAACACCAAGAAATTCAACAACAACCTCAACATTGAAAAACAACAACAACCTCATCATTGAAAAACAACAACAACCTCAACATTGAAAAGCACCAACCAATTCAACAACAACCTGAACATTGAAAAACAACAACAACCTCAACATTGAAAAACACCAACAAATTCAACAACAACTTCAACATTGAAAAACACCAACAAATTCAACAACAACCTCAACATTGAAAAACAACAAAAACCTCAACATTGAAAAACACCAACAAATTCAACAACAACCCCAACATTGAAAAACACCAACAAATTCAACATAAACCTCAACATTTAAAAAACGCCAACAAATTCAACAACAACCACAACATTGAAAAACACCAACAAATTCAACAACAACCTCAACATTGAAAAACAACAACAACCTCAACATTGAAAAACACCATCAAATTCAACAACAACCTCAACATTGAAAAACAACAACAACCTCAACATTGAAAAACACCAAGAAATTCAAAAACAAGCTCAACATTCAAAAACACCAACAAATTCAACAACAACCTCAGCATTGAAAAAACAACAACAACCTCAACATTGAAAAACACCAACAAATTCAACAACAACCTCAACATTGAAAAAACAACAACAACCTCAACATTGAAAAACACCAACAAATTCAACAACAACCTCAACAATGAAAACACCAAGAAATTCAACAACAACCTCAACATTGAAAAACACCAACAAATTCAACAACAACCTCAACATTGAAAAACAACAACAACCTCAACATCGAAAAACACCAGCAAATTCAACAACAACCTCAACATTTAAAAACACCAACAAATTCAACAACAACCTCAACATTGAAAAACACCAACAAATTCAACAACAACTTCAACATTGAAAAACACCAACAAATTCAACAACAACCTCAACATAAAAAACACCAACAAATTCAACAACAACTTCAACATTGAAAAACACCAGCAAATTCAACAACAACCTCGACATTGAAAAAACACCATCAAATTCAACAACAACCTCAACATTGAAAAACACCAACAAATTCAACAACAACCTCCACATTGAACAATAACAACAACCTCAACATTGAAAAACGCCAACAAATTCAACAACAACCTCAACATTGAAAAACACCAAATAAATTCAACAACAACCTCCAGATTGAACAACAACAACAACCTCAACATTGAAAAACACCAACAAATTCAACAACAACCTCAACATTGAAAAACAACAACGACCTCAACATTGAAAAACACCAACAAATTCAACAACAACCTCAACATTTAAAAGCACCAACAAATTCAACAACAACCTCAACATTGAAAAACACCAACGAATTCAACAACAACTTCAACATTGAAAAACACCAACAAATTCAACAACAACCTCGACATTGAAAAACACCAACAAATTCAACAACAACCTCAACATTGAAAAACTACAACAACCTCAACATTGAAAAACACCAACAAATACAACAACAACCTCAACATTGAAAAACAACAACAACCTCAACATTGAAAAAACACCAACAAATTCAACAACAACCTCAACAATGAAAACACCAACAAATTCAACAACAACCTCAACATTGAAAAACAACAACAACCTCAACATTGAAAAACAACAACAACCTCAACATTGAAAAACACCAACCAATTCAACAACCTGAACATTGAAAAACAACAACAACCTCAACATTGAAAAACACCAACAAATTCAACAACAACTTCAACATTGAAAAGCACCAACAAATTCAACAACAACCTCGAAATTGAAAAACACCAACAAATTCAACAACAACCTCAACATTGAAAAACAACAACAACCTCAACATTGAAAAAACACCAACAAATTTAACAACAACCTCAACATTGAAAAACACCAACAAATTCAACAACAACCTCAACATTGAAAAACAAAAACAACCTCAACATTGAAAAACACCAACAAATTCAACAACAACCTCAACATTGAAAAAACAACAACAACCTCAACATTGAAAAACACCAACAAATTCAACAATAACCTCAACATTGAAAAAACACCAACAAATTCAACAACAACCTCAGCATTGAAAAACAACAACAACCTCAACATTGAAAAACACCAACAAATTCAACAACAACCTCAACATTGAAAAAACAACAACAACCTCAACATTGAAAAACACCAACAAATTCAACAACAACCTCAACAATGAAAACACCAAGAAATTCAACAACAACCTCAACATTGAAAAACACCAACAAATTCAACAACAACCTCAACATTGAAAAACAACAACAACCTCAACATCGAAAAACACCAGCAAATTCAACAACAACCTCAACATTTAAAAACACCAACAAATTCAACAACAACCTCAACATTGAAAAACACCAACAAATTCAACAACAACTTCAACATTGAAAAACACCAACAAATTCAACATCAACCTCAACATAAAAAACACCAACAAATTCAACAACAACTTCAACATTGAAAAAACACCAGCAAATTCAACAACAACCTCGACATTGAAAAACACCATCAAATTCAACAACAACCTCAACATTGAAAAACACCAACAAATTCAACAACAACCTCCACATTGAACAATAACAACAACCTCAACATTGAAAAACACCAACAAATTCAACAACAACCTCAACATTGAAAAACACCAATAAATTCAACAACAACCTCCAGATTGAACAACAACAACAACCTCAACATTGAAAAACACCAACAAATTCAACAACAACCTCAACATTGAAAAACAACAACGACCTCAACATTGAAAAACACCAACAAATTCAACAACAACCTCAACATTTAAAAGCACCAAGAAATTCAACAACAACCTCAACATTGAAAAACACCAACGAATTCAACAACAACTTCAACATTGAAAAACACCAACAAATTCAACAACAACCTCGACATTGAAAAACACCAACAAATTCAACAACAACCTCAACATTGAAAAACTACAACAACCTCAACATTGAAAAAACACCAACAAATACAACAACAACCTCAACATTGAAAAACAACAACAACCTCAACATTGAAAAACACCAACAAATTCAACAACAACCTCAACAATGAAAACACCAACAAATTCAACAACAACCTCAACATTGAAAAACAACAACAACCTCAACATTGAAAAACAACAACAACCTCAACATTGAAAAACACCAACCAATTCAACAACCTGAACATTGAAAAAACAACAACAACCTCAACATTGAAAAACACCAACAAATTCAACAACAACTTCAACATTGAAAAACACCAACAAATTCAACAACAACCTCGAAATTGAAAAACACCAACAAATTCAACAACAACCTCAACATTGAAAAACAACAACAACCTCAACATTGAAAAACACCAACAAATTTAACAACAACCTCAACATTGAAAAACACCAACAAATTCAACAACAACCTCAACATTGAAAAACAAAAACAACCTCAACATTGAAAAACACCAACAAATTCAACAACAACCTCAACATTGAAAAACAACAACAACCTCAACATTGAAAAACACCAACAAATTCAACAATAACCTCAACATTGAAAAACACCAACAAATTCAACAACAACCTCAGCATTGAAAAACAACAACAACCTCAACATTGAAAAATACCAACAAATTCAACAACATCCTCAACGCTGAAAAAACAACAACAACCTCAACATTGAAAAACACCAACAAATTCAACAACAACTTCAACATTGAAAAACACCAACAAATTCAACAACAACCTCGAAATTGAAAAACACCAACAAATTCAACAACAACCTCAACATTGAAAAATAACAACAACCTCAACATTGAAAAACAACAACAACCTCAACATTGAAAAACACCAACAAATTCAACAACAACCTCAACATTGAAAAATAACAACAACCTCAACATTGAAAAACAACAACAACCTCAACATTGAAAAACACCAACAAATTCAACAACAACCTCAACATTGAAAAACAACAACAATCTCAACATAAAAAACACCAACAAAGTCAACAACAACTTCAACATTGAAAAACACCAGCAAATTCAACAACAACCTCGACATTGAAAAACACCATCAAATTCAACAACAACCTCGACATTGAAAAACAACGACAACCTCAACATTGAAAAACACCAACAAATTCAACAACAACCTCAAAGTTTAAAAACAACAACAACCTCAACATTGAAAAACACCAACAAATTCAACAACAACCTCAACATTGAAAAACAACAACAACCTCAACATTGAAAAACACCAACAAATTCAACAACAACCTCAACATTTAAAAACACCAACAAATTCAACAACAACCTCAACATTGAAAAACACCAACAAATTCAACAACAACTTCAACATTGAAAAACACCAACAAATTCAACAACAACCTCGACATTGAAAAAACTCCAACAAATTAAACAACAACCTCAACTTTGAAAAACAACAAAAACCTCAACATTGAAAAACACCAACTAATTCAACAACAACCTCAACATTGAAAAACAACAACAACCTCAACATAAAAAACACCAACAAATTCAACAACAACTTCAACATTGAAAAAACACCAACAAATTCAACAACAACCTCGACATTGAAAAAACACCATCAAATTCAACAACAACCTCAACATTTAAAAACAACAACAACCTCAACATTGAAAAACACCAACAAATTCAACAACAACCTCAACATTGAAAAACACCAACAAATTCAACAACAACCTCCACATTGAACAACAACGACAACCTCAAAATTGAAAAACACCAACAAATTCAACAACAACCTCAACATTGAAAAAACTACAACAACTTCAACATTGAAAAACACCAACAAATTCAACAACAACCTCAACATTTAAAAACACCAACAAATTCAGCAACAACGTCAACATTGAAAAACACCAACAAATTCAACAACAACTTCAACATTGAAAAACACCAACAAATTCAACAACAACCTCGACA